>NJRL01000001.1:1403664-1433904 GCA_003063815.1 Aphaenogaster rudis | reverse complement strand
AGAGAGAGAGAGAGAGAGAGAGTCGAGCAGAAATGCATTACGACGCAATTAGCAGGTCAAAGCATTATTGCGAAATAATCAGATTGCAAGTCATTGGGGTATACGAATATACGTAAATACCACGTTAATAACCGTTTTCTACATTCGAGGAATTCAGTTGATATAGGAGAACTTTTCAATATCGTGAAAATGGAAATGCTAATTTGTAGTACTGCAAATTAATCGATATCAAATTATAAATTAACATATTGACGAACAAGCATAATGGTGAACGTTACGCGATAATTTTACGCGGTACCTACACGGAAAGAATTTGCTGAGGTATCTCAAAATTTAGCTAGATACAGATGTAAAAATAATTACGACTCTAAATAATTACAGTGCTGGACAAAAGTATTGGCACATTGGTGCGAATGAAAGAAAATAGCGGTAAATTGTTTATTTTTGTAAAAATTTTTATTTTATGTTTTACATTTAATAGTACATTATATAAATGGACATAAATCAACTAGTCACAAAAGAAAAATAACCTTTTTTAAGAGCATTCTATCTTTGAACAAAAATATTGGCACATTTAACTGTATTATAATAATGAAGAAAGTCTATATATATATAAAAAAGCAACTAGTATTTAGTTAATAATCCTTTTTTATAATTCTTTTAACTTCTTTTATGTTTGTTATCAATATGAATACACATAATTTGTCAGTTGCGCCAATAATTTCGTCCAGGGATGAAACGTTCTCGGGAGACGTTTTTAATTCCTTGTGTAACTACATTTATGTTAATTTTTATAACACGTAATTATATGTAAACCAAAAAATAAAAATTTACATTTTACTGCCATTTTCTTTAGAGATATACGCGGTCGAAACTTTTTGCAGCACTATTATCATGCTTGAGCGTTCTACATAATTATTTTGATGGTCCAACATAATTATTTTCAGATTTGCATCTAATCTAATTTTTAGATACTTCAGCAAAACCATTTTTTCGATGTGCATTTGAAAGGGAACTAAAGGGACTTGATTTTTAAAGAGAATCCATTCCAGTTTACTCTAAAAGACGCATCGTGCAAACATAATTATTTTGATGGTCCAACACAATTATTTTCAGATCTGTATCTAATCTAATTTTTAGATACTTCAGCAAAACCATTTTTTCGATGTGCATTTGAAAGGGGACTAAAGGGACTCGATTTTCAAAGAGAATCCATTCCATCAGTCTACTCTAAAAGACGCATCGTGCGAATATATTTATTTTGATGGTCCAACATAATTATTTTCAGATCTGTATCCGATCTAATTTTTAGATACTTCAGCAAAATCATTTTTTCGATGTGCATTTGAAAGGGAACTAAAGGAATTATATTATATAATAGAAATTATGTTATATATTATACAATACATAATTAAGTAAATTGTAACCCTGAGGGAATCGATAAATCATATATCTATCTATATAATACATAACTATTTTCAAATCTGCATCTGATCTCATTTTTAGATACTTCAGCAAAACCATTTTTTCGATGTGCATTTGAAAGAGAACTAAAGGAACTCGATTTTTCAAAGAGAGTCCATTCCAGTCTACTCTAAAAGACGCGTCGTGCGAACTTTCTTGGCGGGCAAGTTCCCTTTTGCCGATTACGTCTAGTGCCATTATCGTGGGAACGTAACGATCGAACAAAAGATCAGATTGCAGAAAGCCCCGGCGGCGGCGGGTAATCCGCGCGGAAGAGAAACGGATGCGTTTCGCAATGGCGCGGCGCGGCGCGAGAAGCCGCCTTAATTGCGCCGTTTGTTCGTCGCGATTTTAACATTGCGCCATTTGGAACGCGCGGTCGCTTCAACGGTTGATACTAACGTCCTTCGCGCGGCACTAACACTTCGCTGATATCGATCGAGTTAGCTTAATTCCGATTGTTTGTCGTTTTCTGTAGTTGGACTAGAAAGAGATAAAGAGTCGACTAATTGAAGTAATTAATCGACAGTGCTGAAACTGTTTATTAGATCGTGTATCCATGAGGGTGTATCCAGTATATGCGCTTTCTCTCTCTCTCTTTCTCTCACTACAAAGTGTTATATTAGAATCTTGATAATAATAAAAAAAGAAAGTACACTTAGTTAACTATAGTTAGCGCTGACCGAGGCCGAGGAAATCGATCCTTAGGCCTGACTGCAGTCGCGTCGCTCGGTTTTATTCTCCTTTTTTCTCTGTTTTATATTATAAGCGAGGTTACGCGGATCGTCAAGTCACCAAATGTTTTACTTAAACTGCAATCCGGTTTTGAATAGCAATCAAATTTTAGCGTTACATCGCGTTTAGGTACGGTCAGAACTAACAATACTTTTGTTCAGTTAAGTAACAAAGGTCTCGTATTTTCTTTAAAAAAAACTTCTTGTGTCCTCGCGATGAATAAACTATTTTATTTTTAGAATTATTTTAGAATTATTTTTAGAGAATCCTAATTATAGCTTTAATAATAATAGCTTATAAACGAAAATATTATACAATATTGATATCGTTGAGGATCTTTAATTGCGATCGAATCGATATTCGGTATTTTTTTCAAAATTATCGGTATACATAAAACAGGTACAATAATTTATATTTAGAAATAAACGCTTGAAAAAAAGCTCCGGTGGTCTCGCGAACAAAATCGATGGTCGTTACAGCGTGAAATCCGTCCACGATGCATGAATTCCATTGGTGCGGACACGTGCACGTGTTATCGGCGAAATATTGAGAACGTGGAATGCGCGAAACGTTTTGGTTTACATTTTAATCCATGGAACAAAGCGTAAAGAGACATACTACATGTTCTTTGGAATTCGTTCAAAGAATTGTTGTTGCAGAACTCGTTAATTAGAATTCGATCTATTACTCTAAAGCAACACTTTGATAATAGCTTAATAAATAATTGCCTTTTTAATTAAACTATTCTGAAAAATAGAAGAACGAGACTTGCAATTTATACATGTACAAGCTTGGATATGGTATTTTAACTTGGCGAATTTTTCTTTAAAGACAATTGTGTGCTACGCCATTATTGATCCCAATTAAATATCCGATATCGAACATCTTGTTAATTAGATCAAAATGGAAAAATAAAGTTCACTTTACATAATTTAAATATACAACGGAATTGTCACTGAATCTCGTATTTAAATTGCGAAAGAACGAACTCCTAGCTATTCCAAAACTATTTCCATTCGCGGCTCGAGAACTATCCCCATGTTCTCGTTTGGACGCGGAGTTAAAAAAAAACTTGCCATTAACGGGAATTTGGCGACACGAAATTTGCGTTCTACGACGTGAGCTCCCCGAGTGTGTGTGTGATCGCGCACGATTGCGTCCGCACGCGGGCGCGCCGTAAATAGAAGAAGCTAACGAGAGATCGCCACGATGAATGAGGTTGTTGTTAGCGCATTGCCCGCGCTCGCTTCCAATTACGGCGCGGAGGAACGCGATGCACCGGTTTTTCATAATTCCACGGCTACGTGCGCTACGCAAACACACGTGCCGGCGGTGCTGCGTTTTCCCCGCGCGCGCCCGCGGCCGTGTAAACGGCCGTATTAAACCGCCGCACGTAGACTTCGCCAGCCGCACATGTGGTGAATCGGTATGACCGAATATTCGTATGAACTTAACCGACAATTAATGATTTCTCGAATAATTTTCTTATAAAATTGTATTTCGTACGACGTTTAAGGTATAATTTAAAAAGTTTGATAGTCATCCAGATAATTTTAATTAATTAATTATTTTTATACTACGCAGTTAGCCGACGTAAATTAAATACATTAAACAAAGTTTTTGTATGAAATTGTTTGTATTTTGTACAAAGATTTTTGAAGTGCAATTAAAAAGGTTTAATACACTGTAAAAAATAAAATGTTAATTGTAACATTTTTCACATGTCCTAGAAAGTCCACTCTAAATTTTAAGTTAAAATAACTCATTCCTTGTGTGTTGCTTGTTGACAAACTAGAAATGTTAATTAATTAACACTATACTTTACATTTGTGTTTGTTCTTTTAACTTTAAGTATTATGTAATAACAACATACAAAATAATTCAACTTTAAGACATGTTGATTTTTTGAAATAATTGTGTTAAAAGAATATTCTCAAAATAAAATATTCAATTTTTAAATGACATACATAAAAAGTTAAGTTATTACGTTGATATAAACATAGCATGTGAAAATGTTATGAAAATAATAACATATCTGTTGTATGTTAATTTTACATTGAAATAATATAATCAAATCTTGGTAACACAAGAAAATTTTAACATATGGACGCACGATTTTTTACTGTGTAGTCATCCAGATAATTTTAACTAATTGGTTTTATATTATGCATTTAGCCACGTAAATACATTAAACAAATTTTTTAAATGAAACCGCATTTTATATGAAGAATTTTGTAGTACAATTAAAAAGATTTGATAGACATCAGATACTTTTTATTATTTTTACACTACGCAATTAGCCGACATAAATAAATTAAACAAAGTTTTTGTGAAATCGTTTGTATTTTGTATGAAGAAGTATAATTGAAGTATAATTGAAAAGATTTGGAAAAAGTCATTTTTGGATAATTTAAATTAAATATTTTTAAGCTCTGTAACGTGTCGGCTAAATTCATACGAAGGAATCGAGTTGGTCGACCATGCGAACGTTCGCGGCTCGACTCGGCTCCGAGACCTGGGAAAATTTATTTCTTCCGCGTGTTTCTCGCATTTTTTTTCGCGGAATATACGCGCTAAGGACAGGGGGAGCCGCCGAGGAAGTGCAATTTGTCCGGCGAGCGAACTCGCGAATAGGCGTGATTATTGCGAATGTTACGTTCGGCGCGACAATCGTTCGCGAATGTCTTGCGACGTGTGATTATGCGAATATCTTTATGGTTTTTTCCGTTATACTTCAATTCCGTCGTACACTGCGTTTAAACGCACTCATCTTTTTGCGTCACTATAAGTACATCGATCAAGAAAATCGGTATTATGCAAGAGAACGCCAAATGATAATTGGCATACGATTTAATCGAATTAATCAGGGGACAAGAATGTAAATTATATTTCTCACTCTTTCAGAAACGAATAAGCTTGAAAATATTTAGATTAATTTGTCAGAATAATTACGCTAGAATATTTCATTGCCGTTGATTCACATCACTGTTTTACTCAGGGAGTTAATTAATCCTATCTAATCAGGACAAGAATGTAAATTATATTTTTCGCTCTTTCAGAAACGAATAAACTTGAAAATATTTAGATTAATTTGTCAGAATAATCACGCTAGAATATTTCATTGCCATTGATTCACATCACTGTTTTACTCAAGGAGTTAATTAATCCTATCTACTACTTTATTCCAATATTTATTAATCTAACTTCTCTTAATCTAACTTAGTTATTAAAATGATTGAAGTGCTGGTGAATTTGCTGCTCGTTGTAAAACTCGTATCCAACTGTCTGAACTGTTAACGTTTAGCGTAACATTCTAGCTTCAAGCTGGGATAATTGCGTTTTAAAACCTTTATAGGACGCTAAAAGTAAAACACGAGAAATTCCTGTGTATTTGCAAAATAATGCAGATATATATGGATATACCTGTCGCGGCGATCGACATAATTCTCATAGCAGCGATGCTACGTTAATTTTTTTCTATTATTGCGACCTGTCGCGGCAAGGTAACGTTATATATCTGCATTCTCCCTTAGAGCTTCTCTCTGTGCTTTTTTTTTATTATTCAAGCACGCGTGGAATTCGTATCATCGGTAGCCTTGGCCAGTTTACCTTCGTATGAGAGAGAGAAAGAGAGGTTGGTAGAAATATACACGGTGTCCCGAGGAGTGGCGTATACTAATAATGTCATCCCATACCTCGTATAACGCACATTAGTTAATCGCAATTTAATTAAAGGCTGATTAATAAATTTTAATATTAAACGCTAAACTTTCTTGTTCGACGTGTACGTTTTATTACATTTTGCTGAATATACGTGGATATGTATTTAAATTAATCCGGGATGCACAAATCGTTTCATAGCAGAGACTTAATAAAAATTTCTAATTCTGGCTGAGGTAATATTTTTCGCAATAAATTCTTTACAGTTTTTCGGGTTGGGATGGGAAGGGGGGAATCTTATAGATGCTTGTTAGCATCAGTATATCATTAAATTGATTTTCAATTTAATGTTGTGATATTCGAGAGCTGCGTTTCAAGACCGATAGTAACGGCGCGCAGTTTATAGAAAAGTCACACATTAATATTATTGGAGCACTAAGATCCGCTATGACCGTCATTGGCTTATCTCTCGATTTAAATTGTTTATACATATATGCGGTCTTATCCTAATTATTAAAAATTTCTAATCCTGAAAAAATAATTAACGCAACTTCTTTTGGAAATTATGAAACGCTTGCGCAACGTATATTAGAATTAAAGGGATTGGAGAACGTTGTAACATTAAATAAGAGAAACAAGAGTTAACTAGAGAACTCACGTAAAATTTTCACTAAAGTAAAATTAATTCGAAACTGCTTTAAAGAACAGGTTCTTATTCTATTCAGTTTTCTTTCCCGGACATCTGCATTTAATTAGAGAGCTCAATTAAAGATCTTGAAGAGAAACGAAGTTCGTATACACGCTTTAGGAGCTAAAAATTTCAGATTCCTGTCGTCTTATATTTTCTCCAGACATATGTTATATACGCTCGATGTGTGTGGGAGACCAAATTAATTCGCGCACACTTTAGCAACACGCGCGTGTCCTTTACAGACATAATTTCCTGCGAGGTCGTTCGTAATTCTCGTGTGGTCGAAGGAGGAGGAGACTCGAGTCACGATTCGTGGCACGAAATAACGTATCGCATCTGTCTTTTTCGGGCGTAACAATCGACCGACGTCGTATTTTGCGGACGCACCTCCTCACCCGGGGTTCTCTCTCCTTCACGATTCCGTATTCTCGCACGTGCGACCACGTGGCGTACTTCCCGTGCGTACGAGACGCGTACTCGCGAATAAAACGATATTTATTTATAGCGATTCCCCTCTTGCCCGAGAAAAGTTTCTTACGCCAAGGAACGCAAGCGTGTGCGCGTGAACAACAATATCTGTATTAGCTGCACGCTTGACGGGCGCAACGGCGAATTAGCGAAGTATATCGCGATCGAAGTTGGCACATTTCGCTTTTCTTTTCGTTGCGTTTTGGCGAGCTTTATTTTGTTGGGTGGCGACGAGACGGGGAACCAATAGTTTTCAGGGGAGCGAAAACGGAAGATGATCTTTATTCTGGATATAATGTGTCGTTCAATGCTTAACCCTTTGAGGCCCAATGTGCATATTATGTACATTCACTTTGAGTTCTTATCAAATGTTTTGTATTGATAAAATACTGTTTCTGTCGGTATAATATTCTTGATCCGTTAAATATGGAGCTAGATTCTCCATCTCAATTCGTAAAACAATGGTGTTTCCGTTAAACAAACCACTATTGTGATCGTTGAGCGTAAATTTTACTCACACGGAATCGATGCCTGGGCCCTAAAGGGTTAAAATCAAGTTCCTCGTTGACGAGATAATTATATACATGAGAGATAATTATAATTGACACTGACAATGAGGATGGCCTAATATAGGTCGAAACGTTTGTATCTATATAATATCACAATACAATTAGGATTAAAACCTTGCTTGGCTCATAGCCCCTTATTGTTTTTTTATTTAATTTTTAATCCATTGAACCTTTGTCATTTTATTATTTTATTATTTTTGTATTATCATTTTATTTTATTTTTTAGATAATTATATTTGATCGTACATTTTAAGATCTTTTCAATCGCGCGGTTCGTTTATAACGCTCCAACTAATTGCTATTTCTCACATCCTGTTTCCTTTCTAAAGTCCATGCCTCAGTTAGTATCGCGTACGAGTTATTTCACACCTGCAGAAATAGTATTGTGTAGTATAGTAAAAAAAAAGATACCCATGTAATCTATATGTGTTTAAGAAAGCAATTTATAGAATCTTTTTTCATGAAGCTCCATCAATTTCGCGACGTTCAATTTCGATATCCAAGAGAGATTCGTTACTGAAAAAAATACACGTGTAATCAATCTATATGTGTTCAAGAAAGCGATTTATGGAATGTATCTTCATAAAGTTCCATCAATTTTGCGACGTTCAATTCCGATGTCCAAGAGAGATTCGTTGCTGACCAGTTGCCCGGTAACCATTAAGATAACTCTAAAATCACATTAAGCGGACTTGCTGCCACGGCAGCAAATTAACTCGCATTATCTTGACTATTTCTGGACGGAGTCTCAGCGAAGCGCAACGATCTCACGAAGTCGTCTTTAACAGACCAACGTGCGAGCTTTTGTGCGCCGTGCATAATTCGTCTTCTAACTTGTCCACCGAGTCCGTGGAACTCGCGCCACGACCACGTGCTATACGCGCCATAGGCGCCCTTATACAACTATTTTCAAGGGAAGGGGAGGGGCAGAGTGTAAGTATACTTAAGAGTACCAAACGAACATATTTTCAAATAATATTTTTTAAAGAAATATCTATGCAGATTTTTATTTTTAATTGCACAAATTTCAAACAAAAAATGGTTGTCAATCATAAAATCATTCTAAATTGAAACAATTACAATCCAAGAGAGGAGGGGGGGCAAATGCCTCTCCTTGCCCCCTCTCATGGACGCCCATGATACGCGCCGCTGCTATCCCGATGCGTGCCCATACATTAGCCCCGGGGGCAGGTGGTGGTTGTTCTCCCCGAGCGGGAAGATGCTCAATTTAACGAGGAGGGGTAACGCGTGCTGCCGGTCTGCACAGCTGTCGGGTGGTGTGCGACAGCTGCATCTTGGGGACGCGAAAAAGAAAGCGAGCCCGGAGGGCGAGCGACGGAGGGGTTCGGTCTATGTGCTCCCGACCTCGGGAGTATTGCGCCGTAAACATTACGAATGGTGGTCGGTTCTCTCCCGTGGTGTTCTCCGTCCACGATCGATTTTTCCTCGTGGAAAAGTTTCGAGCGCGAAGAAACGGCGCGAAGGAACCTCGCTTCGCGCCGGCCGGATAAACTTCGCTAATTAACCTGACGTGTTTGATCTGTTTCACTGGGACGTTAAGTAATTGTATCGCGCGCCTGATGGAGTGTGAGTCGTTCGAAAGATTGTGAGAAACTCTGTGTATGTGTACAAGAGAGGAGAGAAGCGACCGAGGCGATTGAGCAAGGTCGCTGGAGCTTGGAGATTTCTGGGAATTACAAAGAAACTTTCTTCCGAGTGAAGTTCGTTAATTGATGATAATTGATTGATGATAATTGGACTTTCTCGAAATCGTGATTGATAAAGGAAGAGAGATTATTTTATGATACAATCATCTTACGCTACAATGTTCCTTTATATTTCTTTCGAATTGTAAGTGATTACATTAATTTTTAACATAATCTTTACATTAATTATTATTACAGTATGTTCTGTTACGGTTAGGTTACGTATTTTCTGATATTTTATGTAAAATCTTGTTAATATTAATTTGCTATTATTTCTCTCATTTCTCTTTATTTTAACCTCCCAAGGTTAAAAATATAACGGCTTGATAAACTTGGCCATAAATTATACTAAAATATACGTTTTACGTTGACTTTATTACACGCAGAGTTCTCGTCGTAAGAATTCTTCCAGTATATAAACAAGAACAACTAAGAATATTATTAAGCATATTTTATGCTTAATAAAAGAATACCTGCGAGACCGGAATAAACATAGTACAGCATATGCTATACTTTTTTACGATACTTTTTCATAAATAATATCTTTTTAATATCATCGCGTTTTTTGCGAGAGCGGTATTTTTCATCTTTAGATAGCTTTATAATGATGATCGGCTTCATCATCGAGCCACCGTCTCTCTCGTACCATTTGCCCCCCCCCCCCCCCGTGTCACCCCCGTCACCCTGATTGACCCTGCCACCGAGTATCGACATATCCGTTTCACTCTCGCGGAAAAGCCGATCGTCGTACCGGCGACGTTTCCCGTTAAACGACCGAGCTAAATTTACGGATATCGGAAAATGTTGATTGTTAGTTCCTCGTCGTCCTTCGGAGCGTCGTCGTCGCGATAATGGGAGGTAGATAATGCTGGCGACTAATTTTAGAAATGACGGGTCCCCGCAGACCCGTCCGCGGAACTTACGACTGTAAACTACCGTGAACGGCGCTTTTGCCGCGTGTCGCAACGAGGAAACGCACGTGCTGCCGTCGTGCTGTCTCTTCTTCTTCTTCTTCAGTTAATCCCCCTTCTGATTTCCGTCCCACGTTGAGTGGGTCAAAGTACCATTGTTTAGTTGATCTGCTAGACTAGTGGACAGCTCTCCCGGGGATAGGAAGGCACCACTTCTTATCATTATATGCTGTCTCTAAGGACGGCGCCAGACTGTGCGCGTTTTACGCGAATATTCGTGATTGGAGCATCGTTCATCCTTGTTTATCATTTGATAAACAACAAGGATGAGATGACTCGAATCACGAATATTCGCGTAAAACGTGCATAGTCTGGCGCCGCCCTAACGCACGTGCGTGTGCATATTGCATCCGTATTGATATATTTCAGCACACGTGTACCGACGAAAGCGAAAGAATTTGCGTATTTCTCTCTCTCTCTCTCTCTCTCTCCCTCTCTCTCTCTCCACGAGATCCACGCCTAACGAGCGTAGTTCGTCGTCGCTGCAATGACGTCGACATAAAACGTTTAACCCGGCGTTGACGTAAACGTTTAAACTCTGCCCTTCCTCTGAGGAGGAAGAGAGAAATGGTATCGTGACATCGATATACATATATATCAACGATATTCGAAACGCGGGCGCGCGTGTACTCGGAGAACCGATAATTACGTTTGCCCCCGGCTAGCAGTTTATTTACGGCGGCATTGTTTCGCGACAAGACGCGCCGAGTGCGAACATCGCAGGCACTCTGAAATCATCGTATAATTTGGATGGAAGCGTAATTCTCGACGCCGCGGATACGGGAAGATATAATCCACCGGCCGATCAGCGCGTTTCTATCCTCGGGAATAGGCGCGGAAATCATCCCCCTGAGCAGTAACAATGGATCCCTTCTGAGAGATCCCTTCTCGAATAAATCCGCGAGTGATGAAAAGACAAATTTGTCGGATGCTAAGAAACGAATTTATATGTTGTTACAATTTGTGCCTTATCGGCGACATTTTACTCGATTGCGATTATTACAATAATCTTTAATTATGATGAAAACAGCTCAGTTTATATAACATTAATTTTCAGGCGAGAGCTTCAAGGAATGTTTATTGAAAATTATGGCTAACTCGATTCTAATTCTGTTAACATCTATCAATTCTGCGATAATTTAAATGAATGTATATAGTTAAATAGAAATGACGCGCTTTCGCGAAGGAAGAATCGATTTCAAATTAATCGGAGATGTTTGCGGATTCTTTCACAGTATTTTAAAAGCGTCGTGCATATCGGAATATGCGGATATGTTTTATGAAGATCCGAGTCGCAGCCAACCGGTTTCCGCATAGCGACTAGGATCCTCGTGGAACGCTGTGTTCCACGGAAACCTCGCGACATGTACATATCGAATCAGGCTGGTCGTAGTACGGGGAAGGCAAATCGAATCAATCACGGGAGATACACGTGGTTATTTATAGCCTGCCGATCGAATATTCCGAAGACAAGCCACCTGATGGACAGTCTTGAAAGATGCATGCGCGGAGAAATAGCTACTTCGAGAGATTCCAGTTTATTCCAGTTAATTATTCGATGCTGCGAAATAACCGGATCTGTTAGCGCGTAGAGACACGGTTTTTTTTCTTTTGCCCGCGATTGCCGTCGGCGATTAGAAAATAAAATGAAGATAGCGATGTTTTCTACGAGCGTGAATCTGCAATCAAGTTATCTCTGCAAATATTTATTACGAACGATACGTTTTTATGTAAAAATTAAAGGAAATACAGGGGATCTGTGAAGTGTTAGCACGACATTTCTACTAATAAGAAAAAACAATTAGAGTTCCAGTGGCAGTTTTCATAGTTCTACAGTTCCTTATAAAAATAAAAAAAGTTCCACATTTTTTATAGCAAAAAACCAAAAACGAAAAAATGTGCTAACTTCGCGAATCTAGCACGACACCGCCCCCTCTCTGAGGTACAAGAAAACAATAAATATTAACACTTTTGGCAACAGTTCCCGTTGGTTCTACTGGAGTTCCACTATTGTGTGTAATTTGAAAACAAAATTCCAACAATTACCAATTTTTCATACACTTTAAATATTACACCCAGTAATATATCACTCCCAGTATTCCATACACTTTAAATTACTTCTCTTCGCCGGAAAGAGGAAAAAAATATTATATTTGTCAAATATCCCATGTTCGCTTTTATTGAGAATTTAGTGCAAATATACGCATACGTGTTTGCCAATCGCTCATCGACGAACAAAAAAATTCGTTCCTCCATTTCGCCGAGCGGTCGATAATCGAAGGCGAAATTACGCCGCGTGCGTAATTTCGCCTTCGCACGTGACATTTTCGCGTCGGGTGACTTCGGCGCGTGTATTTTCCGTGAGAAATTACGCAGTCCGGCGCAACAATCGACTATTGGCGATGATCGGCGTTGTTTGAACGGGCACGCGACAACAAACAGGTGCCCGAAAGCGCCGACGTGGGCGCCTAAACAAAGCCCCGGCGACCGCGGAAAGGCCAAGAGAGGAGAAAGAGAGAGCGAAAGTGTCCGGCGATCGATCATTCATAACGCGCTCTCACGCATTATCCCTGCGGTTCCGTCAGGATGGCAGGATTCGGGAACAGCTTCGGGCTACGATCCGCGAAAGTGGATATCTATAACGAAGTGAATTAACGTGATATTAGTCGGGTATTGCGATGATAATGGAAATGAAAGTGGAACTAAAATACGTTCTTTAGATTTATGATTTATCCGAGTATATTCTACCCAGTTGGAAAATTTGTGTTAAATTTGACACATTTCACGTGTCTCAGACGGTCCACCCAAATTTTTGTGTTAATTTAACACCGGATGAATATCTTAGAAAGTAACACAAATATTATGAAAAAATTAACATGAAAAATGTAACACTTTGACACAATTTGGAAATAAATTGTGGAAGCATATTTTTTTTCAGTAAAATTAACAAATTATAATATATTAAATTATAACACGTACATTTTATTCATTTATCTTACATTCTAAATTTCTTGGAGTGAAATCTCACTCCAAAGAGTGAAAATACTGCCACTTTGAAATTTGAGTGGCAGTATTTTCACTCGCTTAGAGTGAATTTTTACTCGTTTGGAGTGCAATTCACTTAAAAAAATGTAGAGAGTAGAATTTGCGTTTTAAAACTATATTACTTTTATGTTATTTATTTTTATTTATTTCTAAATTGCCGTCCTTCTATGGTTTGACAATAGTTTAAGCGTAAAAATAATTTAATATATTTCAGATTTGCTATTCTGTCTACTCTTCGTATTACGAGTTGTCGTGTGCATAAATAAAATTGCTTACATGCATCTTCAATAATTGCCCGATAACAATATATTCCAAAAAAAATATTAAGAAAATTATTTTCATATAACTTGTAATCTTCTTATCTACGATGACAGCTATACGTATATATATGACAAATATATGTGACAAATGTAAACTGTAAAATTATGCGATTTCCGCGATGACAATTGCTCGAAATAAGCGCAATGAGAAAATCAATCAGCATCGCGAAAAAACGGCAACATAAAACCTCTTACACGGCTTTTTTAAGAGTGGATTATCGTTTCTGTATTATTCTCTCTTTATTTTTATTCTCCATTTCGATAATTATTAATAATAGGAATAAATTGGATAATAAATGAATCCGATACGCGCGACCGCGGTTTTCTGCAAAGATACATATAACACAACAGATGAGCTCAACCGAAATTCTGATGAGAATGAACATCAAGGAGAGACAAAAACGAGCTAATTTGTTTTTCTTATTTAAGATTTAAGTAATGTAGCGGGTTTCATGGAAAAATATCTTTGCAATAATATTATAGATAATATTTCAGGTTTTACAAATCGCATGTGAAAAATTAAATATCGTAGCGAACCATAGTTGCTACCTCTCCGGTTTTCGGCCGGAGACTTTTTGAGTGAATTTCCGGCTTTTTGGGTAAATTTCCGACTCTCCGGCAGACGGAAAAAATCTCCGGCCGATTGCTCAGATTAGTATTCACGCACACACATACAAGTGTGCGCACAGTATACATGTGTACCTATAATTGGAGTTTCCTCCGGTTTTTAAAAGGAATATCCGGCTTAATTTTCATGACCTTTTTTTGAGAGAGCAAGAGAAGAAAAATGGCAAATTCGAAAATGATACGTACATTATGTAGATGTAACTATTTTCTTTTTCAAGATTGATCTCCGGATAGAATACTAGTTTGAAGGTGACAACCGTGTAGCGAACATATATATATATATATTGTAATGAAATTTATATTTAATATATAATACTTTTTTTATTCACCCTTTTATCACTAATGCGATCTATTTAAGCTCCTCAGTTTTTTATTTTCTTTTCTGAAAATAAAAAATTTTTCCATGTAATATTATATATAGAATTTGATTTATTGAACTTGATATTATTGAAATAACGAAATTTACGGAAGGCTGCAGGTTTGACGCGAATCGCTTGAGTTTTAATCGACTGCCCGCTGTCAGTTTGCCGTGCAAAGGTGAATGAGAGTCTCTGGCTCGCCTTGACGCTCCTTACAAATCGATCCAACTCTAGCAAAGGTAGTGCCTTATATCGTGCACCCATGTGTACGTGTATGTATAGACGCGAATGATAGCGTGCGACACGGATGTCGTCGGCTCGCATTACATTTCATTTCCAGCATTAGGATCGTTCGCACTCGTTAAGACGAATTGTACGAGTGAGGGAGAGCCTCTCGACCACGTGTCACGACGATTCCTTTCGACGCGAATTCGAGTTCCTCGAGATCGAAATGTACGGTGATCTAAAAACACGAATTTTCGCGAACGAGTATCCAGCAACGCCTGAAAAGATTTTTACATATCTATGGACGAGTTTAGACTTGGAGAGCGATTTCACGCTTAATGGCATTACATAAAAAAGACGGCATGCATCGTATCTCCGAAGTTATCCTTTGAAAGAACCTCTATCTATGTCAAGGCTGATAGTATTGTAAAAGGCTGTAGGTGACATTTATGAGATATTTACGAGGCACGAGATAAACATAAAAGATATCTTTCTGTGATGTTTTAAGTGGACGAGGGGGTAAAGTAGGTATTCCCCTGTGAAAATTTTTATTTTTCGGCATTTATTATTTTGTTTTATGCGAAATCTTCACACTGCTGAATGGCGTGGATCTCTTGTTAGGAACGAATTCGGATTATGAACCGATTGATCTATATCTTTGATGATGCTTTTAACTCGGACAACGAAGTGTAATTAATTTTATCTCGTCCGGCTTTGTGGCGGCTTTGCGTTCCGAAGAATCGGGCAACGATTCGCTGAATGCATTTCGGACAAATGTATTGCTCGTTTTGTTTAACGAACCGTTACGAGATTGCACAGATGAAAAAGTCACAACAATTTCTCATCTATTTTTGACTACTTTTGATCTATTGTTGCCACAGTGGGAAATTTAGTTGAAAGAAATTTATAAGCGACGATAATTCTATGACAATTACGTCGATATTTTTTCGATATTTTTAGCATTAGCTTTTCCTAGAAATAGCAAAATTTTTATTTTCTTTCTACTCTGCTCGTGTTATAATATACATAAATTAACTGTGTATAATTAGTTGGAAGTTACAATGTAATAATTTTATCATATCGTTAATATTAATATTTATTTTTGCGACGAATTCCTCGAACTTCAACGAGAAATTCTACGTAATTCCCTGGAAAATGCAATTTTCTCATCAAATATCTTTGTGTTAACATTTTATATATATACAAGTATTTACAGATTTTTTGTAATTTTTTTTTTAATTTTCGCAGGTGGCGTGGGGTACAGCCGTCATGGAATTGCAGAGCTGGTTGCTCTATCATTTAGTGGCCGTCACCGACTGCAATCAAGGTAGCGAAGATACGCCGTTCATCGCATCTCCATGAACACACACTTCCATGAACCCGCAACATTTGTGTTACCCATGTAATCGTTAACGACTCGCCATTTAACCCTTGGTTATTTTAGTTACGTTTGCCTGAGTTTGCATTGGACCATTATTTACGCACAGTTCGCCGCTTCTTTATTTAATTTGCCATCCCGCTATCACGAGCCAGAGGAAACGGTGGTCTACCGATGCTTGATGGTGAGTTCATCGTACGAAGTATGTGCGAACAAAAACGTACGCACACCGAGATCATTGTAAGTCGCTCGTTGTAACTTGTAAGACGCACAGCCGCTTTCGCGCCGTTCTCAGGAGACTGAAATTGTAACGTTCCGTCTTCCTAAGTCGTCAGACTTTCTACTTTTGTGCCACATTCGAACGTGCAATTCTTTTGTTTTCTCGCTCATGATGAGTTGTTAAACCGTAGGCTTGAGGAAGTAATTCGTTTTTTTTTCTTCACCACATATTTAGCGCCGAATGAGACGTTTATAGCTTTTTCACTTAAGCGTAATCTTATATATTATGTAAACACATCCTAAAATATTAAATTGAGAACCTGGATACAATAACAGCATAAGTAGATTTAAGTTATTTTAAGAAATTGTATAAAAGAAAAGATATATTGTAATTGAAAATTATAAAAGAAATTATAATTGAGAAAAGATAAAGTTTTAAATTTGAATAACTGAACAATAAACAGTAAAGTAAAGTTAAATATTATTTAAATATGTTTTTAATAATCAGATAAGACATTTCAAAAGATTGTGCTTGAATATCTTGCACGATTACAAATATATAATAAATTAAATTTTCTTAATATACGCTGTTATTGCATAGAATGTTTAGAGTATTATATAAATACAAGTTTTAACTGATGTATCAGCTAAACATGGATGTACTGTGATGTGGAAAATAAGTTGGGATGATCGTTTGAATTAATTAACATTATTATGATTAAGTTTGATACTTAAGTTTTAATACTTTTAGATGCCATTTTATCCTATTCATGCTGCAGATGCGGTATCGCTTTTGTTTCTTGCAATAACAGCGTAGTACATAGCATTGGTATCTTTAAGTTCTTGATCTCTAGGAGCTACGGATGGAACTTGGCAGCTTGTCGTATAGCAGAGGGTTTAGGGATTTCGAAAACGATGTAGTAGCATAAGTGACTAACGCTGTTATCGTATCCAGGACCTCAATTTATTGGATAAATAAAAAAATATTGAGTTTACATGAAATCGATATAAATCGGCCTCTTGAATAAATACCGATTACGCATTTTTAATATTAAATACGACGCCAAATAGAGACGTGATTTAGAAAAACTCGTTATTTGCGATATTTACGGTTGAAGGCTTTTACCGAACGCGAATTTCGCCTCGAGCGAATAAAATCCGGGGTCGCACGGTCGCATTTACTGCTAAATAAAAGCGAGAACGCGGGCGAACGCGCACAATGCACAAGCGGCGGTCGTTCACTGTGCGAAAATATTGCAGTGATGCAGTCGGCAAATACAATCGGAAGTGGCGGCGGAGGCGGAGGATCGTATCCCGGCAGCGGCGGGACCGGAAGTCGCACCCGAGATTTAGGGTTGCGCGCCCAGAAGAAGCTTCTCGGTCGTATAATGTCCACCAATGCAGGTCGGTCGCTCTTCATCGACGACGCCACGACGTCGTTGCTTGATAATCTGTACAAGCTGATGGAGAACGTCGCCAAGAGCAATCCGCAGTTGGACAAAAAGGAGCCTGAGAAGGTCCTCAAGAACATCGTCAAATTGTCCATCAAGGTATACATAAATCGTCCCAGATTCAGACTTTAATTTCGACAATAGATTCTGTAAAGAGTTTAAAGCTGATCAGAAAGAAAAACATCAAGAGAAATTATCAGTTATTGTACAACTTTTGAAACAAACAAACAACAAACTTGAATATTCCAAATTTGCACAGATATTTTAAATTAAAATTCTAAAAAAAGCAACTTAAATTTAAAATAATTGAGATGACGTTCAACAAACTGTTCTAAATCCTTCAATAATTAATATTCGTATTATTTAGTCGACGTGAGATAATAAATATATTTAATTTAATGAAGACACATATTTATTCGAAAATTTCACCTCTTTTTACTTTGAAATTACCTCATCTATATGTAATAATAAGACTGGAATAATTATTATCGTTAAATGCCTCATAATGTGTGTGATCGACTATTTATATCAGTTGTATTACAATATAAATTAAACGTATAATTAATTTTGTATTTATATGGTATTAATTTCCATTAAGTTGAAATTAGATGCATAAATTAACTCATAAAACGCGATTCATAGATTGGACTCGTGCAGCGCAGTCACCAATTCCGTCCAAACGACGCCGAGAAGCTGGAGGAGATCCGGGAGGCTCTGGGGACAGTGGCGATGACTGTCGTGTCGTTCTACGAGGTGGATTATAGTTACGACCAGGAGTACCTGACGGGTTCGATGGAACGTTGCCGATCGTTGCTACAGGAGCTGATAAAGCCGCACCTCACGGACAAGTCGTCGCAACGTTGCGACCAGGTGTTCGACTTCTTGGCGTATCCCAAATTCTTAGATTCGGTGTTCCGATATGACTCCGAACACAGACCCGTCCTCGGCATGCTAGTCAGTGACCTGAACAAAGCGTTGGACGCCAGGCGGCTTTGATTCTATAAGAATGATATTTACATGACGTTAAAAAGAACGAATCGACGGCCGACAATGCGGTTTTATCGCCGGGAAGATGACTATCCTCTTTGGGAACGGCGGTCTCGCGATCGCGATCGATGACGGGTCGATCGACGAACGCAGCGGATCCGTTGGACACGCGCGCTTCGTTTCACTTTATTTCATGGCGAATAGACAACGTGTTGCATACTTTCAGTGTGACGACAGTATAGTTTCTCGTAGATTAAAAAAACGGTAGATTAAAAAAAGTCTTGCTCGCGATCACCCCCACCCAGTAGTCGGGTCGGGATACCCAGTGCGGACCACTCGTTCACTGATTTATGCAATAATTGTCTAATACTCCGCTTATTTTAAGGACACAGCCTCACCTGCATTGCGCAATTGGTGTATACATATACTTATGTGCAGGATACCGATTGTCAATCTATACCAAAAAGGAGTATAATGAGCTTACCATATATTGGGGGATGATAAAAGATGAAATGTTAATCCTGAAGCTATTGCACATTTTTCTAAACTATATTGGGTCTAATTCGATTTAATACTGAATACTTTTGTTTATCTTCATTAATTTACACGAGCGAAATATTTTTTTTAATTTCTTCCATTTGGATATAAAAGTTTATTTTCTTATTCTATTTCGATTTATTATATAAAGTTAATTTTGTTTTCAATCAGATTCGATATCTTTATCGTAATCTTATCTAGCAAATTCTAGTCGCGAGATATAAACGAAGATCATAACGAAGCTATGCAGTCACAACGTACGATGATTGAAATAACTAAAGCTAGCGGTTTTTTTAAATATTTTGGGATCAGACTCGGAGTTAAATCCTAATTTGCGATTGTAAGGGATTCTCGCGCGAAGTTAAAATCCCGCTGCAAAAGCAGGTTTGCGTTTACCAAGTATCGCGAGGAGTACAAAGAGCAACGGGAGAACGTTCTTGAAAATTGCAAAGGTCCATTTGCCGACCAGCAGCCCGATAAATATCAACGTAAACATAAGACATATAAATGTAAGACAGATTGTCTTTCCCATTTTAAACCGTGTGATGATACTAGTACTGTCGCGTGCAATAATAGTTGATTGCCCGAACAAGGGATTTCCTTTTTCTCTCATGTCGAACTGGAAATCGACGATGGTCACGCGACACCTTTGCGCTCTATATAATCTCCCATTTTTGCGATTCCTCTTTAGATATATTACTGCTAGGGCAACGTCAGTTTTTACCTTAAAACAGCATTATATTTAATTATTTAATATATGTTTTAAAAGAGCTATAATTTTATAACGTTAAGAAAAATGCGCTGACATATTCGCGAATTTTTTCGAACATTTACGGATAAATTAGATTTTATTGCGCCACGATATGTTTTGATTTCACAAAATGCGAATTTCCTCGAAAAAGATAAAAGAGTAAATATATTAGTCCTTTCTTCGTGCACGCACAAACAATAAGACGCACACGTCGCGAAAGAACGTGCGTTGCGATGGACACAAATCCACTATTAACGCTATTGCTTGTACGTGCACATTTTTTACAACACGTTCGACTAAAGAAACAATTTCTACATATCTGATTTCATCGCGATTTGATCCCGATGATTAATTAGTATAGGACATTGTAGAAGAGAAAAAAAAGAGAACTTTATCGACAATTTTGCGCCTTTTGTACGCGGTGTATACCTACTTTACACGTTATTTGTGATGACTGTCAATATTAAGAGAGATGTATGGGTACCATGCCATTAATAAATTATTAACAAACATTAGTCTCGTTCGATTCTTTTTTTGCTATATTCGCTGTTGCACCTTACATCCTGAAAAAAAAAGGCGAACGACGTATCAGTCTCAAGAGTTTGGTATATTTATTTACATAGATATACGAAGTCGCACATATATAAAGTCACAATGATATAGTTCATCCGTCGATTTCCTTATTCGATCGAGCTGCAGTGCGCGTGCAAAAGTATCTTCGTGTCATGGAAAATTATCAAAAATCACCGTTCAAACCCTGCCACTGTGATAGTTTTGCGTTTACGCTGTTGCGATAATAGCTTTTAACGGGGCGACACGTGACAAACTGAGAATGTTCGGATCGCACTGCCGTCGATGCACCTACAAGTACGCGTTTCAAGTATAAAATTATCAATTTGTCCATTTGTATAATATTCTTTGTTACAAATCAAGAGAGTGCACTGAGAGTGGCAGCAGTTTGAATTCGAATTTCTATATCTGTTCATCTTACACATTCCAAACAATCTGGGTGCGAAACGATGCCAAGTAAGGTCTCGAGAAGCTACCCCATTAACTATTGCTCGTTTATAAAAATAGGCTATCAGAGATGCTGTGAAACGTTTCGGTTAAAATATTGAATTTAAACGCCTGTCAGAGAGAGAGAGAATGACACTTACAAATTTTTACATACAGCATTTCGGTACCCGTACACCAGGGCGTTAAAATATTGGATTTAAATATCCGTAAGTATCATACATGTTATGAACGCATGGTGTGGTATGTATAGTATTCTCTGCGATTATATGCTAAATAATAACGAATCCTCCCTTTACCTTTCTTTTTGGCGAAACAAATGCCCGTGCGGCCTCACATCCCACAGTGGGACGAATAAGAAAAAACCTTGTAAAAATTTAATTTTCCAATTTCTTGTTAGAAAGCTCAAATAAATTTATTTATTATTCTTAAATAATATTTATTAATTTCATATAATTATTATATAAAATAGTAAATAAATGCATTAATTTAAAAAAATATAAATTATTTAACTCTGTTTCTGTAGTATCAAAATCAAACATACTATAAAGACTTATTTTCGCACATATGTTATATGAGTGTTTAATCTTATACAACTTTTACAATATTTAATATAAATGGTATTGCTTTGTATTGCCTCTATTAACATAAAGCTAAATATAAAAAATTATAATAGTTATTTTCTGTACAGAATTTATTATATTATTATATTGTTAAATATAGTGATCAATTTCATAAAAATTTGTAAGTAATTGTACAGTTACAGAACCACAGAAACAGAGTTAAATAATGTATATTTTTAAAAAACGAATACATTTATTTAATACGATTATATAAGAATAATAATAAATTTATCTGAGCTTTCTAAGAAAAAAATGGAAAATTGAATTTTGACCAGCTTTTTTCTAATCCGTCCCACTGTGCGTCAATGAATCTCATGTATGTATGTATGTATGTATGTATGTATGTATGTATGTATGTATGTATGTATGTATGTATGTATGTATGTTTGTATGTATGTATTTATATATATCGGCTCGTTTACATAGAGAGATGAACGTGTATCGATGAAACTACAGAGCTATCGGATACAATGCACACATTTATCTATCTTATCGTAATATTGTGAGACCCCATAATTAATTATACGTTAACAACTTGCAATCTCTCTCTCTTTCTCTCTCTCACTCTCACTTTCATAAATATGCGGGTCGGGAATATAGTTTGTTAACATACATGCTCGTTACGTACTATGACAGTTTAATGACGTTTCATTGTCACCGATCTCTCCGCTTCGTGAATGTGCTACCCTATACTAGAATGCGTTGAGGCGCAAATCACGGCACTCGCGACGACTCGTCGTATGATGACTGATGCACTCAATAAGTGAATCTTATTTCGCTTAAGTACGCCGCGTTACACAGCATATTTATATGCTAAACCGAGGGGCTTACTTCCTGAATCGTGTTTGAGCGTGTTCGACTAACATCGTCGAACCCTAACGTTACCGTTGTTAAGATATACTTGATGAGATGACGATGGGAATACAGCATATGCGTATAATAGAAACAAATGCTATCTCGATTGCACACAACAGACGCGGCATTTTTTATATAATCACAGGTCGACGTCTTCGTTACTAAATGCACGCGCTTTCATAATTCCATAATACTCTTCCAGCGTGCCAAACGCCGCGATGAAAGCTAACGGCACGCTTGGCAACGACCTTGGTCAAACTTGAACAGTCAGATTATATACTCGCGTTAAACTCAATAGCTAAACTTCAAACGCTGGCGGAAAGATACAACTAATTCGAAGCTAAGCAATATAGAGACGAATAAATATAAAAAATATATTCCTAGGTGAAAGTATTCCTAGTTTATTGTGCTAATAATGTATTTAGAATTTCCTTGTTTAAGCTATTATTACTAAATAACGCTCTTTGTCGGACACGTACTTAATCGTAGTAAAAAACTGATTCCAGGATTGTGATTATTCATAATATGCGATATAGTAGTAGGTCAAAATGTTATTGATATTGTTACGCTAAAATAAGTATGTACTAAACAAAATTCATTGCGTGTTGCTGTTCTGAGGCCGGTGTTTCAACTTCAACTCGGTAAGTTTGGTGAAACTTAATATTCATCACTATAATGTTCGTTGACAATTTTTTTTTCTTTCTGCCATTTGTATCGCACATTATATATATATTTTTTTTGTGCTTCACTTTAAATTAAATTGGGGACAAAAATAAATTCTCTTGCAGAACATTTTTGTGATTTACAATTTCATCAAATTGCATTATAATTAACACTCTGAAAATTGTAACAATGCATACAATACACAATATAATATATATATTATATTATACTTGTATGCAGAAATTACGAATCACATTTTCGCTTCTCTAACAACATAAAATTTCACATATCATCTGATATGTTTGTCTTATCAGGTTCAAATAAAAAAGAAAATATCCGACAAGAAATATAAATATTCACAAGCAATTACTTTTATAGATATAAATTATTCTGAAATAATATTGCCATGGATAATTTCCATGTTTTGATATATATATATATAATTATAATATTATATATATATAATTATTATATTATATATATTATATAATTATATATAATTACATATATGTATATATAAATTATATATATATATATATAATTTGGAAAATATAATCGAGGTACATAATGAAGTATGTAGTGATCGTTTCTTCTGCCTACTTTGTGTTTTGAAATACAAATTGGAAACTTAAATACGTATTCTTTTGATAAATTTATTTCTATTATTTTTTAAAATAATTTAAGAATAAATCAAAATAATTTAAATTTATTACACTCATAGTGTTATTAATGTTTTCAATATTAACTAACTAACGTATGTAACATTTTTTCCATCTTTGAGTGTGTTATAAAATTTAATATTGTTCGTGTGAAAACATTTAATTATGCCATATTTGCTCAAAATATCAGTGATGCTTGAAACGCGAAAACGGCTTTATTTTATAAATTCATCATCGTGTAATATTTAAATACAATTGGTATTATTCTTAAATTATTTGTTCATAATAAAATAGCGACCAGCGTTAACTTTTCTATAATCTGATATTTTTACTTGTAAATAAATTTAATTTATATTAAAAAATCAATGTTATAATTTAAAAATATCCAATTTTTAATTTCAAATTAATGAAATAAAAAAATAAATTTTTTAATTCACTTATTTAAATTAATAGAATTATCACATATTATAAGGTATATTATTACATTTATATGTCATTTCGATAGAATGTTTTTCAATTTTGATGTAATTAAAAAAAATCAACTAAGTTTTATAGATTTAAATCACGATTCAAATGTATAATCGTTATATTATTATAAACATGAATTATTTCTGCTACCAAATATTCCGTACAATGTAGGATTAACCATTTTCTGGAAAGAAAAAGAAAAAAATCAACGAATTAATTCAGAAGAAAATTAAAAGTTTCTTGACAAGTTTATCGTCTTTTCGAGACTTGGAACATTAAATTAATAAAAAACTTCAAACACATGTAGTCTTTAATTCTGAAATAATCAAGCAGTCAAACCTTTCACGCCATATACATACAACTTATATCCTAATTATTTAATTTAGCAATTATCATACTTGTGGTTTCATTCGCTTAACCTTCATTGCCATAATCCTGCGTAGTTGCCATACAGATTTGCCGGCAACGGACCACCTGCTGTAAATAATCGAGTACCCGATGCGTCATAGCAATGTGTGTAAATGGCAGGAGTGTACTTCACATTTTGGAAACCATCTATGTATTCCTCGTCCGGAAACTGTTATCCCATGGAATAAAAATATAAGCACATTCCATAAGAACATGTGAAATAAATTAAATGGAGCGCTCACAAAATGTAATAAAATGTTAAATTTAAAATTGGAACGTCTCTAAAAAAAAACCACTTGTGACTACTATTGTCATTAATACTTTGCCACGATGTATGACTTTTTGTGGACATTTCATAGGTATATATGGTGTGATTCACAAAAACATTTGATTCAAAATTGATTCAAGTCTAAAAGTTGTGGCGACTAATTAAATAATCTTGCAATACATTTGCTGTTATAGAATGCAACAATTATCTAATGTATCAATTCAAAAGTGAATATGTAAATCATTATCTTTAAATGATACAAAAAAAACTTACCACGTATCCTTTTGAAGCTTTTAACACAACAGTCCTATTAGAGTTTATAGAAGATTCCAGATATTTCTGAGCCCTAACATCGTAAAACATAAGCATTCCTAGACCAGTTCCGATGGTTAGTACAGATCCTTGAAAACTTGCTGATCTGATTCCACAACCACTATATCTGTATTCAAAAATTTGTTAGTATTTTAAAGTGAATCTAGCATATACTAAGAAAAAAAGAGGAAAATTTCATTTACCTTGATGGTATTTTTTTAATCGGTTGCAATGTACGTGCGTCCAGTAGAAGAGTGTAAGATCTGCATCCAATCGCGTAGACACCATCGTCTTGTACAGCGAGACAGACGTTCTCCTGGCAGGCTGGCAGTTTTCTAGATATTTTCTGTTTGAAGGATTCGGCCGACCAGATATGTATAAAGCTATTGAGGGTTAACGCTGCAATCTCCTTGTACGCTTTATTGAATGCTAGCGCTCGTACCTTCTGCGCGGACTTGCATTCCTTCACGCAGACAGGTTGAATCAACCTAAACAAAGGAAGTGACAATTACTAAAAAATTACTAATTATTTTCTAAAAATTAATAATAGTAAATACTAAAAACATTACAAATAAAAATAATAATTATTATTTCTGATTCTGTTTTGAAATTCCTAGTAGCTTATTGCGGATAAAAAAAAGATTAATATATTTTGATATATACCAAAAGAAAATCATTTTAATTTTCTGCTTTCAATCTAATAGAGGAGACGCAAAGTCTTAATTGTATATTCATTTCTACCTATGTGTAGGCACATCTGCTTTATCAGGAGCTTCAGCGAGGTCACTATCAATACGCCATAGAGCCATTTTCGTGTCTCTAGAGCCCGACACTAAAAATTCATCGTCCAACCAGCACATGTCGAATACCCAATCCCTATGGCCACTCTCGCCGACGCAAACTGGATCCAAAGTCGGTAATCTGTATATCGCTATTTCGTTACTATTTCTCGCTCCGGTAGATAAAAGAGTTCTATAAAAGACAAAAATATAGATTAACTTATATAGATTCAAAAAATTGTTTTTTTATTTCTCCGGACATGGCTTAAGAAGAAAAGTGGAATCACCTTGAAGGATTGATTTGAACGGAATGAATGCCACATTGCTGCTCGGGCATAACGTTACCTCCCGGACTGAGCTGTCTTCCATGAAGAGATGGAATCTGGTCTAGTTTTTGCGTTGCTACGTCATAAACCATAAGCTTATTGCACTTTGTACCAAATACCACTTGTCTATCACTCAACCACTGAGAACAGAATACTTTGTTCATGTTGTTCAAGCTGACCGAGTATTCTTTGAATAGATCGTGTGTCAGTATATGACGGGAACCGTATTCCTGATTAATATTCCGCACTTCGCGTGTATTCGTTTCGCGTGCGCGCACGTAATCCACGAAGTTGAAGGATGTTCTCAGGAATTGCTTGCCTTCGGTCACCGTCTCGGCCTCGTCATCGCTCGACTCGTAACACACGAAATCATCCGGTTTGTCCGGTTTCCTATTTCTCTCGTGTCGTAATGCCAATCTAGAAAAAACAGATAATTCAGTGACACGTGTATAACGTAACATCAAAATTAATACGTTAATGATTTTTATATATTTACCTCTTGGCTCGACGCTCGTCCAGTCTGCTACCATTGGCGCACGGAGGATGCCTTCCGTAGACAGTCATTCTTTGTGTCTCAGCCATTATTATATAATTAAAAGTTTAACGGACTTTACTATATTCAGGCAACTTGCAAGGAACACTGAGTATTATTATTGAACAGCAAAGTCTTATTAGCGAAAGTAAGAGCAATACCGGTAATAATTATTTATGTCAAATAAAGAGAAAAGGATCATATATTGGCAACATACAACTTGAACGATATTTTCTATTATGTATAAGCAGTCTCTTCCAAGGTATTAGCTAATTCTAACGTCTTTTTCCCTCTTTCTCTACCCCTTAAAATTTCTATTTGTTTTACCTAAATGTTTATTTATATGCAAAATTTTGGCAGACTGCAATGAGACTAACGAATAGATTCACTTTCAAAAATTGTAATATATCCTAGAATATTTCAGAGATTCTAAGGAGCTCACAAGGAGTTTGCTTTTCTTTCGTAAGGTGAGTAACTAACAGTAATAAAATAAGGAGGCACAATAGTCTAGATGCACTGATCAAGCTGCTTCTGACAAGAATCAGTTACTCTTAATTTTGATTTTTAATATATATTTTAACTATTATATTTGTAAAGAGAATTATATTGTATATATATATATATATTGTAAAGAGATTTATATTTATATCAGTTAAACTCCTTTGCAGCTAATAAAAATTACCTATTTTACTTCTACATTTTCCCCTCTAGGATATAAAAAGAAATCTGTTAATAAAACCTTTTTGTTGCATAAATTAATCTGACTAATTTTTAGATAGTTATTCTATTACTCCTGTTTCCTGCAAGCTTATATCCTGCAAGTCTTTGGAAGCGATTGATTGGATTATTTCCTTGTATAATAAATAAAATATAAGATCTCCAATCAACGACGACAATCTACGATATTATGAAAAGTATATAACAAATGTAGTTTTACTTTTCTATAGTTTATAGATAGGCTGATATAAGATACATTCATCAAGAAATATCTTCAATAAGCAGCTTGCAATCTAGAATAATCAAATTCAGTTCACAAATTTTTAAAAATGTTTACTTTTAATATATAACAATGGCTACGGTCCACTTGGTGCTTCGAAGCATTTAATTGACCAATCAGAGCAAAGAATTCTATTAATTGTCCAATCAATAAATGCTTCAAAGCACTTGTAGCACCAAGTGGACCGCAGGCAATGTTATTCAGTATATCTATTATACAAGAGCAATTATCTCTTTTTCCATTCAAATTTTTAAAAGCCGCATATAAAAAATTAATGATAAATTGGAGTTTTAACAAACAATTAGCAACGCTTCGATAAGGAGACGTAAAATAAAAATTAGCATTTCTACACAATGTAGCGTTACACGATAAAAGTCTAAATTCCAGAAACGAAGATAACCAAACAAAGATATACAATAACGTATCAGACATAATTTGATGGCATTCAAACAAAGAAACTACAAAGAAAAGAACTTCCGAAGAAGAACGTAGAATCAGAACGTTTATCTTAGCAGACTTTTTCTTTATCTTCTCAGATACGTTCAAAGTGCCTATCTGGGTGCTTGTTTCGACTAGATAACAACTCCGGAGCATGTAATATACGTCGGTTGTACATCTCCGAAATTTCTAGTCGCTCCCCAATGAAGGAATCTACAAGGGACGAGGCTCTTTTCTTTTTACCGTTGCTCACCGTTCCAGTAATTGTAGTTTCCCTATGCGAGGACAATGGGAGAGTCGTGAGGCGGTGATTTACGACGGTCGGGCCGCGGTGGGTATCCTCTGCCTCTGCTGCACGACGTACGTCGGAGTTTGGCTATCGAGTGGTGGACGACTCTGTATCCGTGTTGGATCGGGACAGCTCGCGCTCTACAAAAGGAAGGTCAACTGTCCGTCGGGGAGCGATGCCCGTTCCCCGATGCAAGTTCTTGACGTGTCGCAGCCTCGGGACGCAGCCTCGTATTGCAGCCTCGCTCTCCCGTCGACTTGTGCTCACGGACGTCGTGCGCGCGCGATCTCGAGTGCCGTGCGACTGGTGCTGCGGTGAGACGATGCGCGGCCGGTACGGTCCACCGTGGTCATGATGAGCGTAGAAACGCACGGGGTGACTGCACGAACGGCACCGCCATGTTGTAGGCGACGCTTCAGCGCCTTAATAACCCGAGAAACGCCGCCGCGGCGACGACGCGATCCCGCCCGTGTCTCCCGGTGGGACGGCGGCGTTTATCCCGACAACATGACGGGAACGGCCGGCACGGTCAAGAGTGCGCGATGATTTATGACGGTTTTCCACCACGTGCACTCCTACAACTGTCAACATCAGCTTGACGCTCCCCCCTTTACCCTTTTCGCCCCGGGTCATTTAAACTCGCCCCCTCCCTCCCACCTACGTCCGTCGACTTGGTTCGTGGCGTAAAGAAATGTAAACGTTGCTTGTAATAGCGGTAGCGGCGGGGCGGATTGATTTGCACGTAGACGCGCGAAATTAAAATGTATATTTCTTTTGTATTGTATTTTTATCTATGTAAATTTCTCCTATATAAATTCTCTTATCTAGTCTTTGACTTATATAGACAAAGTATCTAGTAGACTGAACAAGATTATAAAGCTCTTTTTTTGTGACTTTGCGAACGCATCGATATATCGCTAAATAGAACTTATGGCCCTCGCACACTGGACGCGATGAGCGACGAGCGATGAGCGATATCCAATGAGAGCTTTCCTTTCGGATGTGACGACCGAAAAAGCAAAGCTCTCATTGGATATCGCTCGTCGCCGGTCGCTCATCGCGTTCAGTGTGCGAGGGCCATTAAGCCAGTATCAGACTATGAATTGGGATTGGGATTGGATTGGAATTTGACCAATCGGAAGAAAGAAAACCAATAACAAGTTCAGTGAACTTAGCTTTGATTGGTTAAATTCCAATTCAATCCCAATCCCAATCCATAGGGCGACTGCACACAGGACGCGTTGACGGGTTATGGCTCCGGCAGACCAGCGCGATTTAGTCGCGCGCGACGCGCGATATCCAATGAGCGTACAGAGATGAGCGGAAAGGCGGTACGTTCATTGGATATCGCGCGTCGCGCGCGATTAAATCGCGCTGGTCTGTCGGAGCCATTACGCGCGGCGCGGTAGCCAATAAACTTTTGGTTCTAACGGAAAAGCAACACGT
>NJRL01000001.1:1370723-1402565 GCA_003063815.1 Aphaenogaster rudis | reverse complement strand
TCAAAGGCTGGGTCTACATTGGATGTCGTAAGTCGTGTCGGAAGAAATTGACCAATCACAGTTCATTATTCTCCTTACGATCGAAGAATAATGAACTGTGATTGGTCAATTTCTTACGACTCTTACGACTGCGACTCATTGTAGATGGCCCTTTACAGTTTATTATTCTCCTTACGGTCGAAGAATAATGAACTGTGATTGGTCAATTTCTTCCGACACGACTTACGACATCCAATGTAGACCCAGCCTAAAAGTTATAGAATAGGCCTACAGATCTTTTGTATGTGCTACTGGTTTAAAGGCCATGGCACACAAAAAAACATACGCAGTAAGACTTAAACTTAAGCGAGTCGACCAATCACAATCGAGACTTAAAAACGCCATCTTAAAACTCAAAACTTATGATTAGTCAATTTGCTTAAGTTTTTTTTGAGTTTTAAGATGGCGTTCTTAAGTCTCGATTGTGATTAGTCGATTCGCTTAAGTTTCTGTCTTACTGCATACGTTTTTTTGTGTGCCATGACCCTAAGGCCGGTATTCATAGTCATTTAAGCCCGTCTTAAGTTCAATCTTAAGATGTCATGAACCAATCCCAGGGGCTCGATTCTTGAAGTCATTCGCAAGAGAAACGTATGCGCAAATTCTGCTCTTACAGAAAATCTACAAGTTGATTGGCTAAAAATCATGCAATAGCCAATCAACTTGCAACTTTTCTGTAAGAGCTGAATTTGCGCATACGTTTCTCTTGCGAATGACTTCAAGAATCGAACCCCAGAGCCGTATTAGCGTCTTAAGACATTACTTAAGACGGTCTTAAAATAAGAACGGACTATGAATACCGGCCTATGAATACCGGCCTTAATGTCAAATCAAGAGATTTGTTCTTTGTTCTTGAACTGGCTGCACTAGTTCAAAGTTTATCTTTTTCTTTCTAATGTGGAGTAAAAAAGATAAAATCTGAACTAGTGCAGCCAGTTCAGGGCTGCGTTCAGAAATCCTACTCGATGGGTAGAGTAGCGTTTATTAACCAATCATGTTAAAGAAATTTTTGTTCTTTTTGTCCTGATTGGTCAATAAAGGCTACTCTACCCGTCGAGTAGGATTTCTGAACGCAGCCCATGAACAGAAAATAAACTCAAGATCACACAGATCACACATGACCACGTTGACGCTGCTTTTCAGCGTCTCATGAAATGGCACCTTAAATACTGGACGCGCCATAAATTTTTTGATACGTGCATTTTGCATCCTTTCTATAGAGTTATTAATATTTTTAAAATATGACGTCGTTCAAGAAAGTAAATACTAAAGTATTCGCCAGGACGGGACCGGAATTAACCGAAGATAATATATATTGGAAAAAATATACGGTATGTATATTTAGAGGAATAGAAAAAGTGATTTGAGGTATCTTTTACTGATGTTGCATCCACGTGCATGATACGTAACCTATAAATGCAAACGCGTGCTTTCGCTTTTTATTTTGGCGCTTGTGTTCTCTAATGATAGCAGCAGAGAAAGACAGAAAAATCTTATATATTTATGGAATATTTGCATTTTTTCCGGAAACTTAAAATGTAACAGCTCTATTTGATTATTGATTTACTTATGAAATATTACTTATAAAATTATATGCTGTATAACAAATAAGATTATAAAATAAGTAGATCCTTTAACACTGAATGGTCTATTTACGATATAAATATAGTTAAGTTGGTTCATATATAAAACCTCTTTTTCTATTGCATTTGCATACAAATGTCGGATATGTTTAAGATATTTTTTAATTTTTAATCTTTATAATCTATCCATTTATTAAACTTGTATATGTAAAGAATGATAAATTATTTGTAATTATATGTTTACAGCCTCCAGTTTTAATAAAAGAATTTGGTCCAATAGACTACATTGACTTTTCGCCAGTAGAGCCGCATTATTTCGCAGTAACCTGCTCAGTACGAGTGCAACTGTATAATCCTATTACAAAGTTGGTCACAAAAACTTACAGCAGGTTCAAAGAAGCTGCGTATGGAGGTTGCTTTCGTAAAGATGGCAAGCTGCTGTGTGTCGGTGGAGAGGAAGCAGTGGTCAGACTCTTTAATATCAGTTCAAATAGCATGTTACGTATCTTTTCTGGACATAAGGCCGCGGTGCACAGAGTTTCCTTCACAACTGACGATCTTCACATTGCCTCATTCTCGGATGATAAGACTGTAGCATTATGGGATATACCTAGTGAGAAACAATTGATAAGTTTCAATGAACATACAGATTATATCAGAGCTGGTGCAGCGAGTCCTGTATCCACTGATGTGCTACTATCCGGTGGATATGACAAGATTATAAATATGTATGACACTAGAACGAATAAGAAGATACTCAGTGTTAATCATGATGCACCAGTGGAAAGTTTACTCTTCTTACCAACTGGAGGGATATTCCTGTCTGCAGGTATAACATCTGTGATATTCTGATTATCTATATGTAATTCAATATTTTTCTATAAATTCTTTTGTAAATAACAAAACTGATGCTTTATATATAAAAATATTCATCATTCGCAATTTCAAGGTGGGACAGATATCAAAGTATGGGACGCTCTTGCCGGTGGCAAATTGCTCACGAAAATCACACAACATCACAAAACTATAACTTGCCTGAAAATCGCCTCTAATGGTCATAGAATACTGTCTGGTTCGTTGGACAGGCATGTGAAAATTTACGATGCTGGAACATATAAAACACTTCATGCTTTAGACTACCCCAATGCGGTTCTTAGCATAGGAATTAGTGTAAGAAAAATAACGTGTATTCTTTGTCGGTGCATGTTAAAATCTGTTCACATCTATACTTATTCAATACAACAATATTTGACAGTCATTAAATTGAGTTATTTATAGAAATAGATGTAAATTAAATATATTAATGTTAAATTGCAGACGGGCGATGAGACCGTCGTAGCTGGTATGGTGGACGGTCTGATTTCCGTTAGGAGACGCGAGGAAGACGTGAAAGATGTGATAAAACCGAAACGTAAGAAGGTGTCGTACAGGCACGCGGGCGAAAATCTGCATGTGCGGAGTGTTGACGTGGTCGTGCAGCAAGAAGTCAAAGACATAATGAGTAGACACGACGCCTGCTTGCGAAAGTTTCAGTATAGTAAAGCGCTCGATTGTGTCATGATGAATTATGTGGTCAGCAAAATGCCGCATGTTACCGTGGCGCTTACACAGGAACTTATCAGACGCGAAGGTTTAAGGCGAGCTTTAGCCGGTAGAAACGGCAAATCGCTAGTTAATATTATTAAGTTCCTGAACAGATACATCGGCAGCATCCGTTTTGGAAGAGTATTATTACACGTAGCAAACGTTTTGTTAGGTAAATTTTAAATGTATCTTTTTAGACTTCTCTTTATAAAATCTCACATGTTTCTTACATTAATAAAATCTATTCTTTGTTTAACAGACGTGTATGAAGAACATTTGGACGAACTGTCAGAGGAGACGCGAAAAACGTTTGCTATACTGTCGCAAAAGTTACAGGAAGAAGAGCAGTTAATTCTAGCCTTGTCGCAATTGCAGGGCTCAATGCAAATGATATTGTCTGGCGCTGAAACATCTTCTTTGCCTGTTATAAAAGAGAATCAAAGTTTGGAACCATCAAATGCTGCTCAAACAGAACGCGATATTATTTTAAATATAGTTTAAATATAATATATAAAATATTGAACAGTTGTAAAATAATACTTGTAAAATAATTTCTTGTACATAATTTTACATTACATTAGCATTCAATTTCTTGAATAAATAAATAAGCAACAATTTAAATACTTTCACTCATGAATCTAATGAATAAGTGAAGAATAATAAATTAAGTTCCTCAAAAGTTAAAATAATATTTTTTTCCAAGTATATAACAATTTTTGCAGAGCATAGTGAAAAACATTATCGTAATGTATACAAATCACGTGGCTTGATTTAAAAATGTTCTAGCAAATTGTTCTTTATTTTTTAAAAATAAACTTAAATTCACATGCCATTCGTTTATTTTAAGAAGTCTCCTTATTGAGACATTTTTGCCAAGCAGCAGAAGATGGTTTATCAGGCACTATCCATCCAATTGGAATCGTTGTTGCATCATTTTCCGAACTGATGAATTTATCCCAGGCCGCACTGAAATGCAAAAAGGAAGACAATTTCCTCGTTTAAAAAAAATAACGTTATTATCTGAGATTAATTATGCGTGTCAATATCAAGTACATACCGAATCATAATAAAGCTATCCACATTCTTGTAAGATTGTTCAGCAGCCAATATACTTGTTCCAAATAGCACATTCTCCCAATCATCGAATAAATTTTTCGTTTGTTTTTCGATTCTCTTTTCGTTATCCGTTTTCAGCGTTAATTTCAATTCCTGTTCTTCTATCGCATACTCACGATCCAAAGTAGTCCACTGTTTTGTTAACTTAGCTGTAACATATATATTTATCATTAAAAATATAATACATTATAATTTATATTATATCACATTTGTATGAAAAAGAGGCAACATAATCCTGTTATTAAATATTCTATTATTAATTGTATTCTATATTTAATTTTTTTATTATTAAAGTTACTCATTTTATTACATCAATTATGCGTGCCTATTTTTATCCTGCTTTTTGAGAAATTTATCGTTAAAAATTGATTTGTAGCAATAAAATATTACCGATGGTATCATTGAATTCTTCCTCGGCTGCTGAGGAAAATTTCTCGCCCCTCGCTCGAGCGATGTTTGTCTTGATCTTTCGTAAATTCTGTAGTTCTTGCAAAATCCCGAGATACTTTCGTGCATCGTTTCTCTTGCTTCGAACATCGGACAAAACCATATCAGCGTCTTTGCGTAAGTTCACTTCTTGTTTCTCTCGTTCGATTACCGCCTGCTCCTTTCGAATCCACGAATCAGCTTCTGCATGCAATCTTGCTCTTCTTTCTTCCTTCATTAATTTCTCTCTCTTCCATCCTTTCCTTCTAAGCCGTTCCCTCGCACGTTTTTTCTTACGTTTCTCTAAATCGTTCTTAACTTTATTCAAAAAGTCTACATCTTTTACAGTTTTTAAGATTTCGCAGATTTCATGTTTTGCAGCATTACAGGCACTGACCTTCTCCTGCCATTGCGCTTCCGGTAAATTAACGTTGTTCTTGAGTTCCTCGCAAACAGCCTCGAGTTGTTTATTTAACTTAGCTACCGATATCAACGCACTCTTAGCAGCCGCGATCTTAAACGCATCTTTCTGTTTGCTTTTGGTAGGAACTACTGATTCTGTTTCTTGGAGGAACTGTTCAATGGTCTTTTCATCTTCTTGTCTCGTTCTTATTCTATCGATTGACGTCGCATTATTAACAGTACTGTTATCACATGTTACATGGCTTGGATAAACGTTATAATATATATTCCCACTGTAATTGTATGCAAATGATTGCTGAGTTATCGGATAGTACATGTTAAAATGCACATTTTCACAAATTTGTCCAGTATCTTGCTGGAAAAATTGACCACTGTACATATTTGTTTAATATATGTGCATTCAAGTGAGAACAAAAACAAAAAAACTTAAGACTACAATAGTTTCAAGTGTAAAATTAATCAATTGTAAAAGGTTAATAAAGATAAGAAATAAAAATGTGTTGGATAATATTCAAAAATAATTTAGCGAAAGTCATTGGAGGGCACTTCTTTTAACACATCTGCAAGATATCCCCTTCTTTCGGCAATTGCTCTTCCGCCTCTTGTAGCACTTTTTCAGCTTCGATGTAACCTTCGACTTCCTTTAAATCTTGCTCAGTGTCCAGAATCTTCTTGAGTTCTTCAAACGCTTTAACGAGACGCCTTTGACAGTCCGGTATCATCATCAGGGATTCTTGAAGCACCTCCTCTTGCTTCTTTATGTCGTAGCCATCTTTGTCTACAACAATACATATATTCCGTTAATAAAATTGTTTAATAGTAATATATTAGTAATATTATTTTAAAATTAAAGGAAAGAGGGCATATCACAAATAAAGTTGATCAAAACATTCGAAGAAGTTACGATCTTACAAAAAACATTTACAAGCATTTTAATGGAAACATTGCAATCTTTAAAGCTGAGTCTACAATAGGTGTAGTAAACCTTTAGTCTTCTGTTCTAAGCCAAGTAATTTCCAAAGCTTTGCCTATGCTTAAGTCGTAATTCTTAAGCTTTAAGAGTTGGCCAGATCCCAACTATAAAGTTTAGGGCTTAAAGCAACGTAGGAAACGTTTTCTGTCAGAAATTACTTAGCTTAGAGCAGATGGCTAAAAGCTTACTACATCTATTGTAGACCCAGCCTTAAGGTCTATCTACAATGAGGCTTGGCAATAATGGGCCATCTACAATGAGTCGTAGTCGCAAGAGTCGTAAGAAATTGACCAATCACAGTTCTTTATTCTTCGATCGCAAGGAGAATAATGGACTGTGATTGGTCAATTTCTTACGACTCTTACGACTGCGACTCATTGTAGATGGCCCTTAAGGAGTAGGCCATGGTAGGTCGTAGACGCAAGTCGTAGCGCGATTCCTTACGACCAGCTCATCTACAATAAGGCTTCTTCTTCGTTTGACATGATATTGATGAAAAAGATAGCCTTGAGCTATCTAGGACGTAAACACTTCCCTGTTCTTTGAATATCAATTCCCCTTGCGGGAAACACTTCCCCGTGACGGGTATAACCCAAGATTTGATACGCATTTGATAGACGTACGTCATAAGCCGATTCTACAATCGTGTAAACATGGTTGTAAGTGGTTATAGTTGTTATGGGCCATCTACAATGAGTCACAGTCGTAAGAGTCATAAGAAATTGACTAATCACAGTTCATTATTCCTCGATCGCAAGGAGAATAATGAACTGTGATTGGTCAATTTCTTACGACTCTTACGACTGCGACTCATTGTAGATAGCCCTTAAGAAATTGACCAATCACAGTTGAATTTGAGGAGAATTATCGACCATGATTGGTTAATTTCTTACAACTACAACCGCTTACAACCACGTTTACGCATTTGTAGAATCGGCTATAGGCCGTAGGAAATAGATTTCGTTCATTTTGCTTCAACTACTGCTACAACCTACTACACCAGAAGTTGTTCTCTTACGACCTACTGCTACTGTGCTAAAACTGGCTAAATCCTCCATTGTAGACTGACCTTTAAACATTGCAGATTAAATAACATTATTAACAAATTACATCAGACGAGTCTACGCTACGAATGTCTTCGGATATATTACGCAGTTACAAGACGGATCGTTTTGTGATGTAGAATGGTACCCTCTCCTCCCTAAAAGAAGAAAGCAATCCTCACCCTGATCCTTCAACTTTTGTACCCTCTCGCGCTGCTGCGCCGCCTCTTTCTCGTACGTGACCTTCTCTTTCGCGAGGCGCTTCACTACTCCTGTCTTAATCTTGAGCGTTCTTATACGCGGGTCAGACATTATTTGTTCGTGCGTTTCGTGAACGGACGCTTCGCCTCTTCGTCGGACGTCGGAAGCTGGAGCTGCGGGTACGCGTCAAACAGATCGAGTCCCCTTCGTTTTCTTTTTTTTTTTGCCTTATTAGGCAAGGGCGAGTCGATAGAAACGGAATTGTGGTCGACACCGCGACGCGACGGGGTTATGTATTGACTCACGCGTCTCACGCGCCTACTTCACTTCGTAGCTTCGTACGACGTACCGTCCGACCGCTTGACTTGACGTTCGTCGAGATCTCGATTTCGATTTCGACGGCGGACGGGCGGAGGGGGGAGGGTCGTTAACGTTCATATCGATACTTCGCCGCGATAGTTAATCGGTCTTGCCGGCAGTCTTTCGTTACGTCGCACAGTGGGCGAAATTTGAAAAAAGGGGAATAAATTAGTATTAAAAAAACAATGAAATATGTATAACTGATAAAATGTATAATGATAAAAACAACTGATTAACGAATTTTTTGACGTCATAACATTTAAATTAAATACAAAATTTATTTACGCGACAATAATACATACCCGGTAAAAAATTGTTTATATATATAAATATAAACAAAAACAATCTTTCCTTTCGCCAGTAGATAAAACAAATCAAAATTATTTAAAAAAGTCCTTTAGTGTGACTTTGACCATGATTTGCTTCGGTTATACTAAATACGTTGGTCTAACTATTTCAATTTCATATTCTCACGTTTACTTTTTATCATTTGACGCGCAAAACCATCTTATGTACGCACGATGGTGCTAGGAATCAGTATCTTGCGGTTATGATGGTTTTACGTATGTATCTGCTGTATATTATTCACTTGATAAGGACCTGATGTGGGTCGAAACGTTGTGATTAATAAATCTTTGTGGCCAGTTACGTCGTTTTTTAAATAATTTTGATATAAATATAATATACTTGTCACTGCTGCTGTTTGTACATTTGCGGCGGCCATATTTGTTTTGCTTCAGTAGCGCCTCCCTTACCGCGGTAAATGTTTTCTTCGCCAATATAATTATGTATGAAATATGTCCATATATACAAATTTTTATACATATATATAAATCATATATGACTTTTCTATACATTTATATATGATTATATATGAAAAATTTTATGTATGGACATATTTCATACATAATTATATATGTTTATATATGTTTATATCTTTATATATGTTTATATCTGTGTATATATGTTTATATATGTTTATACATGTTTTATATATGTTTATATATGAAAATTTTTTTACCGGGTATATAAATATCAAAGATTTTATGATTTTAGCCAAAAGCACTTATTTCCCCCTTTTTTCAAATTTCACCCACTGTGCGTTATTTCGTTGCGCTTTCGCCGTTCGTGGGTTTTATCGCGATCGTTAAACGGGAAACGCGAAAGCCTCCAGCTTATCGCGCAACGTGCAGGGGGATACGCGCGATTATCGTTATCGGAGATCCGATAAGACGTCGAGCAAGCGTTACCTTCGCGTAACCTATTATTATCGGCATTATCGCGCTCCGTCCAATGAGAACTCGTCGGACGTTTACGGTAACCCGCGACACGATAATTTTCCGGAAGGCGATAAAGTATATCGATATAAAGTGAAAAGCGATAAAAACGTTGGAATTTACGCTGGGAAGTTTGCTTATCAGTGAAGAGCTTTCTATAGGAGCGTGGTATTTGTATTTCAATTCGTATCAAGTATTCGAAATCAATTTTTACGTCGATCCGAGATCTAGATATAGACTTTTATTTCTTAATCGATAAATAATCTCGAATGTTTTCTAAAATTATTTTGAAATTAAAAGAAAAGATTTTACAAGATTAGAATCTAGATATTAATATAATTTAATTAATTTATAAAATTTTTAGAGATAGAAACTCAGCGCATTTTTGCGGCTAAGATATAATAATAATAATAATAATAATAAAAGATATAATAATAATTGACAGCGATCCACCATTAGAAACTACTGAAATATTTAATATTTAATATACAGTCGTTGTACCTAAATAGGGACAGGCATCCTAATTCGGGACAATTATAATTGGGTGTCTCAAACTTTTCACTTTCTGCAATTCCCTGGCGAAGATAAAAATTGGAACGTAAGTCGAATGTAAGGAGAGAGTGACACAAGCGTAAGCAAAACTACTAGAAAGCGAAAATTGAGACAACGGAATGTAAAAGAAGCGTTTTAAGAGATAAACGTCTCTTTTACATTCCGTTGTCTCAATTTTCGCTTCCTAGAAGTTTCATTTACGGTTGTGTCACTCTTCCCTTACATTCGACTTACAGTCCGATTTTTATTTTCGCCAGGGAACCACGGGCGTTTGAATAAAAAATTCTACGTTTTTAATATTTTAATGAAAAACGGGATTATATATATATATATATATATATTAGAGCGCGTAATACAGAAATCAGAATTAATTTACATCAAACGGTTGCAAAATTTTACGCGTTAGAACAGAATTGTCCCGAATTAGGATGCCTGTCCCTATTTAGGCACAACGACTGTAATGTCAGAACAGGAAATATCCGTTTTTCGATAGCGTCAATTTCATTTGTTGAAATGAATTTGTTAAGTAATTTTTCCCTTTTTCATTCTAGTATTATGGTATGCGTAATATATTCTATTTACATAATTATAAGAGAGCAATCATGAATTTAGGAAATGACTAACAAAGTAGGGAGAGTGCGCGTTTTTCAATTGCCAAGACAAACATTAGTCGCGTAAATAAATTCATTCTCGCAAGAAATTAGTCGAAACATTCATCGCGTATATTTTCATATAGATAAATCGACATCCGGGGAAATTTGCGCGTCGCGCAAAATAGCGGTTCGATTCGCTGCGCGGTAGCGATGCGGCCGGGGCCGCGCTCGTCGACCGCGTGAAGTTGGCGAGCCTGGGCGGCGCGCCCGGCCCGACTCGCGGCTGACTTCACGCCGCGCGCAGCCGAGCGTGCCTGCCGCACTCTCCGACAGCGCTTCCGCAGAGTGAAGTGCCGCACCGTCGTATACGCCGCAACGGGACGTGCCGTGCGGCGGCGAGACGGCAAGAGGGAGCGGGAGAAGGAAGGAGGGTGGAAGAGAGAAGGAAAGGACGCGAGGGTGGTGTGGTCACACTGGCGCGTCCGCCGTCGATTGATACGTCCACGAGGGAGATGTGATGCGGCTCACGCGATGGTGGACAACGAGTTCCCGGCCGCCGAGAAGATCCTCCGCGACATCGAGAACACCGTCCGGAGGAATCCCGCCATGTGAGTGCGCGTTCTCCTCACCTTTTTCCGCCCGCGGTAAACCCGCGGAACCCGCGGCGCACGGGCGTGTTTTTGCCGTCTCTGTTCCCAGTCTCGCCGACGGGCGAGGAACGGAATCGGTGGAGAGTCGCGGCCGACGAGAGTCCGACTGTCGAGGATGCGACGAGAAGGCCCTCCCCGGCACCGTGCTCGTCGCGTTTCACGACGTCGCTGTCACGACGGCCGATCGGCACTTCCGCGCGTCCGCGGTATCGCGATTTTGAACTCGGCGCAACCGCTACGATCTCTCGTTGCGGTTAACGTTTCATAATCCGTCACACGTCGGATCCGCTCTTTTCAGATACCGTTTCCTACACCTCGCTACGACCGTTTTTTTTCCCCTGTCTTTTCGAAGTCCAAGTGCACGCGTGCGGACTGCAGGTTGTGATTTTCTTTTCGATAATAGAGAGGCGGAGCGTGAGAGGAAAAGCAAGGTGTAGTAGTCCGATATATACGTATTATCGATTTAAAATCGCCGCGGACTTCGTAGCGAGGAAACCTAACCTAAATAGCTCGCCGAGAGCCCCGTTTCGGAGCCCGCACTGCAACACCCGCAAACCGGCAACGAAACACGCACCCCGTGCACCGCGGGTCTTAACCGCGCAGTTGCGAGGGCGGAGTCATCGGGGTGGGCGGCGGGGTGGCAAGGGGACGGGGGGAAAGAAGCGTGCACCGGCGATCGCGCGAGTAGTCAAGGCGAGTCGACCTCGCGATTTTAACGCGACGATCGATCTCGCGCGCGCGCCAACTTTCGCCCACGCCGCTCCGCCGCCACGGCAACGAGTGCGGTAATAGCCGCGAAGTTGACTGCGAGTCGCTACGTCGCGAGTCACGTGCTCCAACTGTAATTGACCGCTGCTCTAGATCACGATCTATGAAATATTGAGAGAGAGAGAAAGAGAGCGCTTATTTAACTGCTTGATTTAACATTTACTTTCTCGGTATCGTCGAAAGTTCTATTATCGTGATTTTTCATGAAATTTATAGATTTATTCATGAAATAACGGAATAAATAAATAAGTGACAGTTTTTTCTCTTTCTTTTTTTTATATTTTTGTACGAATTATGAAGTTTTTTCGCGCGCACGATTTCTTATAGCATTTTTCACTGGAAAACTGGTGCAACACTGGTGCACACTGGGTGCAATTTCATTGTTCCAATATAAAAATCAGTTCACATATTTTCAGCGTTTAATGTTCTACTGTGTTGAATTTGACAAATTTTTGCCAGTAGAACATTAAACACTGAAAATATGTGACTTGACTTTTACATTGGAATAATGAAATTGCACTCAGTGTGCACCAGTGTTGCACCAGTTTTCCCAGTGGAAAACGCTATTTTATTCCGCGAAATTGCGGTGTAATAATTAGTCGACTATGTAACGTAGACATTGGAAAATTACGGTTGGCACTCGACTTATTCGAATTACTCCGAGGGTAATTAAAACCAATCTTCTTAAGCCTGGGTTCAGCACGAAACGTATACCTCGCGCGTATGTAAAGAGTAATGACCGAGCAATTATTAACGCCCTATTTTACATTTATCTCTTTTAATTCGAGACTCTGAACTCGTGTAAATACGAATGAGATATTTCGAGCGCTATGTAAAAATGGGAGCTCGTTAAAAACTGGTGTCCCAATTATTTTCGCATCGAAAACGCCTATTAATCTCGTTATCCTGGTTTCGTCGAACTCGAAATTAAAATAAACTTGCGTTCGCGATTATGATTGGGGCAAGAAAAAGACAAAGAATGGGGAAACATAGAAGTGCATGCGAGAGATGGAGGGAGAGGTCGTGCGTGGTAAATAATCGGCCGCGTCCGGCGCTCGTAAAGTAGCGCCATCCGGGGAGCATCGAGTGCTAATAATTCGCCGTTTGTTTGCGATCCTTAATCCCACTTGCGTAACGCAAGTTTTAATTGTTCGCTTATTTTTACCGCTTTCGGTTTTTCGTCGGCGAACGCGGACCGACGCGACAGACGAAAGACAAGGAGCTCTCGCAATCATATAGCTTCACTCGATTTTACTCTCCTTTGACTATCGAATATCGACTATCGGAACTTCGATATGCGCGTGATTATAAAGTTTTCCCAACAACGCCACGTACATATAATTACTTTGAAGTACCTTGCATAACAAGCTTTACGTAATTTCCGTAATATTGAATATGAAATTAAATATAAGCAATTAACGTCGGGATGCTAATTTACAGGCTCGCGAAATACAGTCTCGTTATTTAAGTTTTTATACGATAAATACGAAACTCGTTCAGGGTTGTTACGCATCAGGAAAACAGGGAAAACCTGGAAAACTCAGGGAATTCCTTCTGATCTGGAATTATCAGGGAAAAATCAGGGAATTTTGTAATTATCTGCATTTTTTCAGAATTTACTTGAATGTCCTTTTACCGATTCTTTTTTAGACTTTGTATCAAGAATTTAGACTGTTACTTTATTTCTCGATACATATGACTGTGTATGTAGTTTAATTTTTGAGTTTATGATATATTTAATACAAATTTTATTCTCAAATTTTGTTCTTAAATCTTAAAGATTTTTTTACCATATAATTTATATTTTTTCTTCACCGAGACGTAAGTTTCTAGTCTTTCGCTAATAACAATAAATATTTAATACAAACTAGTGTTCTATGTTTTACCGTTTTCTCCCTGGAATATTTGTAAAAACCTGTCTGGAAAACCTGGAAAAGTCAGGGAATTTCGGAGTCAGAAAAGCGCAACAACTCTGTCGTTGAAATTCAACGAGATCAATAATCATTCAAGATCATTATAATTCTTTCTTTATATTTCTTTGTGAACTATGATTGATAATTCATAATTGATAGTCAAGCTTTTGTTTAAATTGTTTGATTAAAGAATGAAAGGAATAAAATTTCAGACACAGACATAACAAGATTTGTAATTTTACGGAAGATTGCAAATTTGCTGGTGATAAACTCTTGATTCCTACAGCATCAATATCAGCATTGCGACAAACTATCTTATCCAGCTTTTTAATTATCTCATCCAGCTATTATAGTATATCCAGTATATTTTATCAATTCTTAAACGCATCTTAAATGTATTAATAGAGCATTATCAAATATCGAAATGATTGTTTTGTAAACGTTTAATAAAACGTAAATTGTTTAATAGGGCGCTATCTTAAGTTCTGTTTATCACTGAAAAAATTAATAATAATTTATTATATTTTATTTTATCATTCTTTGACTTATATTCGCCCTATACTATTAAGAATAATTACATACAACATACATTCTTTCTCTCTCTCTAATATTATAATATAATTAATATTATAATATGATATAATTTATAATATAATTTGTAATATTAATATTACTAACGAAATAACTATATAGATTTTTATTACGATTAAATTTAAACATACCAGGCTAAGCAATATTAATGCATGTAACACAGAGGAATTCGGAATAACATAACTGCCTTCACTCACATCAATTTAAGAGTCATCATTGTTATAAAAAATTTGCGGACATTTCTTTTTATGAATACAAAGCGAAACGACAATTTTAAGTCGTTTTCGCGATTTCTCTGCCTCTCTAGAAGCAGCTTCGTCATCCTGCCGATGGAGGACAGCGAAAACCGGTCGCCGGTGTTTCACCAGGAGGACAGCTTGGGCCTGGCTTCGTGGTGCGTTCAGCCACTCTACGTGTACACGTATCGTCGGCTGCTGGAGTATCGGCGGACGCGGCATCAGCGGCGCGAGGAACCCAGCACCGTGGCGAGATGGCTGCTGGGCGCCCTGCTGTTTAATCCGAGCGTGACCATGTTCTGGAATATGCGGCGGGAACTGGTGCGCGCCGGCAGGTTGGACCCGCGAGACGAGCTGTCCTTTACGCGGCCGGTGCTCTATCACACGCCAAAGTGCTTCGAGGCTTTCTCGTATCGGAGCTGGCTGATGCCGTTCGTCCTGGACACCGAGCGGACCGACGTCGCCGAGGCGCTCGTGAACAACGAGCTCGATCTCGTGCGGACCTGCGCCGATCGCTACGCAAACAACTATCACGCGTGGAGCTATCGGCGCCACTTGGTGACCCTGTTCGAGTCCCGCGGCTTACGCGGACTCACTTTCGATAGCGAATGGGTGAGCACGCTCAATTGGTGCCGGCAACACGTGTCCGACCATAGCGCGTACTCCTATCGGCAGTTCCTGCTGCGAAAGTACATCCTGGCGGTGGTCTCCTCGGGCAGGGAGACGCACGACAACTCCGGTTATCGCACGATGAGGCACGACGGTCCGTTCTTCTTCATGGGCCGCCACGACCTCGACGGCAACGAACGGACGTTGCTGGAACGTATTCGGGAGGTCGCGCGCCTGGAGCGCGATCACGGTTACTCGACCACCGACGTCCGCAAACTCAGGTGTTACCTAACGGCGTTGTCGTACTGGACGGAAGAGTGTTTCTATAACGAGCAGGACATTACCATGTACGACAACCACGAGACGTTGTGGTGTCACCGCAGGTTCCTGGCGTACTTGATCGCCGTTCTCACCGCCACGTACGCGAAACACGCCTGTTACCGCGAGGACGATTTCTGGGACGCTCGATGTCACGACGAGCCCTCACTCGCGCCGCTTCTTCGCGACAGACATTTCACTATCAACGATGACTTGTTAATGGTGGCTCACGTGATGCTCGTCAAGTCTTTTTGCTCTGTTAGTGTCGGTATCATTGAGATGGCGGTCAAGCGTCCGCAGGAAAAAGTGTTCATCGAAAGATTTTGCAAGTATCTCGAGAGAATAGGCTTGCGATGATCGGGATTAGCGCGCGAGATTTTGAGCTTGACGAAGGCGCGATAAACTGATAAGGTTTTGCTTGTCAAAATGCGTAAATGCAGAAGTAATAAGTCTGGAGATCGCGCATTAATGCTCGCGCAATAATTTCGTTGCAACATAATTTCTCTCTCTCTCTTTCTCTTTTTTTTCTTTTGTGATTTCATATCGTGCGTATTCGATACGTCCGATGTTATTCAGTTATTAATGTTTATTAATGTTATTGAATGCTTACATTGAATGCTGGCGTTTATTTTGGAATAGTCGCAAAAATGATGTTTTTTTAAGTTTTTTTATATTCTTGAAATATTTTTAAGACGTTTGATTGTGTGTTTTCATCCAATATTTTCTAATTTTTTATTTTATTGATCTATTTATGGAGACTATCTTTTTCATATCTCGAACTTAAAAACCTCTCGAAGAACCGTTGCTATTTAATTTTTATTTTTATGTAACCACATGACCTTTCTTAGCAAGGGAAAGTTTTTCTTATTGCAGGAGTATTTTAAAGATACGTTTATAAAGAGAATACTTTTTAGGAAGGAAAGTTTTTCACAACTTAGAAATATATTCCAATTTGGTGCTCAAAGAATACTCTCTTCGATTCGTGAGGCAACTCATTCGCGTGTAGTTAGAGCACGATTGCGATAAGCAGGATTCAATGTAGATAGGTGAAATTGAATCGTTATCGATACTTAATTTTCGCATTGTTCGCTCGCGTAGCGAGCTCGACGAGTCATCGAGTACACCAGTGATACGTAAAAGTGAAATATAATATAATAACGAAGTATAGGATATGCGAGAAACGAAGACTCGTCTCTCGCCGAGAGAGATGCCCGTCGAGGGAAGCGCGAAAGTTTTGTCGTGAGAACAATTATGTATACTTATAAAATATTGAAAGAGAAAAAAAATGAAGATGCTAGTTTTCTAAGATTGTCTTTTTTCTGTCATCCCAACAGCGACAGGGTGCTCGTCTCTCTATCCGTTTGATTCTTTTAGAGACTTTCGTGGATCCGAAAGTTAAATTTATAACAAATTCCTAATGCGTAGCATAATCAGGGTGTTTACTACCTGGAAAAACCTGGAATTTTTAGGGGATTTCTTTTTTATCCTTGAAACTCCGAGAATTTTCATGGAATTTTATTAGCACTCTGGGAAATTTTTGAGATTTTACTTTTAAATTTAAACTGTGTTTTTCTCAAAAATTGTTTCTTTAATTATTTTTTTGATAATGCAGAATGTCGACAATTGATTAATAATAAATTTGGCATAGATATGTGCGTATATTCACGTACATTCTCGTGATTCGCGAGTTTTTTTAATGTAAAAAATCAGGATAACAGTAGAAGACAATACAGAAGAGAACTGTTATTATACTATAGTGAGTCTTCCATATATCATAGGTTTCGCGGCTCCAATTGTAGAAAAGGATAGGTATAGTCTCGTGGAAGACTATAAGACGAAGAATCATTAAAAAAAGCGCGTATAATAAAATTAATTCTTTTCAAAATTGCATTAAAAAATTCTCTGATCTTACCTGGAATTTTTAATAAAAATACCTAGAAAATCCCGTAATTCTCAGGGAATTCTTTTCATGATTTGAGTAAACACCCTGATAATAAAATCAGCTCCTTTTCTTACTCTTTCCATTCGCTTGGATCCGCAAACATCGTTCCTCTTTGCTGTCCTATTGTTCCTTGAAAAAACAATCTCGAAAAAATGATCCCGAAAACATCTCGATCAGTTTATATCGGAAAGGTTGTTTGACGTTGCTATACGATTACTATGTCACCACCGGCTGTCAGCTGCGTTCCGCTTTTTGGCACGTCGCGATAACCAAAATAAACGAACTTTTAACGCACGGCTCGCTTCCTCAGTCACACTCGGGCGCTCGCCGTACTCGCACAATTTTTATTCGCGCGAGTCGTCTTTGTTCGACGAAGAATTTAATTACGTTTAACTCTTTGGCTGTGAACGCCGCGTGTACACCTCCAACTAGGATTGTAAATTTCGTAAAAGCAAATAAGATTCGAAGTAAATAATCAATTGCATGGGCGCCCTTACAACTTTTTTCAAAGAAGGGTAGACTGTAAATATACTTAGAAGTACCAAACGAACGTATTTTCAAATATTTTTAAAAGAAATATTTATGCAGATTTTTATTTTTAATTGTATAAATTTCCAACAAAAAATTATCTGGTCAATCATAAAATCATTCTAAATTGAAAAAATTAAAATCCGAGGGGGCATATGCCCCTCCTTGCCTCCCCGCCCCTCATGAGCGCCCATGATCAATTGTCGTTCTCTTCGTTGTCAATTTTTAATGTTGGTCGTTTATATTGATTAATTCGGAGTAGCAAGTTCGTTGCAAACGCGTGTTTCTACTTTATTCGTTGGGAATTTCGGAAGGATGGTTTCACGTCCGCAGCCGAAGGCTAAAACTTCAGCGAGTGTTGGACTACAGTGACGCAGTTGAATCCTTGCGAAAGCAAACTTCGCATTTAAGTCCTTTCTTTTTCGGGACGGATGCGCGAATTTCTAATTCGCACACTTAACGCTCGCATCCTACTTATTCGCACGTTTTTGCGACGCGCGCTTGGACACGCTGGACACGTGGGAAAACTAATTTCCCGTACACATTTCACGCACTTGATTACTTCAGTCAGGCAGGCAGCATATCGCGAAGTATCGGCATTTCGTTCTTTGGCACGACGTGTCGCGATAGAAATAAACCGTCGAGCTCTAACTCGGGTCTCTCAGTCGCGACCGAACGTTCGTTACGTGCAGCCAATCATACGCTTATCAACGCGCCGCTTATCACCGTCGGGTTGAATCTTCAACGGACGTTCTTGGTCGATTAGACTTCACCAACTGTACCGAATGTTCGCGTCCGAATTCGCGTAAGTGACTGTCGGCGTAATAAAAAAACCGGTCGGCTCCCGTTCCTACGATCTCACGAATTCCTAGAAGCTGACGCGCGTCGACACGTAAACTCGCGAATCGCAAACAAGCTACGGTCGAGTCTTCGCTATACGCGAGAAGTGATACTTCTGGCCAGTATGACGTTGACCGTCGCGATTCACAGCTTCGCGCGAGATGCTGTCGGAGTGACTTTCGTCAGATCGCGATCGATTTCGTTTTGCAACACCTAAAGGTATATTTAAGCGAACGACAGAGACTGACTTTCGATTTCGAACGTCGCAATCGATTCAACTTTGGCTAAAGGTATATTTAAGCGAACGACAAAGACCGACCTTCGATCACGAACGTCGCAATCTATTCAGCTTTGGCGAAATATGCGCCATTTCGATAATTACGAGATATCCGCATCTGTGAACGATCAATATATTGAAGAATATAATCAAAGCACGTGAATAAAGTCAACAGTTACGCCTGAAATAATAATTATATTCGGGAAATGTTTTGATACATACATGGGATATCTAGCAAAACTTTTCTCTGAAAGACAGTTTTATCATATATTTGTTCTTCAGATGTTAATTAAGATCCAAATTTCTGAATTTGCGTGAAAAGTATGTTGCATTAATTCGGTAATAAACACTATAAAAATTTAAAAGACCCATAAAGGCATCTAAAAGAATATTATTATCTTTTATGTCTCGGACTTTTGTGTCACTTTGAAAGAGGAACGTTAGTTTGATATTCATAAAGTTTGTATAAGTTCTAAACTCCAATTCATTTTAGATAATAATGAAATAATAATATTATTACATGAGTGCTGGTAATATCAATACAATTGCAAAATTTTAACAGTAACAGCATCTTTTCCTTGTATTTATGTTATATTAAAACTAATATATTAAATTTCTACTGTTAGTAACACTAACAGTAGAAATATAATAAATTTCTACTGTTAGTGTTACTAACAGTAGAAATATAATATATTAGTTTTAATATAACATATTATTTAATATAACAGTAGAAATATAATATATTAGTTTTAATATATATAACATATTTAGTGTTACTAACAGTAGAAATTTAATATATTAGTTTTAATGTAACATATTTATGTTATATTAAAACTAATATTTATGTAATATTTATTATATTAACTAGTATTTATGTTATATTAAAACTAATATATTAAATTTCTACTGTTAGTAACACTAACAGTAGAAATATAATATATTAGTTTTAATATAACAAATACTAGTTTTATTATTACATAAATATTAGTTTTAATATAACATAAATATGTTATATTAAAACTAATATATTCAATTTCTACTGTTAGTTTTAATATAACATAAATATTTGAACGTAATAGTTCTGATATATTATTTAATAATAATCATTCGCGGGAATCTTATCGCGCCGATCGTTCACTGACGCAGTTCTGTTCTAGCACGTTTCTATTCTTAATAATTCGTTCGCCAGCGATACCAGCGATCGTCGCTCCGAGTGATTCAGAATCCGGGCGGAGACTTCGCGCGCAAACAGGGAAAAGAAGACAGTTTCCTCGTGCGGAAGATAAATAAATGGACGGAAGGAAAGAGCGACGTCCTCGCAGATAATTCCGCAACCGCAATCCGTGAATCAACACCGAACGGTGCGGCTCGACAATGCCGGCGAGTGACGAGTATTGGTACCGATCGGCGGCATCGGCGCCTGGAATGCTCGGGTTTATAAAAGAATCGCGCGGGCGTACGTTGGGAAACTCGAGTCGCGCGGCATTGACGACGGATCATCGAGGACACGCTGTCGAAAGCGGCCGCACGTGACTGTTACCTATCACTACCATTGGCCGATCCGCGACGATAGGTGACGAACCGGTCGATAGGCATCCTCGGGAGTTCCTCGGCTGTCCGAGAAGTAGACACCGTTGACCAGTGTCAACCTGTCAGTTTGGCCGAGTTTTGTCGTCGCGTTACCACGCGACTATCGGACTATTCTCTTTCTCTTTCTTTTTCTTTCTTTATGACCTGGCCGAATTGACGAACGGTCGGCATGTTGGAACCGGAAGTGGAAGCCGCAGTCGTCAATCTGCGACGAGGTTCGAGTTTGAGGATACCGTCGACCACTCCTACCGAAGGTAAGATAGATAAGTAGAATTTGTTGAAAGGGTCAATGAAGTTTAATGTTCGCCAGTGGGTTTTCTAATCGAAAGGTTTCCTATCCAAGACTTGACTTATCATACTTATCGTGTTGACCTAATTTTCTCTTTGTGTATTATAGATAAGCTTGCAATCCATAATTTCTAATTTCTTTCAGCACGCTTATAAAAGAGAGAAATTCTTTTACATATTTTTACGATACTGTGATTATTTCATAGATTAACCAAACTCGCATTAAGATATCGTAATTATTTTCCATCTCTTCCTAAATTGTACTTATTAATTATAATAAATATGTAGAGCGTTGAGTTACATTATTTATTTATTAATTATTTATACATTATTTTCAGTGATAAATATAGATTCGTAATTGTTGAAAATAATCCGATATTTAACACGCGAAAAATGTCATTAAAATTGATATCGCGTATGAAAGTTATGAGGAATGAAATATTCTCTTACTCACATAATATGCGATACAATGTTGCGTGCTTCTAAACCGCGATCGATATTCTTTAGGTTCCGGTACCAAAGAGCTCTTGCTTGTATATTTGTCTTTGCTATATTAAGCGTTCCTGTTTCAGAAGTAATCACAGGATTCCATTACGATGATGCATAGATAAGCTTTTGATGTGGTAAAATTTCAACATAAAATTAATACACGAAATATTCTCAAATTATCTCTTTTCAGTCGTACATTTTTTGACATGATTTCGGAATATATTTTTCATTACATTGTTCTTTTCCGCACAGAAAAAAAATGCTGTTGCTTCAATTAAAGTCTACGTCACGGGCTGCCACAAACATAAATAATTCGTTCAATTGTATTATGATTGGACCAAATATCTAGATTATTCTTTTAATAATGTAAATATTTGGTCCAATCATAATACAATTGAATGAACTATTTATGTTCGTGGCAGCCCGTGACGTAGACTTTAATTGAAGCAACAGCATTTTTTTTTCAGTGCGCAATCAGTTGAAAAAATATGTTTTTATAATATTTTGAAATTGATTTCTTAGAACGCAAATTTTATGATGCATGGATAAGCTTTTGATGTGGTAAAATTTCAACATAAAATCAAAGATATATTCCGAATTTATTAAAAAAGCTGTGATTGAAAAGAAATTCGATATTTCTTATATTGATTTCGTGAATTTGAATAATTTACATTTTCTTTCATCTATATTTGTATATTAGAGAGTTGCATATTTGATAAGATAAAAACGTAAGGAATCTGTGCAGAAATACAGGCAACCAATGCCTCGAAAAAATATCACGGCATTGCCTTTTGCAATATAACAAAGACGATTTCTCGTTACTTCTTCATATTAAAAATTCTTATTCATTTTGCTTATCGCGTATTCTAGTACAACAAAAAGTTCTGCCAGAACAATGCATCTTTATTCGGAACACAAATTCCGGGATTAAGTAATTAGTGCCTAATCGCCGGCCTCGTTCTGACTCATCTTCCTAGCGAAACATGAGCTCGAAGAAACTTCGTTAAGTGGGACATGTGTAATGTTACGCACGTTGACATGATCAGAGACACATGACATATGTGACGTTATGAAACAAGCAACACGTTACGTTTTCTCGCGTGAGCGCGTTGTTATCACGCACATCATAAAATTATTAATAGCAAGAAGTATAAGCGTTTGGCGGCGATGATGGCGTGTATTTGTGATTCATGTGCTCACGTCACGGCGAACTCCTAGAGTGAAGAAAGATCAACTTTATTCAGCGGTGATTTTATTTAAACGGATACCATGTTCTGTACTCCCACGATGAATGTTCGCGAGTCAACGTGCGAACTTAACAGATTATTTTGAGAGAAGTTCGTCGGTACAATTGGCAGCGGTTGCCTTTGGCGTAAAGACGTACACGCGTTTGAAGTTTAATATTATTAATTGGTGCCTCTAAAAATTCCCAAAACTTACGCAATTAAAGTAAAATCGTACATTTGATATATTTCTGTGAGATCAGCTTTAACCCGTAAGCACGCGCGTGGAGGTCAAACCTGACCTAGACGGAAGCTCTGTGTGTGTGTGTGTGTGTGTTGTGTTGTGTGTGTGTGTGTGTGTGTGTGTGTGTGTTGTGTTGTGTGTGTGTGTGTGTGTGTGTGTGTGTGTGTGTGTGTGTGTGTGTGAATTTACTAACTAAATATTACATAAAGAAATATTTTTGACGTAGAACTACGTCTTTCCCGGACGGTCTGGGGTAACTTCAGTGGCATGAGTGTCACGTTTTCTTGTGACAAACATTTCTCGTAATGTATTGAAGGAAAATATACTTTATTATATTGTTTTTTAAAGCTCTCAATGTCAGCATTATGCCCCCGCAATTTATTTTGGCGATTCTTTTTTTTAGAATTTAAAATTTTCAATTTTTAGCTTATTTTTAGCTTAAAAGAAGTAAATAAGGAAGATTAGCGAAAATTTAGACCAACAACGCAAAAAAAAGAAAGATTATAATAGGAAAGGAAAGAGAGAAAGACGTAGTTCTACGTAGAAAATTGCGGCACAGAGGCGACTGTGCCCGGGAGTTTTTTTAAATATGGATTTCTTTTTATTTCTAATGCTTGAAAATTACTTTATGTTTAAAACACGTCTCAGTTTATAATTATTTATAAATAAAAATAAAAAATTTTGTTTATACATAAAAAAATAAATTAATTAAAATGTAGGTCAAATTGACCCCCCCGCGAGCACTTACGTAAAAAAAAGTCATGCGAGCACTTATGGGTTAACTTTGTTGACAGTCAATATTTTCACGCCCAAGTGCTCGTTACGCTCCTTTAATCTTTGGCGGACGCCAAAGCGTAGTTCGAAACCGCGATATGCGTTCCGCCTGAATCATTCGTCTCAAGGTTCCGTGGAAGATTTCGCAAATCCCTCTTTTATCGGCTTTGCTTGAAGTTTCCCGACGGGATTTACGTTGATCGACGACGAAAGCAATTTTCCGGAGTCTCGACGGTATTCTCTCGAAACTGCGCGTGACGCGCCGCGCCGGGATAACGACCTCTCCGGCTTTCCTCCGGCGCAATCTCACGCTACTCCGACGTTCGATTATTTTATCTTTGGACATTGCCGAGCGCGTCCGTATGCATTTGTGTGTCGGGAATTTCCGAAATTAAACGGCATCGCGACGCGCCTCCGTCTGGCAGCCGTCTGATAACTGACGTCACGCTAACCGAATTATTGCAAACAAGCCGCTCGAAATCACTGTAACCGTAAAACTGTCGAGTTCGCATTCAACTGCGGTCAAGTGCAGTCGACGACATTGCCCAGGCACAGAAATAATTCGGAAATACACGTGAGAGAAACGTATAATTTTAATTTGATTCATCGCTTTTACTTAGTCACGTTTGTTTTAAAATGAATTCGTTTAGTTGAAGCTAGAATAATTTTCTTATGCTATATTTTTTATATTAAATTTCATTGTCACCAAAGAACTCAAAGTTTCTTGTTACTTAATGACGCGTTAGCTAACTACCTACTCAGATAGCAAAGTGACGTTATTTGTTGTCATTTTGACGTCAAAATAACATCTTTGACGACATTTTGACGTCAAAATGGCGAGAAATAACGTCAGCTTGCTACCCGGGTATTAGTATTTCAGAATTACTATTATTACTACTAGTACTTCAGAATTACTATTATTAATTAGTATTTCAGATTACTTGAATACATTTTTTACACAGTTTATAAAATTTTAATTAAATAATGTTACAGGTACGTATCTCATGTATTACATTATTTTATAATATGATATGATTTTCAATATATCATATATATACATTTTCAATATATTATATTATAAAACAATAAAATATATATTATAAAATATATTATTAATATTATTTTAACTCAGCGCAGAAAGACTTAATATGCTCTGACTTAATACTAATTGTAATCTAGTTAACATATTGACGTATCGATAGCGGAAAGTTGAGAATCGTGCGAAGCACACGTGGAAACTCAATATGCATCGTTTCTGGTTTGATTCGAATATGCAATCGGCAAACTGCGATTGCTGAATCCTACACTCACGGCTGACGGATCATATCTATTTGCATTGAATCGAAAATGTGTGCGCATATTGCCGTATTGCCGATATCATCTCGATATGAGGCATTATTACCATCATGAACTTCGATCTTTATCTAAGCCTTCATCTAAGCGACGTGCGATTTGTATAGACAGAAAACTGCACGTTTGTCTGCCGGAGTATCAGTTTTCTTCTGAGAAAACTGATACTCGGAGGAAAACATTTATTTTCCCAATAATTTTGCAATAAATGCTTCCTCTTTGTACGAAACAAATAAAAACATTTTTTAAATATTTTGGAAAATTCATTCAAACCGTTCGTGAAATATTATTTGAAATATGAATCAAAGCAAAAGCGAAGAGAAGTTATTTATTCTATTTATTTTATTTTATTTATTCAATTTGTTATTTTTACACACACTCTTGTTTATTTATTAATTTATCTTATTTCTGAAGAGAATTTTCCAAAAACATTTGCGATCGTTATTATATTGGACGTGTGAATTACGTAATATAATAATGATTTGAAAGGGAAATTAGGAATAAATAAACTGAAAGATAAAATATTCAAAGATAATATGTAACCGATATGACGCGTAGTAGCGAGGTTGTGATTGCGTTGAAACTCCCAGGTTTCCTCCTCCCCGCAGATTCGCTCGTTATATACTCGCAAAAACACGGTTAATTACGATCACGCGTATTAATCATCATGATAGAATAATCGCCCGCACTTTGCACGGCACTCCCGATATTATATAGTTGCACGCGATGCGCACTTTATTATTTGTCATTACGGTGTAATCTCATCGAAACGCGATCGTGAAAATAATATGAAAAGAGAATACAAAGCTCTGTGATCCGCGCGATACCCGCGAATCTCGGAAATTAACACAACGAATGAATAATTTCTGTAGAGTTTCTTTCTTAAAATCGTTACTTTAATCGTTACTTAATAATACAATATAGTTATTACAGAGAATCGAAAGCCCGCTCGATTCACGATCGCAATCACACACGCTGTCCTTCGCGATGTTTATCGGTGTCGATTCGTCGGCAGACTCGCGTCACTCGCTCATTCGCTCGCAATACATCCTCGCAAATATGGTAAATCACGCTCGCGTGTCACGCTCCAAGCAGGGCGCGAATTTCACCTGCGTGAAGTTAGCTCCCCAACATTGGAAAAAATTAACTTTCTGTAGCTCATTCGATTGCTCATCGTTTGCACATGTATGCACATTTCGAATTTTCGTTTGCACACTTCTAATAAAAAAGTTATTAAAAAAACAATTTTGGGGGGGCCAACTTCACATTAGCCCCCCAACTACGAGCAAATTAGATTGAAGTAGCCCTAATCGATAGATTTTTGTTTGCACATTCCTAAACAGATCGATTATTTGTTTGCACACTCTTAGTTAAAAAGTTATTAACAATTAAAGTTTCGAGAACAGTCGACTACGGTACCCCTACAGCACGAAATATTGCTACAACATTGCAGGAATATTATTTTGTAAGATTGAAATATTTCACAAAATATTTCCGAAATCTTGTAACAACATTTCTATGTCCGCATTTAAATAATATTTTGCAATATTCCTACAATGATCCTGAAATATTTTTAAAAATATTGTATATATATTCCTGAAACGTCAATGCAATTTTCAGATAATGTCCTAAATATTTCTAAATACTGAATTTCTAAATATTATGCTCATTAATTTCTTATGTGCAAAGACACAATCATATCTCGTATTAAGTGTATGCATAAACCATGCATAAATTATGACATGTCCGTGCTTCGGTTATATACAGTCCGACAAATTTTACATTTGAGAAACGACACCATCTAACGGCAGTCCTAGAATATCCGAATACGTAATCAAAATATATTGTAATATTTCTAGAATATTACAATGTATGTAATTGAATTATGATATTGCAGTAATATCTTGCAACATTTCTTGTGAAACATTAAAATTACAATATTTCTACAATATTCATGCAATATTTGTAACATATTGCACTATTGAAATATTTCTGCAATCTTTTAGCAATATTTTGTGCTGTAGGAGTAGATAAGCTCAAAGCACGGATACTACATTCAAAATGGCATTAATCGATAGATTTTCGTTTGCACATTCCTAAACAGATCGATTTTTCGTTTGCACATTCTCAATAAAAAAGTTATAAACAAATAAAGTTTGATGAGCGGTCAGTTTTAATAACTAAGTCCGGATGATTCAAACAGTATTAATAGTATTAACAGTATTAATAGTATTAATAGTATTAACTTTTTAACTAAGAGTGTGCAAACGAAAAATCGATCTGTTTAAGAATGTGCAAACAAAAATCTTTCGATTAAGGCTACTTCAATCTAATTTGCTCGTAGTTGGGGGACTAATGTGAAGTTGGCCCAAAATTGTTTTTTTAATAACTTTTTTATTAGAAGTGTGCAAACGAAAATGTTCGAAATGTGCATACATGTGCAAACGATGAGCAATCGAATGAGCTACAGAAAATTAAATTTTTTTTAATGTTGGGGGCTAACTTCACGCGGGTGCGAATTTCAATCCGTGCATTTCTATATTTCAAGATATTTAATATATCTGGCGGTTCGTTTTTCATATTATTTCGCGCTTTGTTACGTGCCGGAACTGCTATCGTAGAATTTTTAGATTATTAGCATTCTGAAAATTCGAGGCTGGATGTAAAATACATTCGAAGGTAAATAATTTCAGAAATTATTATCTCGCGCGTACAAATATCGCAGTAAAACAATACTTTGCAATGGCCGTTTCCTACCTCTTTAATTTTTAAGTGAAACGAACAAATTTTGGATGAAATTTGTTTCGATAAAATTAGTTATGCAGTTTACGGTCGTTAACCGCGGGAGCCAATTAATCGCATCAGTTGATAGTCGAGCTAATTGTTCGCTGAAAGTAATCACGTTCGATGCACAGCTTCTCCCCGTATTTGATGTATGGAAAAAATGATTTTACTGAAGCATCTAAAAATGTAGTCAGATACAAATCTGAAAGTAATTATGTCGGACCATCAAAATAATTATACTAGGAGCCTATTCTGTAACTCTTAACGACAGTGTCGTTATCGTTATATTGTCATTGCGCAGATATATCTAAAATTGTATATGGTAAACAAGCTGCGCAACAACAACGTAACGATGACGACACTGTCGTTAAAGATTACAGAATAGGCCCCCTGCCCCGGGATTCTCTAACTCGTTATGCCGTCGTTACGTGCTCATAATTTCTACATGTAAAAAAGCTGCGCAAGTGTCGTTATGAGCACGTAACGACGGCATAACGAGTTAAAGAATCCCGGGGCTGGACGCTCAAGTTGGTTGCTAGAATGTCAAAACTCTTTGCAGCATTATCATCATGCTTGAGAGAGAGAGAGAGAGAGAGAGAGATAGATAGATAGATAGATAGATAGATAGATAGCGTTTATTAACATTCTAGGGCGAGCCCTCTAAGAACGTACAAGCGTATCATAAGAATGAGAAAACAATTAAAGAACATACGCAATAATAAATTAAGTAGTAGAAGTGAGGCGAAAGTACATAAGTTAAAGAAAAATATTTTAAAAAAGAAATACAGAAGTAATAACCTAGAGAAAAATAAAAGGAAATAAGTGAGTAGATGACAGAGATAGACAAAACGCGAGTGTCTAAGTCACAGACTCGAGTGCCGTGGAACGGGCAAACACGCAGGCTATGATGAACGTGATGTGAATTAAAAAGAGAGAGAGAGAGAGAGAGAGCATCCTACATAATTATTTTGATGGTCCAACATAATTATTTTCTAGCTACATTTTTAAATACTTCAGTAAAACCGTCCTTTCCGTGTGAGTAATACGGTGACATGCGGAGTGACTCGCACACTATCTGCTGACTCGATGTGCGAACAATAAGAATACGATGCGCGAACAGTAACAATAAGCAATATTTTTGTTCTTTGTAGAGGCTCCGTTATATTTTCTGCACTCTTAGATGAAATAAGTACATAATTAATTAAAAGTTAGATAAAAAAAGAAGGAAGACAAACGATACGAAAACTTAGCTATAAAAAACAAATCTAATACGTGATGTCTTTGTGTAACCGCGTTATACTAAAACTACAAAGCCGTTCGCCGGATAATTATTCGGCGAATAATATATTACGAAATATTTAATGTTATTTCTATGAAATAACATCGAACATTTTTAAGTAATTATTGAATTTGTATGTGGAAAGATTATATAGAAGTATTTTCGTAAAATGACATTTTATATTATTATTATTAAGTATATTCCTAAATTCTCTTTCGTTTAAAACGATGTGAAATAGTTATATCACTCTTTTACATTGCAGTTCAATGTCTATTTATAATGTTTATTACAACACGTTGAGAGTGGAATTATTTCAACACATCTATATGACGAAATCGCGGACATTTATCGCTCCTCTCAAAGCAGCAGCTGCATCCAACGGCAGCAATTAAATATAATTACGCAAGCGAGCCACTTTCCTTCTAATATCGAAGATAAATTGTCTGGTTGTTATAAACGACCATTCTTGCCTCGAACACAATCGATGTTTACCGTAGACAGATTAATTGTAATGTATAGTGTTGAGATAATGGCGCAGAATTTATATCAGCATTCTAGACAAAAGGGAAAATAGATCGATAAGAGCGTTCGTATATTTCGTGTTTGTTAGGTACAAAATATGTTTTGATTGCATCAGAATTTCGTTTCAGGGAATATTGGGCACATGTAATGCAATTGTCGAATTAAATAATAAAAGATAGCGGAACGTTTAAAGAAATTTTTGAACTAAAATAATGATTAATAAATTTTGAATAATAAGAAATTAAGAAATTAATAATTAATGGAAATTATTATCGATAGAATTTGATTCCAAATTGTCGATTCTTATTCTTATTTAATCAAACATGGTATAAATTCGATGAACATACCGCTAAGAAAATTGGTTTAAATTTCTGCCAATAAATTTCTCTTTGTCTTGAATTTTTTGCGACATCCTTGTGAATCATCGTTTATATTTCTTCGCATTTTGCTTTTCCGGTTTAGTGTCGCAAAGCTAAGTTCCGTGAAACACGTCGTTCTTCTTCAACCTACGATTTCCAGGGTCTGGAAATGGCAGGGAATTCCAGGACGTTGCGGCTTCTAGGGAACCGCCTACTGCTCCGCTGTCGAGCCGCAAATAATTCGCGAATCACGTTCGATCCGCGCGGCACGTTGTCGCGGATCTTCCGAAAGATACGGCGTTTTCCCGCATGACGATGCGCGGCACTTTGCCAGAAACGTGGCGACTCCGGTGTACACGCGCGCCTCTTCCGCACACTCAAATTTTCAGTTGTTGGGCGGAAGGCTACGAGGTCGTGTAACGTTCGTTAACCATTCGTGAAATACGCGAGAAGAGAATAGATCTGTCTGTTCCACTTTCGTTTCGTCCTGTGATTCGCGTCACCTTGAATTAGCATCGATGCGGAATTAGAGCTCGAAATCGGTATGATTTTGGTGACCTCGATTTTATGTATTTTTGACGTGAAAGTTCAACTTTTTTGTAATAAAAGACTATTTTGTTCACGGAGGAATAAGTTTGTATTATATGAAAAATAATTTTAGTGCCAAGAATTTTAATTAATAATTAATTAATAAATAACGCAGTTCTTGTGTGTCTACATTAAAATTAAAATTCATGAATTATTTCTTTGATATAAATTAATTTTAGAAGCTCTTCTTGCATAGCACAAAATTATTCTGGATATTTTCTACTATCGAAACCTAAGTGTTAATTAAAATAGTAAATGATGATGAAATCTTTCGCTTTTCTAATTAAATGAATAATGAATTTAATGAATTGCATATTAGTCATATCAAAATGATATATTAATCTTATCCAATTGTTTCCAACATTTTATATTGAAATCAATTATTCGCCTATAATTTCGACAATTAAAATACAATTTTTATCTTTCCGTTCTTTCAGAATCATCGATACTTATTTCAATGATTCGATTCTTATGAACTCACCAAAATTATGCCGTTTCAATTTCGAATTTTCCTAATTTTGAATTCTTTACGCTAGAGATTAGCGTTTTATACATATAGTTTAAATATGTGCGCTAAGAGATCGATCGATCGCGTTCTTCGGGAAAACCGTGATACTTTTGTTAGAGGGTGCAGCTCGATCATCGGTCGGCAGCGGGCTGTCGATCTTTGCTAACATGGCTCTGCGGGTGTTCCAGATTCGGGGTAAGGCGTGCCGTTCGACACGAACCTGTGTGAAGTTAGCCTCCTAATGTCGAAAAATCAAAAATTTTCTTTTTGCAAATGTTTTCCCATTGTTTGTCCACGAATGCCCCGTTGGAATTTTTGTTTGCCCCTCCTGTAGTTCAAAAGTTATAAGCAATTCAATTTTGAGGGGCCAATTTTACACTGGCCTCCCAATGTTAACAAATCAAAAATTTTTGCTCATCATTTGCTCACGAATGTCCCATTGGAATTTTTGTTTGCCTCCCTCTAGTTCAAAAGTTATAAACAATTCAATTTTGGGGAGAGGGGACAACTTCACACTGGCCCCCCCAATGTTAAAATATCACAAATTTTCTTTTTGTAAACGTTTGCCCATCGTTTGCCCACGAATGCCCCGTTGGCATTTTTGTTTGCCCCCCTCTATTTTAAAAGTTATAGGCAAATCAGAGCCGGCTCATGCTTCTCGCCAGTTTACCTCCACCCAACCTCACCACAGGCTGCTGGCGTGCTGTCGCGTCTTTATTAATAAAATTTATAATTTTATTAATTGACAAATCTGTTGTTTTCTTTTTGATTGCGAATTATAATTGTAAATTATTCTGTGTAGATATGTGTACATACATATTAGTATATATTTTATAGTGTGTATACGAATGACGATTTTGATTTTGAGGACAGATGTCTGTAAATGTATTTATCAAATTAATATGTACTAACACATGTATTTCTATTATAATAGAACGATGGGCAAACGTTTGCAAAAAGAAAAATTTTAATTTTTAACATTGGGGGGCCAATGTGAAGTTA
>NJRL01000001.1:1359200-1370370 GCA_003063815.1 Aphaenogaster rudis | reverse complement strand
GGGGCATTCGTGAGCAAACGATGGGCAAACGTTTGCAAAAAGAAAAAATTTTGATTTTTCGACATTGGGGGGCCAGTGTGAAGTTGGTCCCCTAAAATTGAATTGCTTATAACTTTTAAACTAGAGGGGGGCAAACAAAACTTCCAACGGGGCATTCATGGGCAAACGATGGGCAAACGTTTGCAAAAAGAAAATTTTTGATTTTTCGACATTGGGGGTTAACTTCACACAGGTTCGACACGAGGCTTAAGTCACTTATATTTGCCTTTACTTCTATTGTCGAAACCTAAGTGTTAATTAAAATAGTAAATGATGATGAAATCTTTTGCTTTTCTAATTAAATGAAAATAATGAATTGCATATTAGTCATATTAAAATGATATATAAATCTTATTCAATTGTTTCCAACATTTTATATTAAAATCATTTATTTGCCTATAATTTCGACAATTCAAATAAAATTTTCATCTTTACGTTCTTTCAGAATCATTAGCTGCGTTCTGCAGAAAAAGTAGCTTTACTACTGTTGTAAAATTCTTTAATATGATTGGTTTATACACTTAGAGAGATCCAAGAGGAACCAAGGGCAAGAACCAATTATATTAAAGAATCTTAAAACAGTTGCAAAGCTGCTTTTTCTGCTGAACGCAGCCATAGATATTCATTTTAATGATTCAATTCTTATGAACTCACCAAAGTTATGCCATTTCAATTTCGAATTTTCCTAATTTCGAATTCTTTACGCTAGATTAGGATTTTATACGCATAGTTTAAATACATACGCTAAGAGAACGATCGATCGCGCTTTTTCGGAAAAACCGTGATACTTAGAGGGTGTAGCTCGATTATCGGTGATGGTCGGTTGGCAGCTGTCGATCTTTGCTAACATGGCTCTGCGGGTGTTCCAGGGTAAGGTGGCGCGTTCGACACGAGGCTTAAGTCACTTAAGCTAAAGGCACTCTGCGTTCGTAATGCGCTCACGTAATGCAGGTAGTATATCGGAGATGCGGCGCGCCATTAATATACGGGTTGACGTAACGCGCGATCGTAGGTTTAAAATGAATTAAGGCTAGCTGTCGCCGATGACGAGGGCGAATAAGCTCGATCGAACGACGAGTGCGTTCCTGACGTGCGTTTCGTTTCCATCGTCTCGCTCTTTTTTGGTTCCGGCTGTCCCGTAACGATAAATCATAGCAATTTGTTGTGTTCGTCGAAGTAGTTGCACGCAAAGGAGAAAGTTGTCGCGGGAATGTTCGGTAGTTTTGCGAGGGTGCACCGGGAAAGTTTTGCAACCGAGTGAAGAACATAAGAGGTTTTCGAACGTTATCTCTGTTTCGAAGTATGATATAAAAGTATATCTATGGTGTGTGAGCCAACGAGTATAAGTAAAAATTTTGCGAAAATGAGTCAAAGTCATGACTACAGATATTTTTATGAACTCTATTTAATGGTTTAAATAGTATAACTCATTTCTGTAAAATTACCATTGTATTTGAATTATCCTAGGCAGTATAACTACAAAGAATCATGTTTTCTGGTCTTATCCAAAACTTGAATTTTGACTTATACTTGTTTGCCTACACACCATATATATACTTTAGGATATAAAAGTATATAATACACGTATAAATATATTTTTATAATATAAAAAATATTTTATGATGTGTATTTCATAATATCACAATTATTTTATGAAATAAAAATATGTACTTTATTATATAAAAGTATATACTTCATGATATAAAAATATATAGGTACTTTGTCCAGATAGTTACTTAAGCATCATGATTTTTAATGGAATACATTGGAAGAGCATGCGGATTTCAATTCGAAATTTAATCGCTAAGTTCCATTCTGTACATTAAAGATAAGGATTAATTTGAAAAGTTGAATCAAGAAGCAATCGCAAATAATTTCTCGGAAAAGATATCGATGTTAAATTCATTTAGCAAGTCCTCGCAAAAATAAAAATTAAGGACACTAAGACACCTAATTCTATAGTCTAAAGAGTGTGAAAGAGAGATTTTACAATAACATCTACGTTCCCTAGATTTCTCAATCCTCATTGCTTTCACTTTCGCGATTGACACGATAATGGCAGCCCACTTCAATCATTGGCATAAGTAGTGACTAATCATAGATTGTGACTTGAAAATTTCAGAGAGCGAGTTGGGCTTGCGTCGCGGCGGTTCCCTGAGGATTCCACGGACGAGCGACGATCAGGTCGAGCGAGCGCGCCTGACGAGCACGAGATCGTCGCCGTCGTCGACGTTGTCGTTGTCGACATCGACCTCCACGTCGTCATCGGCCGCGTCGTCGGACAGATGCGCCGGTGGCGGCGAAAACAGTAGATCGTTCCGGTCCGCCAGGCGATACGTACCTGAAGCTGCAAGTGACGCACCTGCGCCGGAGTATCTCGCCAGGAGCCTCCTGCAACTTGGATGTCCTGCCGTGTCGATGCCCACGTAAGTCACAGCCTGCATGTTTCCGGCACTTTCCATCCTTTTTCTCCGCGTCAGGAAGATCGAGCATATCCGCACGGATATAATCTCCGTCGAGTTCAGTTTTCCGTGCGAGGGAAACGGGCTTCACGTCAATCGTCTCCATTGTCATGAATAAGCATAAAGGCGATCTTGACACGCGTGATGAGCGCATCGGAATCTGAACTCATCGGAATTATATCGGCCCCGATCTCTCCGAGACGTGACTCGACGACGGCGTGATTGTTTACTCGGTCAAGGCGACGTTGTGAGGAGGATCGCGTCGACGGGACGGGATGCTGGGCGGACCGGCTCGAGGGTTGGTTCTGATTGCGCAACCCAGATAATGACGTAACACGGGAGACGTGAAAAAAGGTTCCGACCACGTCGGGACACATTTATCGCCCACGTTTTAGCCGGGAATGAGGCGAGAAGAATAGCTCGATTACCGTTCCCTCTCCCGTAACATTCTGACGCATCTAGGAAATAATTGTCCGTCGATAAGGTATCGTTCACACAAGACTTGCAACATCGAGAGGCCATTGTGTTGTAACTGGCGGTAGGATAAAAATTTGTACAATACCAATTTTTACGGTAGCGATGCATTATAATGGCGCTTGATTGTTGTGTGAACGACACTCCAAGCTACCCCTCGAGAACGCTCCGTGTTCCTGCCTCGGCCGACCCTCCTTTGTCGGGTCGGAATAATGTCGGCGGACTTCCGCGATCGCGTTTGGTAACGAACGAGAGAGGCTGCGAACGGCCCCTTCTTCAACCAGGAAGTGATTTTCGCGCCACGAGAGTCTCGTGAGACAATTAAACGTGCCTGTGGCACGATACGGCCCGTCGATACGCACCCGTCGATCGCGAAAAAAAAGAGACGAGGAAAGGGGTGAGAGACAGCGACCAGTATGATGTATAAACAGCGACGTGTTTGCTATTATCTCGTAATATCGCAAAATTATATCCAACGAAGGTATACAGGTTTCTCTGGAGTTTATTGGAACTGGATGCTAAGATAAAGAGAGTGGTCTCTTTCAGCGTACTGTGTATAGTATAATATATCCATAGGAATTATCTATAGCGAAAATATACGGACGTATACATAATAGGAAAAACAGACAGGCGGGTGGAAAATATTGACGTTACGAAGAGCGCTGCGGCATTACAGGCGGATGAGTGTCCCGTGAAAAAGGAAAACAGAACAAAAGGATAACAGATCGACAAGAGGCTGGACAGAGAGAAAACAGAAGAGGAGAAGAAGACGGCCTTACGGCCTTTTGTTGGAAGATTGATCGCATAATTCTCCGAGTAGGAGTGAAAGGTGGAAGGTGAAGTTAGATGTTATCGAATCCCCGAAATCGGGCGTTATCGCGCAGCTGCTTTCGACACGGAACTGATGAAATCTGGCAAGAGAAGGATTCCACGTGGGAGAGAGAGATGGTAAGTGACCGGACGGCGAAATACGGGAGAGAAATGGACAAATTTGCCGATTTGACAGTTACGCGATCCCGGAACAGCGAACAGCAGTGGCGATCAGCTGATCGCCATCGCGGTCACCGGTGGCCGCTCGATGAGGAGGCGAGAGAGCGAGAGCGAGCCTCAGGATTCAACCACGAAGCAACCGCTCCCGCGGAACACGGCCAGCCCGCCGTTCTGGTGTGTGCACCACTATCGTAGCTATATAGCTATCGCGATGATATTCGGTCAATAGGTGAGTCGCGCGGCGCAGACGCGGCGGTACCAGCCTGTCGCTCCCGCCCCTGTCTGTGTGCGTGCTCACATCATCGTACCGTGCCCACACGTACATCCGCGAAAGCGTTGCCGAGACCGCTGCTGCGGAGAGTAGAGCACGAGCGCGGACACGCTTCGCGCCGCATTGCCGTATTCCTCCTCTCGTCGTCGGAATACGTCCGGGATATCGAAGCGAGGAGCGGCGGACGCGTCACGTCGTTCTCTTCTGCCGTCGTCGTCGTCGTCGCGTTTTCTTTACTAAGGGGAGCGTTGAACATCTGCGGGAAGCTCTCCCGGTCTTCGGTGACGTTGCTCCCGGTGACGATCGAGAGGACCGAGAAGGAAGAGGAGCTCGAGAAAGCCGAAGGGGAACGTCGGGGATCTCGAAGAAGGGAAACGTCGACCGCCATCGATGTTCTGAGAGGGATTTTCCGGAGGACATAGTGGAAGACAGGTGCTATCAGCTGATAAGGGAGAGTGTGTCTCGTCCGGGGCTGCCGCGGGATAAGATTCCGCCGCGGTCCTCGCGCTCGCCGTTGGCTCGCCGTCGGCGACACGTCGGCGAGGCGAGAAGCGGAAGGAGGATGCGGGAAGATTGGCATAATTGAAGCTGCGCTTCGCGTGGGGCAAGACCCAGTTCCAAGCTCAGGAGGTGGCTTTGCATGTGTCCGCCGCTGTGAGCAGCGATAACGCGGGACAGTGGCGCCTCTCTACTGGACTGCCAGCTACGATAGCACTCACCGCAGGTGCGATCGAAGGCCGCGTGTACGCCGAAGTGTCAACGTAGACGAATTCCTGTTTACATCGGCCTAGCCGGTCGTTGAAGCGCGATTGTTATGTATTTATAAGATTATATAATTATAATTATATAATTACAGTTATAATTATAATTTGCAATTGGCCCGAATTGATTGGCGTAAATCGTAGCTTTAACTTATCGAATGCACTGGCATCCTGAGGAAAAACACGAGGAACCTGAGGGATACTTTGCACAATTGAAACGTTCGTTGCACAGGTGCGATCTAATACTTTTTTAAAAATTTAGGAAAAGATTGATCTTAAAACTGGGAGCACTAAATTCAGACTGACGTCTTTAAGTTCTTAAAATAAGTCTCTCAAAAGAAGCGGGCTATCGGACTGAGCTCGTCAATTCAAATCGTCTTGAACGTTATCGTCGTCTATTGTTATCGCGCGACGTCATTGCATATGTAGACATTTATATCACAATGCTTGGCTTTTACTCGATTTTCCTCGCAGTTATTCAACGTTTATTCGCTTGTGATTATGCATGCGATTTTAATCATGGACGATCAGTTTCGCTGTGAAGTCCTTATCGGACTAAAAGGATCGCGGACTTGCGCGGATCAGAGATCACGTCCTTGCAGTTATGTTACAAGAAATGAAGAGTTAATAGAGACAAACCAGTAAATACAAATATCGAGTGTTACTCGACCGTCACGTCTGTCAGTTGACAGACGTAGATGCACAGTTACATGGCTTCTATGTAGCGCAGTGCCAATTATACTTTCCACTTTGGAATCGCTGCGCTACGTGGAGTCTTGTATTATTGCGAATAAAAGGAAGCTCGTAAATCTGTTCAATGTAAATTTGTAGCGTGCAACGTAGTATAATTGGCAACTGCTAAATGAACTTCCAGTACTTTGTGATTTATCGTGAGCAAAAATAGTTCGAGTTTTGCGCGAACAACGCATTTCGCGTGAACGCGAGATGTGAAATTGGAGAGATCATTGCTTCTAAATCATTGCTTCAGGGCGAAAAGGTCAGCTTTTGTCCCAGACGGACTTTGTTCCGGACGTGACGAATGCTTCGCAGTTGCGACAAACGCATTTGTCCTGTCACGGGCGCTCTCGCTCGACGTGACGGATACGTTGGAAACATGGCAGAGCAGTCCGAGGATTTGTGGAATATCCTCATTTTTTTCTTTCTCTCTCGCTTATTATCGCGTTTGCATATTGCTATTCTGGAAATATACTTCCGCAATAATGCGCGTGCACTGGCGAAATGCCAGCGCGAGTTCAGGACGATCGATCCCCCAATCCTGTGCTCCGCGAGATAGATAACGAGATAGGATCCGGAAAATCAAAGTAGAGGAGAAAGGAAAAGACAATGCAAATTGCTGAATTAAAATATAAATTGGAATCACAAGATGTTGCAAATCATGGAGGTTAACAACGTTTACTTATTTTCGAAGCTTGTCCTACATAGAATTGTTACAAAAATAACTTCTTTTCTGGAAAAAATTCTGCGCTAAGGCGGCTGCTAAAAAATTGAATTTTGAAAGGAGAATTACGTTGCTTTTAATTTACAAATTTTATTACGATTCTGCCAATGAGAATTAACATTTATTTGACTTGTTTCCTAAAACATTATATCACGAGAATCTAAAGTTTCTCTGATTAATGCAAAATTTCTCTTCAAATGCATTTAAATTAAACCTTGATTTTGTAATGAAATTGTTATTTTAATATCACAATTAAAACATTAGTTCAATGACACTTTTACATTTCGCGCGATTTATTAAAGATCCTACAAACGTAAGTGTTCTGAGCAGGATTCAGATATACCGCTAATAAAAGAAGCCCAGCGATCCGATTTATGAACAGCAATTGCTCCAGTAACGTGCGCAAAGAGCATGTTTTACGAGAGATAGGAATCTTTCCACGTTGCTCTCGTTAAAGCGCACACATTGTGCTCTCTGTTCGTGTGAGATAGAGTCGATTAACTCGCGGCTCGGTTAACTCGACCAGTTAATTTCCCGATCCGCATCGCGATGAGATTCGTCACGCTTCTGGCGACAGCTGATCGTGACGTTCACCGTATATCGTCACGCCTCGAGTATTTCCGATCTAGTTTCGAATTCAGAAATCTGCGCAGCCTAATATGTACCTAATGTGTACGAAATTATCCGTTTTTATTTCCGATATTACTAGTCTATATTTTACATTCCTTTGTTATTTTTCGATAAAAGTTATTTTGTAACAAGGGTATATATTATTTCGCAGTTTAATTTAATTTCTGTAATATTTTTCGAGTTAACCATGCGTATCAAACACGTTACAAATACGTACGAGAGAGAAACATGCTCTAATTTTTCTAGCAGAGAAATTATTACATAAATTGGATATACCAGAGATATACTCTGTATATCTAATCTGTCGTCTCTCAACTGGATCGATACATGTCCGTTATACTGTACGGCTGTATTGTATAATATGACAGTAATTAGGCGATTTAAAATCCACGTGGTTCGCGCTACAAATCGATCGCCACGAAGCTTGGAAAATCGAGTCGAAACCTCGACCTCCATGAAACGAGAGAGCGGAGTAGTTTAACCGGCCTGGTTGAATGTCGCTTAGAAAGGCGCGTTTCAGTTCGAGTGCGTATCGCGCGATATATCCGCGTATATTCTCGGTGACATGGGACAAATTCCGTGGAACAGAAATTCGAGGCGGGATCACGCGAGACACGTGCGACCGCGCTTTTCGGCACGGCGAAATAAGATCTGTCGCGGACCCTCGTTTCTCCGCTCGTCAATACCCGGTGGCTCGTTTCATTGCAGACCTCGTGGCGGTGTCGGGTCGGAGCAACCGCCGAGCAGTGACAGCGATGACTACACCACCGCCCATCACCAACAGCAAGGTCATGCAGGTGGTTACGGACAGAACCTGGACGGTTACACCGTGCCCAAAGTCCAGGTGTCGGGCCCATCTAACGCCGATGAATCCGCTTCCATCATCAATGGGTGAGTCCTATGAACGATATCATTGGGTGCGTTCAGGAGACACAACCGTTGCAGCATCGTCTTGTCAACACTCAACGTTGATTTGTTGGTTCCAGAAGTAAGACCAATCACGTTCGATTGCTCACTCAACGGTTGTGTCTCCTGAACGCAGCCAATGATTCGCGAAAACAGACCGTGGAACAAACCATTCCCATATTTTAAGTTAACCTTTAGAAGGCGGGAAGGGGGTCTATTTTTAAATCTTACAGTTTTTTCTTAAGTAAGATTTATTATAATTTATTGTATTCCTTGCCTAAAAATATGACACCGTTTCAGAGCCACTATAGTAGTTTCCCGTCCTGTAATAAGTTAAATTGATCGAAGGATTATATAGAAAGAAGCAGAGAATATAATTTAAATGTCCGTTGACTTTAATTCACGTTGGGAATAGGCCAGTTAGAAGTCAATGACCAGAGATGCTATTATTAATGTAATCGTAAGTGCAACAAACGCATTAGTTGAGATCTTTTTGATGCGTGGATATCTAAGAATAGATTAATCGATTAGGTATTCAACGAACACTTTGCGTATCTATTGACATTTGTTCTTGGGGAACGAATGACTTTATGAATGAATTGTATGTAGCGCGAGCGAGACACAATTGCATAGAGATTCTAATCGACGTTGAGCGACAGAGAATTCAATATAAATATCTAGCAAGTCCGTTAAGTTGCTGATTCTTACGCAACATTATTCCGTTTTCTGCTGAGCGATGTTTTAACGGCAATACTGTGTTTCCGCGAGGCGTGTAGCAAGCATCAAAATAAATTAAAAATAATATATAAATTACATTGAAAATAATATAAAATAATATAAAATAATAAAATACATAAATTATATTAAAAATAATACAACATAAAAAATAATATTTAAATACCGTTAATAAATTTTAGAAGTGTACAGTTACTTCAAATTTAATAATTTTCGAAAGATATCACTAATTCTTATATTAAAGATTGATAACACTTTTTCCATTACATTAATAGGAATTATATTAATGAAAAATTGCGTGTTGCAGATACATTTATTATTATGAACGTTGGGTGGAAAACATAACTGATTAACGTTATAAAATATGTATGTTTCCACCCAACGTTCATAATAATAAATGTATCTGCAACACGCGGCTTCCATTTATAAAATGTTCATGGTGTGCGAAACATTTATGTTTTCAATGTTTTTATATAGATTATCACCCGCAAAATTGCACAGCGATGTCAGAATTTTATAATAAATAAACAAAATAGACATAAAAAATATACAAAAACAATTGTGTTATTTTTATTGTTATTTTTACAGCTGAAAAATGCTCACATTTAGATGCATGTTTCTTAGAAACTAAGGCCCATACACCCAAACCCTCTGACACGATTTCTACCCTCGACCTCCCAATTCGAATGCACTATAGTTCATTCGAAAGTAGAGTTAGCAGTTCGCGGCCACTCCTTGTCAGTTCTTATTTTTTCTCTAAAAATTCCAAACTTTTCCTTCGAAATAGAATCAATCTTTTTGATATTAGGACATGACATGTTATTCGATTATGATTACTTTAGCAAAGAACTGCCTTGCTAATCAAAATTCATTTTAAACACTCTCTCAGTTCTCACCGGTCACTCAATGAACAATTCTTTGACTCGGCGCACTACCAGGCATCGATTCTGTAACTTTGTCTGTAATGTTCGTTTCTATCAATGTAGGTTGACTTTAATCTCGGTTTAACTTACTTTATCTTTTTCTAATTCCTAGAACTAAAAAAGATAAAGAGTAAGTTAAACCGAGATTAAAGTTAATCTACATTGAAATAGAATGGAAGCAGAAATGGACATAAGTCGGAAACGTGAAAAGTGAAAATTTTTACCATTAAAGTTAAGAAATTTTTCATGTTTCCACCGTAAGGAAAAAGTCACAGAATCGATGCCGTGTAATCTCGCTTGTCTGTATCGTCGCCTGAACAAAGCCTGGTCAAGAAGACGGGGTTCTACCTTTTTCAGCACTTTAAACTATTATGGTGCGTCTCGCACGTAACAACGCACAAGTCGATAACTTTTCCTTCTTGTACGTAACTCATGCGTAACAATACGCAGCCGCTCACCCCGAAGAGTAACGGCCAGGTACGCGGCGAATGATAAACAAACAGTCGGTGCGTCGCGCTTGATAAGCGCTATACTACTCCGGTATTGTCAATAAAATCGTTCCCATTCCCGTATTCCCGTATCATTCGGCGTCGCTGTTGCGTGTTTATAATAGGATCGCGCAACGTCTTATCGCGTAAATGATACCGCCTCGTGCGTCGATCCGGTGGCTGTCGTTCCCGAATAGTAGATAATTTCTCGTCGACTTCTCGCCAGGCGAAAACGTTGATTGATAAGCAGAATTCTCGCTGCGCAAATTTTCGGCGACGTGACTTGGAATCGCGGCCAAGAGAGCGAAAACGGAAGGAAGTGTCGAAGTTCCTCGCCAGATGTTCCGCGTCGGTCGAAAATCTTGCACCATACGTGAGTCGCATCAGTGATTGAGTGGCACTCAGGTGAAGGATGACAAGAACTCGCGAAAGGACGTCATTTCGAATCCGACGATTCAAACTTCTCACTAATGAAGAGAATATCTCGTCGGTAGTGAGAATTACTCGGACTTGCAAGGATCGTTTGCTGGCGCACTACGAGATCGTGTTGCATCGGCTAAAAATTAAGAGATCCGTGACATGCGAAGATCGAGTATCGTGTGTGTATCATGAAGAGGAGACATGTCTGCGAATGCACAGAAGCACGTCGAAGTGGTGAGTACATGTCGTGATGCGGTTCGATCTGTGTGCGAAATTTATAATCGCTAATTATGAAAAAAATGCTACGTTCACAAGCTTGTTGTTAATAAAATCGTATTGCACGAGATAAATTTAGAAATCGAAAATCTCTCATATACAGTAGCGCTCAAAAGTCTTTTGACAATCAGTTTTCATGCGTTACTTTGTGAACAGGGCTATTACGTTGTTTATGTAATATCAGGGTTGGGAAAGTTACTTTATAAAAGTATCTAGTTACAATTACAGTTTTTTCATAGAAAATGTAACTAGTTACAGTTACAAGTTATCGATTCTGAAAAGTAACTCGTTACAGTTATAGTTACATAAAAAGTAACGAGTCGTTACTTTGCAGTT
>NJRL01000001.1:1340156-1355405 GCA_003063815.1 Aphaenogaster rudis | reverse complement strand
GAACGAAGTTAAGTTAGAGTTACCGAAAAAAAGTAACTCTAACTGTAACTTCGTTACAAGTAACGAGTTACTTTCCAACCCTATGTAATATTTATTAATATTTGCTAAGATATACTTTTGTTATAAGCATATGTGTTATTATATGCAAAGATTATATTATAAAGTTTAATATATGTATAGTATTGGTATAATAAAGTAGTTCACAGAAAACTATTTGTCAAAAGACTTTTTTGAGCGCTACTATATAAACTTAAATTACAATAAGATATATACATACATGGAAAGAAGGTTTTGCTGAAATATTTAAAAATTTGGTGAAATACAGATCTGAAAATAATTTTGTTAGACCATCAAAAATAACCAAATAGAACACTCAAGCATGATGATAATGCTGCAAAAAGTTTTAATATTCTAACAATTATTTTGAGCGTCCTACTTAGTTACTTTTGATGATCTAACAAAATTATTTTCAAATCTGTATCTGGCCAAATTTTTAGATATTTCAGCAAAACCATTCCTTCCGTGTATAAATACGCACAGGAAAAATTCAGAATCTCAATTAAATATATAATTTTAAAAATTCTGTGTATCAGAGTTAATATAAACCGAAATTACATAAAGCATAATTTAGTACTTTTAGTTTAGAAATCTATAGAAAGACGATTGAATCACGGATTATTTTACTTATCGAAAAGATTGATAAATATATGAAAAATATGAAGAGAATTATTAATATTTACCTAATCGACATAAAATGCTGCTAATTATTAATAATATTATTTTATTATTGACATTTTATTATTGACATTCTTAAAATAATTTTTAATTTAGGAAAAACCGTTGAATCACAAATTACTTAGCTTATCAAAAAGATAAATATATGATTGCATTAAATCGTTAATTAATCGAATGATGCGATATGTCTAATATATATTTTCAGCGCATTATCGCATTTATATAACATTTTTATTCTTTTTTTAAATATAATTTATAACGTAGGGTGTGTTGCGAAAATAACGTAAAAAAGATATGTAGATTTTTAAATACTGTTGCTTGGATAATCAACGGATGTTATAAAAAGTCAATAAAATGCGCAAGTTAGTAGTGGATTAAAATCGATGATTAAGATCTAAATGATTTTTTTCTGCGTTTTTTGCGACCATTTATTTCTACAGAAGGCTTATCAGGTTACGTAACTGTTGATGATCGACCTGTTTGTGTCATCGATGATAGATGCAGCCACGAAACATTGAGATATCCTGTCATAAGGATAGACTAACAAGAAGAGACGATTTAATATATCTCCCAACAAGCACGATATCGCGCGTGTTTTTGCGAGAAATTGAATAAGCAGCTAAATAAATGGAAGCGGTTAAATTGAACATTGACATATCGATAATCTTACGATTTAAAAAAAGATAAAAATAAGATTGTATTTATAGCTTTATTTGTGAAGTGCGGCATAACAAAATTTTTACGTGAAAATAATTTACGTGAAATTAACATCGTTATTGCTTTAAATCGATAACCGATATTCGAATATTATAGTTAATTGGAGATAGATGTAATTTTCTGTGTGACGAAAATAATATCGTTATTTATCGAACAAATTTATTTATCTGACAGTGTTTTTTATCGGATCATTCACGGGACATTTACCCTATTATTAGAGAATTTTTTTCGTCAATACAAATTGACGGTTTGGTAGGCACGAAGATACATTTGCAATTTACCATAATGGTTGTATTAATCATTATGGTAGATAGCGTCAGTTGATTCGATCGAAACAATGTGTGCATTAAGAATCGCTTTAACAATCGGCTCGAATATCGCGGACTCTATGCGCTGTGCAAATGCAGCCTGGAGACAGGTGCGATAAGCCATTACACGCTGATCAATATGTTCCACGGCCCGTAAACAAAACTCCCGCGTTCGCCTACGTATTTTTAGAGCAATTTTTTTCCCCATCGTTCAAGGGCGAGGTCCGAAAATAAATTGTTAAAGAATTCCTTCGTACGCGCTCTAGGCTCATTTGCACAGTTCTGTCAGGCAAATAGAATGCAGACGATGTGTGGTTTAATGATTCTCTTCGATTCCTTGACAAACTTAACAGAAAACGTACTATCTTTCGGGCCCGTATTTAAAGTTACGTTAAAAAAACTTTTAAGAAGTTCTTAAAAAGAATTCTAAAGAATTCACCACTTTAAAAGCATTCTAAAGAATTCTTCCTTTAAAAGAATGTGACGAGCACATTTCGTTAGAATTCTTTTAAAGAAAGATAAATTCTTTAAAAGAATTTAAAGAATCTTTAGAATTCTTTTAAAAGAAAAAATGCGTAAGAAAGATATAAGGAAAACAGACATAAGGAAAGCTATCTTTTTAGCGATGTAATTCTAATTATATCGTTTATAATATAATTTACCCGCTATTTTGCGATTGGTAACGCGGGATAATGTACACCGGATCGAGTCGTTCCGACAACAAGAAATACCGCGTTATATCGATTATGTATTGCTAATTGATTTGAAAAGGAAGAAACGGAATTATCGACCATAATAATTTTATAATACGTTAAACATTTCTCCACGGCGAGGCCGACTGGCGCGCGGCCTTGATGTTTGTTTTGTCCTGACCTCGTACTCAAGGGCGCCGTGCACTGTATTGTCATTCACGCGGCAATACTCGAGCGAGCAGGTAGTCGTTCCGCCTGTCTTCGTATTATACATCGAAACGCAATTACTTTGCGAACAATTAGCAGCTGTCGGCCCGTGCATTTAATTAACTCCCGCGATTAACGAATATAAATGTATTGGCCATTTGTCGAAGTATCTCGCGCGACTCGTTCGCTTCGTGTATCGCGGATCGAAAGCGATAGGAGGTGAAAACTGTATAAATTGTTTTATTTATGCGGGCAATAATTTCTTTAAGGATACTTCAATTCGGATGTATCTCTTGTCGTGTTTTGAATACTTCGCTAATTTAAAATTTGCTCATTCCGTTACATTCAGACGCGAAGTAATTGGATCGAATGATTTAAATAATGAAAAATCGTGATATATCACTCGATCACGTTTATTAATACGTGTACTTTGTCGAATTTTTGGATTCGAAATACGTTGCACATGCAATACTAAATTTTAATTTTATATTTTCGGATGATTAGAGTTCTTCGGATCATAGCGTGAATCATCATCGTCCTTTATTCGCGTTACTTTTCCGTGTAACGTACAGTAGTAAAGTGCGTGTCGCGTGCGATTAACGTCGAAAATGCCATGTGGTTATCCTGTTCTGGTGATTAGTACGCGCAGTCATTAGTAATCGTGTTTTCGCGAGTGTTGTGTGCATTATGAGTGCAATGAACAAATCTCGAGGAGAGGAGAACGCCTGGCAGTTTCAACTTGATCGCAACTTTGCCGCTGCGCATCGTATTAGTAAGTGATATATTATCTTTTATCTTATTACCTTTCGCTACGGTAGGTCCGGCTGAAAAGTGATGATACGAGTCGCCAGTAATTTATGCAATAATATTACGTCACGTTCTTAAGTTACGCGTTCTCTTATAGCTCACTTCATTAAAGGTACAATTTTCGAGTACAAAGAATAAAAGTGTAATTTACCAATTTAAAAAATTTATTTTTGCAAATTATAAAGTTTGACAATATGCGTGACAATTACCGACGACTATAGTCGGAGGTAATACTCACATATCGTTTCGCGGAAGGCAACTATAGTCGGCGGTAGTAGCGAAAGGGTAAAGTTAAAGTAATAGATCTGCGTGAAAATGTACTATATGAAATATATGTAATATGTATATAAATACATGTATATATCAAATTAAGAGTGTAAGAAATAAATAAAGAGATGAAAAAGGCTAAATGTAATGTCTCATGGAGATCTATTAAAATGGATGAGCTAGAGCAGATTAACGCAAATATTTCATTTTGGGAGTAGTATAATTTCATGTTATGGAACATTTTATGCACAAATTGTCAAACATAAGTTTTTTTTCAGGAAAATCGCAATTAAGAAAATATAAAGAAATAAGATATTAGTAATTAGTAATTTTATGGTCAAGTAGATTATAATGGATTTAATTTTTGACTTTATTGTTTCAACAAGGAAAAAATAATTAAAATGCATTTATGACAAGTAAAATATTGATATCTTTAAATTTAATAAAATTTTTACTTAAATTCCTTCGTGGCGTTCATACCTCATGGAAATTATGAAGATTGAAACAAGATGTTTATGTTTTCTTTGTGTGTATTTATGTGAAATGAAATAAATTATAACAATAATAATATACTTGAAAGGAAGGCTACGGGAGTCAGTGCGGTAAAAAGTGCGCATATTAATTAAAAAGTACAAAGATTTCCCATAGCCTTCCTTTCAAGTACATTATTATTGTTTTAATTATTGGGAGTCCTTTTAGTTTTATATTGTTTGAAATAAATTATTTTTCCTTACCACAATATGGTAGCGAAAACCTATTAATTTAGTTGTGACGCTTTATTTTCTCTTTCCTAAATATTTCTTTTATGGAATTTACGTCTCTGCTTTCAAGATTAAATATTAGATGATATATATTCAATAATTCCATAAAGAGAGAAGAAAGCAATATTTCGATATGCATTTCATATTTCGATCAGTTTTATTTTAAGTTTTCATAGCTTGTCCATTCTTTTCACTTGAAACAAAGACATTTAATACCATTATTCAATAACTCTTTTGTCGCATATGCGAATATTGTGAAGTGTTCCATAACAGTCATACAACACTTTAATCAGGTTTTACGGAAATTTATCGTTCGCTTTTTGCAAACAGCTGAGTACACTTTCAATGGATTTTTAATCAAAATGTTGCTATTGAGCCATCTGTGTCCCAAAATACAAAACTTTCCGAGTTTTCTCTCACCTTATTTGCTTTTTGATACGGGATTTACATAACGATTATAAATACGGGTCTTGAAAAATAAGTGACATTTGTTAATTCGAGAATTAATGCTGGTAGCGTATAGTAACATGAAAATTAAATGGTAATTTTAAAAGCATGCCAAATTACATTATCGATATATTAATGAAATTATTACACATTTATAAATAATAAAAAATGTGAAATTTTTTAAGTAACATTAATATACATATATAGAGTTGAATATTTGTTTCTTTTAATGATTTCTAAAATTATTTTATCTTACTAATTTGAGTGTTAAAAATATTTTCTTTATATACATATATATATATATATATATATATATATATATATATATATATATGTTCGCTTTCGATATTATTCATAAAATTACATACGCATAGATTCGTATTTTTATCAATAACGCCAGTTATCATATCAGTGTTAACTAGTAATAATATTTTACAGCGTGAATAATTTACAATGTCATATGAATTTGCATAATTACCATAATTATTGTTACATAGTGTTATAAGCGTATTCTAGCAAAATCGAAAATTTTGCAATCCCTTGAGAGCTGAAATTTCTTTGTTGTTTATCGTGTCGCGTAGAAAACTGTGACAGCACGCCATAATTTATGATAGGCAGGTAGATAACGGGTGTTTTTACTTGTAATCCGCAAGGCATCAGGAAGCAAATGTGGGAATTAGCCATACTAACGGCAGCCGCGGAATCGTTAGAGCAACAATAGACTAACAAATGTGGATGTCGGGTCCACCTCCTTTGTGAAGTCCATTACTCATATCTGGCGCGGTAATGACTTTCAACGAAATATACATCACTCCACGTCTTCAACACTTGACCATTTACAGCTTCATTACTCACTATATTCTTATAACAAAAGTTCAAAGTTCTATTCTTATAACAAATGTTCTATTAAGTTCTGTTAGGTGTTGCCAATTTTTGAAAAAAAAAAAAAAAAAAACGTACTTATAAAAAAAAATAAAGCGAATAGAATTAAATTATAATATTGAAATATTTTTCTATGATAAAGCTAAAGATCATTACGATTGTTAATAAAGTTTGCTCTCTAATATGAAATTATAAATCGTTAAAAAACGTTGACTATCATTAATAGTATTGGAAAATATTGCAATATCATGCTTGTTCGTCAATATACAATTATGATGATTCATTATAGAGAAAGTAAAATTGCACGACTGTCATTCGTATAACTATAATTAAATAAAATTAATGTAATAAAAATATTCCATACGTATACGTATGGAATATTTTTGTGCGGATATATCCGCACTCAAAGTCCAAGAAAATTAGTAAGAAGTTTATATATATTGCGCTTTCGTCGTTACAGTTGTACTTTCTAAATTGCGCCTTTAGAAAGTCAGATTCAGGAAGCCTCGACCTCTAAATCCGGCAATAATGAAGGATGAACTTTGTCAGGTGGCGATAAACTCGATTTAGAACGGACATATCAACGATTCGGACGGGCCAAGGCGACGTCAACGCCTAAATGAGTTTGCATTTAAACTGTCGCGTAGCCAAAGTGCATCGCCGTTGGGACGAGCTCATTGCTGTCAATTTGTCGCGACGTCTTCTCTCTACAGCTCGGTCTCTCCGAGTCTGACTTTTAATAGAATTCGTGGTACATATCTTAACGGTGCGATCGATACGATGAATCGCGCCAAGATTGGTGCGCACTCGTTGCGAGTGAATTTAAAGTACGACGCGATTTGACAACGGCAATATTCTCTAATTTACACATTACACTGTCCGACACTTTAGACCACAAATCAGACAAGGTAATTCTTATAGATTTTTTGTCGTTGAAAACGAATCCGCAAATGTGAAATTGCTCTATCACGTCACATTTTTGAGAAAATTGGACTTAAAAGTGGCAAAAATAGCATTTTTGGGTACTTCTGAGCTAAAATAACTAAAAAATGTGACGTGACAGAGCAATTTCATTTGCGGATTCGTTTTCAGCGAAGATAAATCTATGAGAATCAATTTATCTGGTTTGTGGTCTAAGAAAAAGTTTAAATTTGTCGGACAGTGTTTCCCGGCGAAATGTGAATTTTGTTATAAAATTATTCAGCGACATCGCGAAACAACGTCTCTTGCTTTTTCACGATAAACCGTGATACGTATAAACTTTTGCGATCGTAATCTGAAATATTTAAGTTAATATGATTTAAATATCTCGATCTATGTAAAAGATAAATGTAAGTTAAAAATGCGAATGAGAATTTCCTCGCGTTCATATTTCGTTATTGACTACTGTTACATTTAGAGAGATGCAAGCAGAAAGAGGACGGTAATAATAACACGTGTAATCCTGAAATTTCGCCAGTTTTTATGCGGTGTTTTTATACAGTTGGAAATAATTATTAACATGCTACCTTTTGAGACTCCTAGAAATTAAATTAAAACGCCTCTGCATCAGATGGAGCAGTTTCTCATATGTCTATATATAGCAACGGGTAATTATAACGGCGATCAACAACATATCGTACGACTCTACGTACGCGTGAGTATAGACAGAACATCCTGCCGAGCGTCATGTTTTCGCAATTAAACGCACGGAAGAGTGCTATATTACGTTTTGCGTTGCAACTGCGTCTTTTTGCGTAATATTTTCCGACGCACCGTCGGTCGGCGAGAGCATTTTCCCACCGTCACTGGTGTATCGATTATTGTCATTTAGCGGAGCGGGCAATGCTGGAAAACGCGCGTGGTGACAGATTCCCGATCGCGCGGCACAGGCAATATGGTCGTTTCCTCTTCCGCGTACACGCTACCAATAAATTTGCGTTATTTGCGGACTGTCACAATTCCGGGCGAAAAACACTGTAGGCACGCGAATTACGCGCGCACAATAGAAAACTGTTACGTGGCGCTTTACAGCTAACGCGATGCACCGCTAGGCACGTATGAGGATAAAAAGGCATGAACGTGGAAGTGCTCGATAATAAGAGATCCGCGCGCGAGAGAGAGAGAGAGAGAGAGAGAGAGAGAGAGAGAGAGAGTTTAATGATACTGCAGGCTCGTGGGACTGACGCGATCGGCTGTTACTTTCGAAACGACGCCGATAGAAAGTAGTCTTTTGCCGGAAATTTGCTTCATCTGAGAATCGAGATTTCTTAGGTACCACCCAGAAAAAAATAGATTAGTTGACATAGCCAAGTTATAGCTTGCTAACGCAAATTTAACACTTATAATTAAGCAGATTTGATAAAGTAGCAAAGAAAATATGTTTGAAAGCAATTATGAACATATATTTTCTTTGCTACACTACACTGTTAAATTGAACCAAATTTGGGTCATTTATAATCATTCCTATATGTAGATCGTCACTGCTCCTACCCAATATGTTAATTTAACTAAAACAATTAAGTTAAATAATTTAACTTTACACTGAAAAAAAATGCTGTTGCTTCAATTAAACGTTTACGTCACGGGCTGCCACAAACATAAATAGTTCATTCAATTGTCTTATGATTGGACCAAATATTTACATTATTAAAAGAATAATTTAGATATTTGGTCCAATCATAATACAATTGAATAAACTATTTATATTTGTGGCAGCCCGTGACGTAGACGTTTAATTGAAGCAACAGCATTTTTTTTCTGTGTAGGAATATGTTAAAAGTACTCAAATTTGATTTACTATTTACTAGTCTCACATAAGTCAAAACTAACTAATTCAATCACAAAAATGGATTTATTTGATATGGTTCTTTTTTACCACATATTTTGTGTTAAAATTATAAATTTTGACACATGTGAAAATTAAAAATAACCAAATATGATTTAATCCAAGAAATTGGTTTAAATTTGATCCTTTAATATCTAACACTGTATCAAATCTGCTTAGTTATAAATGTTACTTGCATTAACAAGCTATAACTTAGCTGTCTATTTTTTCCGATGCTTTTAGTTATAAATGCTAAACTTGCATTATCAAGCTGTAACTTGGCTGTCTATTTTTTTCCGTGTGGGAAATTTTGCGCGAATATGTCGCCTGACGTCCGAGAACTTTCGACCAGAATCGCATGAATTCGCAAAGACCAGAAGGGATCGAAATCGCGATGCACGGCGATGAATTAGGGCAACCGCGGATTTTTGTGGGATTTCCCGCGAGCGCTTCCTCCAATTTGTTCCCCTCTCTCACGAAATGGCATCCTAAGGTTTCGCTCAAGCGATATTAAGGTTAATCTTCTTGATCTAGTTTTCTCTCAGGTTTTGCACCATTCGGTTCTCTCACGATTGGCACATTAACTGCAGTTAATATCCCACACGCTGGAAAGTGAACTTTCTACGTTTTTGACCGCGGAGCAATCGCGATGATCTGCTGGTGCGATTCGTCCCTGACATAATTAAATCTGAATTTCATTTTGCGTTAACTAAACTAAAACTTGCGTTCGGTTTAATATAATTTGATTTACGTAATTTTAAGGCACTTGTCTTGTTGTAAATTTAATAGGACTTTAAACACAGATTATGATTTCGAAGTCAATCTTAAGATTTCGTCTCGCGACGAAATCATGTTTGTTTCTCTCTTCTATTCTTTGAGAAGTGATTCTTCTTATTTAACTTGATAACAGAATTATCGCGCTCTTTTATTATTGCGCAATATCTTTTTCTTTTTAATATCGTCGGAGCTTCGGTCATGAACCTAAGATGACGTCTTCTGTTTACTGATATTACGGAAATGCATCATCTACGGACATGAATTAATGTTATCGCGGTGTCACTAAAAATTTGTTAGATAACCTTTGTTTCTTTTTGATGAAAATAACATTATAACAATAACATTATATTACGCGTCGTTTAGGTTCAACGTTATGAAATGATGTTACGAACGACTGCGAATAGAATCGAATTTATTTTTCTTTCCAAGGAGTTTCGTACACATTTTAACGGGGTAAAATATAACGGCGTAAAACCAATGGTGAATGAGCAGGATGCGGGATCGTCTGCCCAATTAAAGTTTCTCTAGTTCGCGCACCCGTATTATCATCTCGGTAAAACGCGATGTTCGAGTGATTTATCGACGAACAACGATCTCCTTCGGATGTATTATAATGCCACAAACTTACGTTTATAGTGCTTATAATTTATACATTCTATGCAATCCCGCAAGTTTTACAGTCTATTTAAACTTATGTCTAACTTACGTTAACTTGCGTTCAGGATCTATAATTTATATCTTTCGATATTTTCTCTGAAGGTATAGAGGCAAAGTAAAGTTAGTATTAAGAAGCGACGTTTATTTACTACACTCGCGTATCGCACGTGTAGTTGCTAACCATAAAGTAAAAAATCGCGTCGCACGTTTTATATTTAACGCCGTAACGTCCTTCGAGGATTTAATTAAGGGTGGTGTTGGGCTCGGAGCGTTTTCATCTCGTCAATTTAGCTCTTTTCAATTCTCGACGCAAATATATTTGTAAATGATATCAATATCTCACAGATCGTCTGTTTGGCGTTTATCACATTCATTCTTTTCCCCATGTATATATTTAATTATGTGTCCAAGCTTCAAGCGACATATAAGTATATAGATAAACTTTATCTGATTTATTTTTATCTAACTTACAATTAAAATTTATATTTCCTAAAATTACTACTTTCAATCTTCGTAAAAACTAGAAGAAATAAAAATCGATGTTTTATCAAATTAATATGGATCAATGTGTTTTATCAAATTAACATTCAATCGTCAAATTAAATTGTGCCGCCCAATCAGAGAAATTAAACTATAATATTATTATATATTATTATATATATTATAGTTATGTGTTTAATATAGAAATGAAACTATAATTTAATTATTATTTTATTCTGAATTATTTTTTAAATTAAAATTGAAATTGAAGATGAAACTAGATATTTTTAACGTTCTGCTTTTAATTTTAACATTCATATCTCAGTTTAGGTTTTGTTGATTAAAATTGAAATTGAAGATGAAACTAGATATAAATTTCAACGTTCTGCTTTTAATTTTAATATTCATCTCTCAGTTTTTTCAGGTCTTGTTGATTTATGCACGAAAGATTGGACTATGTCATTCGGGGTGCATACGCAATGGACTGTAAATTTTTATACTAGTAACAACCTCTGCTAATGCCACACGGAGAAAATTTTATATTAAAAATTACTATGTATGGCAGTAGCCGTGGATCATTGCTGGAATTATAAAAATTTTTACTATGTTATTATATTAATAATTCTTAAACTCTTTTGTGAAAACATAGTAAAAATTTTGTGGCATGGGCCACACCTAGTAATTTTTAATATAAAATTTTCTCCGTGCAGAGTTAAGATCTGTGGGAAGAATATGTCGCGCCGTGATTTATCCGCGGCGCGCCAGGCTGACATCCGGCGGACCGGCTTTAACTAGAAACATTTTACCATAATAACCTCCGGTTTAGCTGCGCGGCATTACTCCGTAGGCTCCGTAGCCCAATAATCGCCCTAGAAAGAGGACTCGTTCTTCCATCTCGCTATTAATACCATTTCGTGCCGATAGCCCCCTGTTCGCGTCCGCGTTGATCTTTACGAGACCGCTCGCGTTCGCGTTCGATTTTACGACGTGGAGAGACCAGTTCGAGGAAGGAACGAGCCGGCTAATGCCGGCTAAATATACGTCCTCGTGAAATTTTCAGAGAGGTCTCTATATATATGAGTACGAGTGGCCGTTCGCGTTCGCGTTTGTGTCGGCGAGAATACTTCATTATCGATAGTTATACATACATAAACAACTGCGTGTTATGATTTATTATTGATGAAAACTAGTCCGTATCTGCAACGCTATCATTTATTTCTTACGTTCTTTATGTAATGCGTAAAATGCAATTATATAGTAACGTAATCGCATCGCGTATTGCAACGCGATCGAACCGCAATGTGATTTATCGTGTACGATAAATTCTCGATTTTTCTCAATTGCTCGATATTGTTTCGGGGATTGTTATTCTCGCGCAATGATAACGAACAACGTCTTGAAGGCAAAAGGTCGAGAAAAAATACTATTTGTAGACTTTATTGCTGGACGCCGGAGAGAGAAGGAGCGAGAGAGAGAGAGAGAGGCAAAAAGAATCGCGGTGCAACGAACTGTCGTTCGTGCCACTGGCCGGCCTTGCGCGCAGCACTTATCGCGTACTATCAAAAGGCATTAACAAGCGTACATACGGTTGATGGAACGAGCGAATTACAACTGCGCTCCGTTGGAGCAACGGTGCATTTTGCGGTCGAAACCGTCGATCTTGACTGCATTGAATGCAATATACCGTGTTAACGAGAGACAAATGAGACGAGTATCTGAGCGTCTGGCAAGTCACGGACTCAAATGAGCCCGTCATTTTAGAAATAAAAAGATGCAAAGTTATAAGAATTAAAAGTGGACAGATGAAAAGTATAAAAAGGATGAAACTTGATTAATATTAAATTATCTAAAAACAATCAAATGTATAAATACCTGCGAAATCAATTTGTAATATTATTAAATTATGAAATTCTGTTCCACAGATAATTTAAAATTCGACTGATTTACTTCAATGGAAATTGAAAAATTTCAGATTTTATTTTAAAATATTATTATCAACGTAAATAAGAAAAGTTTAATGTCACTATGACAAACGACAGGTTTTCATTAGCTTTTTCTTAAATTCCTTTGGGAATTGTAAGAAAACACAAGACAAGAGAATTAAGAGAAAATGAAAAATAGATACAACAGTTATATCTCGCATATACATTACAAATATGCGTAATAGCTGTTTGCACGTAATAGCCTGTGTGCGTAAAAGAGTTAATTAGAATACATGCGTGAATGAAATTTTTATTTTTACAAAAAAACACCTAGATAATGATTCGGTAGAGAAACAATTTGAACGTAATATCCGTTATCACATTACTGCTTAATTCTCGCCGATTGTATAACGATGCGAAGTGCGAAGCATGATGCGAAGCCAGTTGAACATGACGCAAATCCAGCGTCGCGTGAGGGGTTTCATGGGGTCGCATTATTTGTCGGATTAATTAAACATCTGTCCCCTTCAATTTTAATTTCTGACTGCGTTAGGATAGTGCCGTTGTATTCGGCCTGTAACCTTATTACATCACGATTTATAGATTACAGTATCCACCGTGACACATACATAATTGTGAACGTACATTCTCACGTAAGCCATTCGCTATTACGGTACAGAATGAGGAAAACACAATGACTAGAGATGTCAAAAGCATAAACTTCGGTTATTCGAGGATGTCGTTGACACTATTTGCCGCATAACTATCTTGATAATGCAAAAGACAATTTGCTGATTAGTTTAGGCGAAGAAATAATCCAGCCTAGTTTCGAACAAAATATGTGCGTTTTTTAAAGAAATCTTTTTCATTTGAAAATCTGATTTTACATGAAATACAAGAAAGGAACAAAAACGATACTTTTTTTATTGGAGAAATGATTATATATAAAAGTAGCATATATATATAAAATATATTAAATAATAAAAAATATATTAAATAATAAATTTTATTATTCTATATTAATTTCTTTCAAGTTTCTCTCTAAATCCGAAGTCTATTTAACTGCTCGTCAATTTTTCTTCTGCAGGCACGATAATATTTGACGTCAAAATGTTTAACCGTCTGACGGTTTAATCCCCCAGTAACAACGTAATAATCACTCTGCAGTGGGACTTAAATTTGCACAAGTGGTTAACACGCCCGAATTAATATATCCGCGAATATAATCGGCGAATTAATACGCGTAATGACCGTCCATTTAAACGCGTGCAGAAGGTATTTAAATTGCATGCGATTCCCTATCAGGCGATCGGGCGCGTCTTTAAAAAGCGTCCGGGTAAGTAGATGGTCAATTGAACTTTATCGATTATGGACGGTTTTTATCGCAATTACACGCGTCGAACTTCGATCCACGATTCCTTTTGCCGGCGAAGCGGAAGATTATATCAGCCTCCGCGCGCGCAGATGTTGTAGCGCTGCAACGCCGGCGCTGCAACAACGGCGACGGCGACAGAGGCGTCTTCGGTATCGTCGTCGTTGCCTCTCGCCGCAGATAACCCGCGGCGCAGATAACGGCCGCAACGTGATAATTTTTCCATACACGTCGCGTTTACTCCGCAGACAAGGGAAACAAACGCGACGCCGCGAATCTGTCAGTCACTTAGAAGAATCGCAGATCCGCTCCGGAACGATGTGTTTTCGTCGTGAGTGACAGTGAACGCTATAACTGGATAACGTGGTGCGGTAGAGAGCCGGAGAAGAATTAATATCTTGGAAACAGGTAAATTCGTTTGTAGGCGTGAGAAACGTTGTTAGATGCTTTCTAGGAAGAGAGAAAGATATTAACCGTTATTTAATACCGCGTTAGAGGCTTTTCTTCATCAATTCTGAATTATATGAATGAATTAATTTTGATTGCAGTTATTAACTGCACTAAAAATTAATAAATGCCTTGTTTTGTATTTTTATTTACTCTGTCTTCTGGGAAAAAAAATGACGAATCTGTTAATATTAATTAGTCCTGTGGGAAACGGCCCTCGTAACGAGGGTTTAATGTTCCTTTTTAATCTTGACGGGAATTTTAAATGCCTCGAATATTGTGCGGACAACGTCGAGAATATGCAGCAAGAAAAATTCTTAGAATCGTATGCAAGTAACATAAATTTCAACCTTTTATGGCGAATCCACTCCTCGATGTTATGTAAATTAAGAAAACATAAATCAATGAAAAGTAGTGAGAATTTAAAAACGAGAAGCAATTAAAATTTTAAATTTTTAAAATAATTTTTTGCTAATTACAATTCCAGTAACGATTATAATTCAATGTCAATCTCATAGCTTTTTTTATTTGGAAATGACTATATAATATATAGAATATACCATAACTTGTTAAAGACATGTTCGCGGTTTCGAAGCAGTTAGTCATTACATATTTTGCTACTAGCAAAGATAATGACTTCTAAAATGGAACGCGTATCTAATCGCGAGGTACTTGTTCTCGTATGTTTGTGCAAATGTTATAAGACGCATCATTTAAAGTAGGTCGCCTAAGTGTAATTCGTTGTTTCTGAGATTGTTAAACATGTTTTACGGATAACACGCGCGTTCGATTTAAGCTGCATCTAGCAACTGTTTCTCCGGTTTCGCTTACGTAACATGCTGTTTCCCAATTTCGATAAAAACGTGAAACATCGTTACTACACAGAAAAAAAATGCTGTTGCTTCATTTAAACGTCTATGTCACGGGCTGCCACAAATATAAATAGTTCATTCAATTGTATTATG
>NJRL01000001.1:1279747-1317802 GCA_003063815.1 Aphaenogaster rudis | reverse complement strand
TATGATTACATGATTATTTTTCAAGCTATGTATGATTACATGATTATTTTTGAAGCTATGTATGGTTACATGATTATTTTTCAAGCTATGTATGATTACAAATGCATATAATTACATATTTTTAAAGGAGTGAATTTGTAGGAGGTTGCCGTCAGTAGAACTTTTCTGTGAGGATCTGTTTTAAGATTTGATATATACAGGGTGGGCCATTTTAATCAATACACGCGATTATCTTCCGAACTATTCGTTATTCGAAAAAATGTTTCAAGTAAAACTTACTCTGTTTCGAGGGGGACATCTTATGATAGACACAGGTTTTTTTCTAGGTGGAGGTATTCCTGAGATTTCAAGGTGATTTTTGTTTTTTTAAATGGAATCACATGATTTTTTTTTATACATAATTCCTCCAGTTATTTGGCATATAAAAGTATTAAGGTATAGTTATCAAAAAATCAATAGTTTATGAGATATTTCATATTTTATTCTGGCATATTTTGGCATGAAATATAAAATATCTCGTAAACTATTCGTTTTTTGATAACTGTACCTTAATACTTTTATATGCCAAATAACTGGAGGAATTATATTATATAAAGAAAATCATGTGATTCTATTTATAAAAACAAAGATCACCTTGAAATCTCAGGAATATCTCCACCTAGAAAAAACCTGTGTCTATCATAAGATGTCCCTCTCGAAACAGAGTAAGTTTTACTTGAAACATTTTTTCGAATAACGAATAGTTCGGAAGATAATCGTGTGTATTGATTAAAATGGCCTACCCTGTATATATATATATATATATATATCTTTTTATTTATTGGAGAGAAGACTTGTTTATATACGACATATACGTCGTAAGATTTATATTCCAGTACTAGCAATAGTTGTTTTATAATTTGTTCTACGAATAGCATAGTACTAAGGCGTGCAGGCAGCTAAAGTTTCGTGGTACGATTTCGTATCGAAGAACAAATTCTTTGTTAAAGGAACGTCGATAACTCTGGATTTGACATGTAAATTTAAATTTATCTCAAACTTTATCCGCGAAAGTTAATTTAAGGCAGTCTTAACTGAAAGGTAAACTAAAATTAATTAAAAGTAAACTTTAGACTATTATCGAAGGTAACTTTCGTTCAACTAAGTCGCAACAACTCAATTCTGAGACTTGTATCATTCGTGGCTTTGTCATTAACAGAGGTGGGAATTAATTTAATCTCGCCAATCGCACGCAGTATGCTAAACGAACAGACAGCCGCGAAATCACGTCGACAAAACTAAATATGGGGACGCGAGTCAATCTCTCTCTCCGCAGTAATATTACACAATAATCACGCGGCATTGAGGAACCAGATTCAATCTGACCTGAATAATATATTTAGCAAAGTCGGTGATCTATATTCGCGTCCATAATTTAATAATTGTTTTATCACTTATTACGATTGAACGATTATTTTAATTCGGTGATTAAAATCGCAAATTGCATTCTTGAAATACAAACGGTAGTTGTAGGATGAGAAATATCTTCTATAATATTAAATAAATTTATATTCAGTTATAAATACAAAAACAATTTTTGCGATGTGCGTGCTTAAATTCCAATGATATATCTATAGGTAATATTTTTTTAGTCTCTTAGATGTAACACGGAAAAATTAAATTATATTTATTTCTACGAAATTTATTGAAATATAGAAAATAATAATAGAGAATAGCATTATCTTTTTTTGTTAATTAGATATCAAATCTTAGGAAAAATTGCATTTTTAAAATTTTCCAAATTCTAATAATATATATACATATTTTTTTAATCTCTTAGGCATAATAGGGGAATATTAAATTATATTTATTTCTATGAAATTTATTGAAATATAGAAAATAATAATATAAAACAGCATTATTTTTTTATGGTTAGATATTAAATCTTGGAAAAAAATTGCGTTTTTTTTAGAATTTTCCAAACTCCAATTTTTTATTTCTAATTTCGTAGTAATATGCACGTTATATCTACTATATTTTATAAAAATTAATTTGCTATTCTATCGGTTTGTACAATGTCAAAAACAAAATTATTCGCACATAGAAAATGTAATTTGATTGTAAAATACATTGTACACATTCCCTGTATAAAATAATACTTTTGATTCAAAATTAATTAGAGATTTGAGATCTAAAATTAACTACACCATATTTTATCCTGATCACATTGCAGTTGGAATAACACACGTATAGTAAAATAGTATTGTAATTAGATTTAAAATTCTTACATGTAAAACCTAAAGGAAAATCTTTCTTTTTATTTACATCATATTAATGTCAATCAACTTCAAATTTCAACTTTAAAAAAGTATTTGATAATACATATCTATTATTTATACTGACATTTATACTGACTTTTAATTTATTGCCGCATATTCTTCTTTGGTTGGCACAGTAATAATCGTTAATAAAGAATTCGGAATATTTGATTGTATGGAAAACTTGATGTCATTGTATTTGGTAATGCATATTCATCTAAACTAGGTATTTGCTATATCGCGAAGAAAGACACGCGATATGCCGTTTTGTCTAAGTCGCGGGGGCGATACAGCTTGCGGAAATTATGGAGTTTCGTGTAAAATTGGCATGACGTGGCCAAATGTAAATTAGTGACTCAAATAGAATTTAATTGTTTGTTTATATATAGTTTACAGATAACATGAAGATAGAGATCTGAAATCGATCTATCGTGCCATACCGAGTGAATATGCATCTCGTGTGTGTATTGCCATTTGAAAAATAATTTATAATAAAACTAAGCGCGCTATGTTTATTTAATTTTTAAAATTTTATTTTATTTAAAATTTAATAACTTAATAAAAATTTATAACTTCGAAAAAATAAACTGTGGGAAACAGATTGTCGTATGTAGCATATAATTTCGATCGAGCTTGGCAACGCACTATCATTACCACGTCATCGACACGTGACACTTTAAACGTCTCATATTTCCTATAATCGTCTAATGATAGATATCACACAAAATTTTCGAGGCTACATTGAAATAGTTCCGCGCGTCATAGAAGGCTTGAAAATAAAGACATACATACATATAACTTTAATTTCAGCAACCGTACTTTCTTTATTGGAACTCGTAGAGACGTCGTTCGCAGAATTTAACACTAAACCTACCACCGCCGATCAAATAATCGTTTTTAAACTTTTGATAAAAATTCTGCATTCAATGTTATCGCTTTTCCTCAATTGACTTGACGACTTTTTCTTAATATACATATAATTCGGTTTGGTAGAAATAGGTATATATATAAATTGTCGGTAGCTTTAGTGTTAACGCTCGTAATTTTTTTACTTATTTGTTAACATTATGCGAGATAATACCTAATAACGTGGCTGAATTTATATTACCGAATAATTTCTTTTAAAAATTTGAAAAGGATTTAACGGCAGTTCTGAAAGGAATAAATTTTAAATCAATTAACATTTTTTTCAAATTATCTTTTATATTTATAAATAGATAGTAAAATTATATATTTAGGTATGATTTATATTTAAGAATCTTGGTTTGATGTACATTTTTTCTTGCAAGGCCACCTGTCGAACGTAATGTTGGCCTAACTGACAATCTAATCTGCGACCGGATTTAATGCGTTTTCTGCATCATCCATCGCGAAAACTTTCTGCCTCGTGGCAACCTTGACTGTGCCATGACCTCTTTATTTAATGCACCTCTCTGTCGAACGTCACGATGTTTCGCGATCGCTTCATCTCTCGATTACCTTTCGTTTATTTTTCCACGTTTGACAAGTTCGCCGAGAGCTCTGCCAAGATTTTAGACACATGTTCGCGGATGATCGTGATTTTATTAGCACTTCAAGGTTTTGCGAAATGAATGAAAATGGTCTAAAATATTAAATAATATGATAAAATAAAAATATCATGTTTTATTTTTAATATTGCATTTTCGGAAAAAAAGGGAAAGTAATAAAGCGTTAATAACTTTCTTGAAATTATTTGTATTAAAATAGAACGTGATAATTGTTCATCAAATATTGTAGAGATTTAATTGTAATGATTTGTAATTCGGATTAATTTATATACATTATTAATTCGATTATTATAATTTAATTTATTTAAATTAATTGTTATTTATTTTGTTAAAAGTTTTCTATGTAGAAAATCGTAAATATAATTAATTTCGAGAATTTTGGGAACTAACTTGTGTAATACGAGACGACTAATATCGATTGTAGCTCTTTGATAAGATGCATTTAAGAGTTGGTCAAACGAGAGCTAATTGGGACAGAAGGCGGAAAAACGAATAATGCAACGTAATAAAAAAAAATGAAGACGCTGAGTGGATGAGCACGTTAAGGACACTCGTTGTTTAAAATTTCAAGTTGAAGTATCGAACGGTTTATGGAGGTCGAGTACAGACGCGCTTTACACGTGTAACTGCAGATACTATATATTTACCTTCATTGCCGTGTAAAACAGGGCTCTTAATTGTTAATGATCAATTACCAATATTTTATGGCATAAAAAAATAATCGCTTGATAATATACTCGAATATGTTAATATATGTGTTAATATACAGTTTTTTTTACATCTGTATTTTGTCCAATTTCACACAATCAATTAATAACTAAATTATTATTATATTTTCATTAAATAGAAAAATATTTTCTCTCTCTCTCTCTCTCTCCTGAATCATTTGTTATTTTCTATTATCTTAGATATTAGTTTATTTTTGTTTTATTAATTTCTTATGCAGTTAACGTTTTCAAAATTTAATTTATTATATATCGATGACTCTATCATATATACAGGGTGTATCTGAAATGATGCACTATACTTTAGGAGCGTATTCTAGAGGTCAAAATAAGACTTTTTTCCCTATAAACATGGGTCCGCAAATGAACCCCCCTCCGAGCTAAAGGCCCCTAAAGTTTAGGAAAAAAATTGAAAATTGGCTGTATTTCAGAAAAAAAGGCAGAAGGTTGAAATTTGGTATAGCCCAGTAAATTATGAAGTAAAGTAAGCCACTAAAATGAAAAAATAAAAACGTATATCATGAAAATATTAATGCTCGAAAATATTAATAATCGAATTTTAGCTCGGAGGGGGGTTCATTTGCGGACCCATGTTTATAGGAAAAAAAGTCTTATTTTGACCTCTAGAATACGCTCCTAAAGTATAGTGCATCATTTCAGATACACCCTGTATATACTTGTATAGATGTTAATACTTTACGTAGGCAAAAATTGTAGCTGCGTTCAGGAAATTGATGGGAGAGGTCAACAGGGAACCTTTAGCGTACCTCTGTTTTTCATGCTTTAACGACTTGCGTAGGATTGATCGGTAAAACTAACATTTCTATATTGTTCTTTGAGAACCTCTAAACATAAGAATGGCTACGTACCTGCTTTCCGGGGAATTACACGCTTTATTGGAAACACGTACCGTGATGAAATTCGGATTTACGATACGCCCCACTCCAAGTATTGAATGGCAGATTATATTTCCGCCGCAAGTACGTTTCTTTGGCCATATCTTTTAGTTTAGTTTTTTCATTCTTCAGCTTGTTTGAATTTGTTCAGATTTATCGGTATACTGCAAAATCGAAGTAAAAGAGAGGGGGGGGGGAGAAGGGAGGGAAAGCTGAAAAAATTTTGTTATATTATAAAATATTATATATTTTTTATATTATAATTATAATATATATTATATATATTGTAATATTATATATATTATATATTATAATTTCTTTATAATTATTAATTTCAAATATTATAAAATATCTGAAGTCACGTATTTTATGTACCAGAAAAACTGGATTGCCAATTGTGAAATGTGTTATGAAATATTTTCACATCAAATATTACCATGAATATTAACATTACTCTTCCATGTATCATATCACTGTGAATTGATCACACTTTATTAACTGTTACGATCAATGCAAGACCTAGATTGAAATCTGAATTAAACACGGAAAATTATACACGATTCCAATTTCAGTTTAAAAAATGGCAGAGAAATGCAGAGAAAACTCTTTTCGAGGATCGAATCATTCGCGTGTTATCGGGATATTTGTCCGCAATATAACGGTCTTCTAATCTATTTTTGAAGGCCAGTCGATTCGATATTACCTTCTTACGTCCATTAGATAATGCCTCACATTTATACGGGCGCGTCAAATATATATGTACATCCGCGATCATGTATCCAGCGTTTCTCACACAGATAAAAACCATCCGCGAGATCAGATTCGAGATTGGTCGTATATTTAGGGATCATCAATAAGTAATCATTCTGCGCGGACTGATTTGCCGAGCTTCCTTGAAGGTGTATCCCTCCGATCGATACACATGTACGTACTATTAATAGGGAGACTTTCGCAATATCTAGTTTATCGCGTGTACCGTAAACGCTAAAGTCCTGTGTTCCGCGCAAATGCGTTACGGTGGCAATTCCCATCTTGGGCCTGCATTAGCATTTATACACGCGATATTATTTACGTAAATCGAAATATGATACTGCATGCAGCCACGTTAAGTGGATTCTACGGGTACGTTGGTGCAGGCACGAGTGAATGTTTGCGTGTTCGATAAATGTAATGTAAGTTCGAGATGGGATACGGTTGAAGTTAACATAATAATGTTCCAGCTTTGTCATCGTGAGGTATATGATAAAAGGACATTACGATCGAAAGATATAATCTTCCTGTAATGTTTCTTTCAACAATTTCCTAAATGAGGTTCGATCGTTCAATTGTACATATTTCTCATTACTTTTCTACGCTATATGATTACGAATATTATGATTCATTAATTAGCATTAGATTTCGATCAAACAAGACAGTTGATGAAATATGCGTTTATTTCTTGATGAATCGCGTTTAATTAAATATTTAACAAAGCGAACTATCGTTATACGGCAATTTACTCTACTTCATTATTATTTAATGTTAGGTTAGAATGTTTATTAGCAACATATTCAGTGATGACGACAAAGTCTTGTGCTAATATCCAAAATACATTAGGAACATATACTTAAAAGTACTCTCTAAATCTGAATCAGTGAATAGTCACTGATCATGCATACTATTCACTGTGCTCAGTCTAAAGTATGCCACTGAAATCAGTGAACTCTCTAAATCTGAATCAGTGAATAGTCACTGAAATCAGTGAAATTCAACTGGCAAATTAGTAAAACTTGGAATGCTGAATAATAACGAATAACAAAGGTGATATAACCAATAACGAAGGTGATATATTAGTTCTCTTCTACAATTATCTTCACTGGTAATATTAACGCAACAGACACTGAGCACGCACGAACGTGTCTCAGAAGTCACTAATAAATAAGTGAATAACGATATAACCACTGACGAATCAGTAAGTTTTGCCGTTCTCGCTGATTCCGCAGCGCGTTCGGCCCTGTTTTACTGATTCAATAGCGATGCAAGACGTCACTGATGCAATCAGTAACTTTTCCGCTGATTCAGATTTAGAGAGATATTAAAATTAAATTAAGAGTTTGTTATTTCTTTATTTTCTAGAATAGATAAGTTTAAGATAATTTTAAGGAAACAAAGACGACAAAGAAACGATTTAATTTCAATTCAAATTTAATTTTTTTTTAAATGTTTGAGGATAGTGGTTTTCAAATATTTGCTAAGAAAAAAAGTTGGTTAATTAATCAAATTTATTTAGACATTTTTTTGTTTTTTTTTGTATAGCGCACAAAGTTTCTTGCTTTATCGTATTATTGTGAATCATGGATCCATCACTTGGTAATTCCACAGCGAGAAAGCCTTGACTTTTTGATGCAAATTACTTGGTCAAGCCAAGAGAATATTCCATGACACGTTCGAGAATGTTTTTTCGGTGTGATTTTTTTCTTTCTTTCGGAGAACAGAGAACATCCCGTGCGCTCACATAATCAGCCGATCCGTTGCTTCCATAATGTCCGAATATAATACTGCGAACGCGACGATGAAATCTCGTTTATCGGTACATTGAGTTGCCTACATTTGAAACGTGCATAAATGCATAAAATAAATAAAACATTTGAGATTTATAGATAATGCTTCATGCTTTTTGACCTGGAAAAGAGTTAAGATCGAATTACATTTAATTTTCAAATAAAATTGGATAAACAAGAATGAAGTGAATGAGAACGTGGGAAGTTATTTCTTAGATTTCATATGCGGAATTTTTCTGTATTAGGATTATATTCCTGTTATAATTTCGTTTGTCATAAGATTCTGATTCCATTTTTAGTTGGATGTAAATTAGGATATAAATTCTATAAGTTAGAAGTAGAAAATTATTGATAGTTGAAGATGAGAGAATTCAAAATTTTTAAAAAAATTGTATACATTTATATTTTTTATATAAACGACGATTATAATTTATTTCAATATATGAATAATATTTTTAATTTTTAAAACTTACATAAGAATCGTATACTTGTATACAAGAAAAATATCACATATACTATAAAGTTACACTATACTATAAAGTTACACAGTAATTCTGCACGGAAAAAACGATAAGGTTGCCACAACCACAATAATAGTAATATTTGGTACAGCCACGTTCTGTGGTTGTCACAACCACATTTATGTGAAGGCAACTATATGCATTTGGTACAGCAAACATAGTGAATGTTGAGACAAACATATATAGATGCACTACACAAAACAATGTGAATGTGACAACCACAGAACGTAGCTGTACCAAATATTACTATTATTGTGGTTGTGGCAACCTTATCGTTTTTTCGGTGTGTATAATACATTTATCAATTAAATTAATGATTTTGATTAATGATTTCGTACAGGCTTGAATTTCTCAATTATCGTTTCTACGAAAATGTCATATTTTTATTATTATACAATAAGTTATTAGAGCCGAAATGTGAAAGTCGATATCGGTCAATATCGATATTATCATTTTAACAAATTTCCTAGAACAAGGAAATATGATCGGCTAATAAATGGGGAAACGTATCTCTCGATCATCGATGATGACCGGATAACATTTCGAAACCCTCTAGTAAGGATACTTACGTATGTTTTTGCGTATTCGTACATGTATTCGTGCATGTGGAAGTTCGCTGAGGGGAGAGGCCACATGTGCTTTTTTGCGAACTTAGGACAATGACTAATCGCTTCGCACCACGCGATCGTACTCATTATGTAAACCGGGGTTTTTCAAACACATCGTGATACGAAAAAGTATACGTGCGCAAACGTTGAACGAAGGAGTTTGTTATCCTAATGTTTTTAAACTCACAGAGGAAGTTTAAAGTCAAATTTTCTCAAGGAAAATTTTAGGAAACAATGAAATTATCAACATCAAATTCAATATTATAGAAAATGACAATCGCACAAATAGGAGATTTATCTTTTGTGTCTTCTAATGAATTTGGCGGATATTAATATTGATTGACATTGCAATTGTGCCTTTCGAAAGTTAGATAAAAGTCAAATACTTTGATTAAATACGCGTCCATCATTGGTAACATCCATCAACTATATTGTGCTTGCTAAATAGATAAATCGGTTATCGGTAGCATCTCTTTCGAGTAAGCTTGTTATTCGAATGAAATGCAAATAACTTGCCATTCGAAATTGATTAACTTTGGAGTAAAATTCTCTTACATGTATATTTTGATTAAACATGTATATGAACGAGCTTAAATGTCGCAGGCGTCATAAATATCAAAAGTTTCGTTGCATTTACTTTGCCAAATCAAATGATATGTATTTATGGGGAATTTTGCAAATTTTTAGAAATATATTTAGTTTAGTTTGCTATATATACAAGGTGTCCCATTTTAACTTAGACAGCAAAATATCTCGGAAACAAAGCATTTTAGAGAAAAATGTTTCATACAAAAGTTTTGTGACTTCGAGGGGGACATAAGATGGGTGTCAAACAAAATGTTTCTAGGTGGAGGCGTATTGGAAATTTGAAGGTGACCTTTGATTTTTTAAATGGAATTATATGATTTTTTAAATATAATATATAATGCCTCTAGTTATTCTGCACATAAAAATATTAAAGTAAAATTATCACAAAATCAATAGTTTGCGAGATATTTTATATTTTATTCTCTGATATATTTTGACATGAAATATAAAATATTATGTAAACTATTCATTTATTGATAACTGTACCTTAATACTTTTATGAAAACACATGGTTGCTTTACAAAAAATTATCTAATTGTGCAGTTACATTTTTGAAAAGCAACTATGTGTTTTCTTTACACCAATTAATTTATCCTACTATTCTACACATAAAAGTATTAAGGTATAGTTATCAATAAATGAATAGTTTACATGATATTTTATATTTTATGTCAAAAAAAATATATATATCAGAATAAAATGTAAAATATCTCGCAAATTATTGATTTTGTGATAACTTTACCTTAATACTTTTATGTGCAGAATAACTCTAGAGAGGCATTATATTATATTTAAAAAATCATATAATTCTATTAAAAAAAATCAAAGGTCACCTTCAAATCTTCGAAACGCCTTCACCTAGAAAAATTTCGTTTGACCCATCTTATGTCCCCCTCGAAGTCACAAAACTTTTGTATGAAACATTTTTCTCTAAAATGCTTTGTTTCTGAGATATTTTGCTAAGTTAAAATGGGACACCCTGTATATCGTTTTAATTCGCGTATATGGAGAAAAATATTTTGATATTTGTCTATCTTGAAATCTTTTGAATTTTTTGTAATAAAAATCATAAACTTTGATATACGTAGCTTACTTAACAGCAGTGGTAAATACTCGTAAAAACTGGTTATTTTAATATTCTCTCACATAGTTTCTAATGGTATAGTTTGCGCTATTATGAATAAATTGGCGTTGCATCCGTCTCTATTAGAAAACGAGTTTCGAAAGATGTGCCATGTGCATAATTTTCTCATACAATAGGTAGGCGTTAAAGCTCGTATCTTCGAGAAATCGGTCGACAGTTCGATGGCGTTGAAACAATAAATATGTAAACGCATCCGCCGTCAAGGAAATGCGTGCGACTGCATCTACGTATTTGCGTATTCTCGACAATTCGCGCGATGTCGAAATAAAGTGTCTTTCTCTGTTTCATTATCTCGACTCGTCGCGAACGTTTCTCGTTGTTTCGCACGCCGATGATTATCTTAAAGATTACATGAATCCGGGAAGACACTTATCGATGTTTATTCGATCTTTAATAATGTCTAACGAATAAGTCTAAAGTATCGTCTATGTTGACAAGAATCAAATCGGATAAATTAATTTAATTATTGATCCGATCATTATCAATTAGTCCATTCCATATTATTTGATTATATGATTGGAATACTTTTATTACTTATTAAAGTAGAAGTTATAGATCTATATGTAATTGCATAGTTTCAAAAAGATTCCTAATTTAAATATTTATTTTATTTTTAACAACATTTAACGGATATCGTCATCATGATGTTTTTGCGGGACACGTCCGTATCGAATCGCTCCCCGTGAATCGATTTTCTAGAAACGTTTCCGTTTGTCGCACCGAGTTACGCAGTGTCCTGGCGCACAGGACGTAACTTTCAAACACTTCTTCTGGGTCTACAGCGAAACTTTGTACAAGTGTCATGTCGTGTGACGTCTTTTTACGGCCTTCAAGAAAGACTTCGCGCAATTGACGAACACCTGGCGCATCTCAATAATGCAGGACACCAAGACACTACGCGTGGGCATCGCTTTATTGATATCGTGCTCGCGGGGTGAGAGAGAGAGAGAGAAATAAAGAGAGAGAAAGAGAAAGTGAGAGAGTCCCTAATCAAATTCTGTGTTATGTTCGTGACTGCGTGGTATAAGATAATAATAGTCGCAACTGCACTCTTTCCGGAGACCGGCACGTCGTTGAAGTCGCGCACGTGTACTTTATGTGGCCATTACGCTAAAGCAACTGGCGATCAATCGCGTATCTCGCGACTTAAGAGATTAATACGTCAATTAATTTCGTGGACGTGTTTGCTTTCGATTGGAGTATAGGCGAGCCAATGTGATTGATTTAGCGTTGTTATTCCTGCGATACAAAGTTATCTGTTGTTTTAATATTGATTGCTTGATCTATATATCTATATTTTTTATACGTTTATCAGGGTTGATACGCATCTGGAAAACAGGGAAAACTCAGGGAATTCCTTCTGATCTGGAATTATCAGGGAAAAATCGGGGAATTTTGTAATTATCTGCATTTTTTCCAGAATTTATTTGAATGTCCTTTTACTGATTCTTTTTTAGACTTCGTATAATTTAGACTGTTACTTTATTTCTCGATACATATGACTGTGTATGTAGTTTAATTTTTGAGTTTATGATATATTTAATACAAATTTTATTCTCAAATTTTGTTCTTAAATCTTAAAAATTTTTTTACCATATAATTTATGTTTTTTCACCGAGACGTAAGTTTCTAGTCTTTCGCTAATAACAATAAATATTTAATACAAACTAGTGTTCTATGTTTTACCGTTTTCTCCCTGGAATATTTGTAAAAACCTGTCTGGAAAATCTGGAAAAGTCAGGGAATTTCGGAGTCAGAAAAGCGTAACAGCCCTGTTTATATTTTTATCGTTATTTTCTTGTGTTTATATATATATAATATTATAGCAGGAATTTTTCTAAGGGGGGGGCAACAATTTATATTGATTTTTTGTTTTTAAATGTTTATTGTTTATGTGTGAAATTAATAATAACAATAATTATCCTATTTTAAAAGATTGAAGTTTATTAATTGATGTGTGTTATTTTGGATATATAATTGTCCTATTTTATTTAATCCATATTTTTGAGAAAAGCCAAGGGAGGGCAACTGCCCCCTGTCTGCCCTTTCCTTTTCCATGTATTTTATATATATACACGGAAAAAATGATAATTGCCACAACCACAATAATAGTAATATTTGGTACAGCCACGTCCTGTGGTTGTCACATTTACATTGATGTGAAGGCAACTATATATGCATTTGGTACAGCAAACAGTGAATGTTGAGACAAACCTATATAGATGCACTACACAAAACAATGTGAATGTGACAACCACAGGACGTGGCTGAACCAAATATTATTATTATTGTGATTGTGACAACCTTATCGTTCTTTCGGTGTATATATATATATGAACATAAAAAGATAAAAATAAAAATATGAAAGTATAAAGAAATTATATATATATCATTTTTCCGTACATTTTTCTACGTATACCTTTACTTTACTGTATCCAAGTGATTATTATTAATGCGATTTAATGAGAGTAATGGGCTTTGATCGGCTTTGCCATTGCTGGCGTTCGATTTTAGATTTTAGTCTCCGTGAGGAGACTTGAAAAAGCGCTAATACCGTTACAATTCTCGTTCCTCACGCTGCCATCTTATTGATGTGCAGCAACGAGAGAAAGAGCGTTCGACCTTTTGGGAGGCTGCCAAAGAATGCGACCTGACGACGAGAGCGCATATATTCTTTTCCAATCCGTAAGCACCAGCGGTTAATGGCGAAATATTTTGCACCTCCTTTCGGCTCAGCGGAGTGTCGCGTTGCTCGGGAAACTCGAGCGTGTGTTTCCGCATGCATCAATTTGCCGGAATGATGTTTATTCAAACATCCGATGTGACGCAAACCGGTGTGAAGTTTCATGTACCTTTTTTTCGCTTTATGTAATTATAATTACAATGTTTGACACACATAAAACATAACATGTTTAAATTACGTATATTACTTAATCATGTGGAATTTGCATATACACTACATAACTACTTACATAATTCATGAATATTGTACAGAACAGCTTTGATCTTTTCACGTAATTATTTTTTTTCATTAATTCTAATCTTGCTTAAATGCAATGTTATAAAATGTTTTCTCGATATTACATAAATTAATTTCTTCCAACATCTTGTAATATTGCTGACATAATGATGATTTATACGCAGCAAATCTTAAAGTGACATAATTGTTTAAAAGCGATGAACCTGTATCAGTTGTCGGGATCAGACAGATCTTATTCCCCCAAAATAATGCCTATTGTGCGTTTTAACAAATGCATATCGTAACCACTTAACGTTATACCGTTAATAAAGTAAGCAATTTTCCATCTTTGAATTTCGATCTACTTTAGCATCAATTTCTCTGTCCTCGCGCACTCATTAACGTACGCGATATTCGATCCGACAGTATACCTCATAACTCAAGTACACGTACTCTGTAGTACAAGCTATAGATCCCCCATGATAGCAGGTGTACAGCGTGGATTTGTCAATTATGAAGAAGGTCGCGGGGTCGGCCGATAGGTAAGAAACTACGAACGTGTCCAACCGCGATCAGTCTGATATCCCGGCTGGCCCGTGGAGTACCGGACTCGCGTGGTTCTCGTTTCTCCAATTCTCACCGTTTCTCGTACTCGGCTTCGGCAATTTTTCCATCTATCTTCATCGATCATCCGACCCCTAAACTTCTTCTTCATCACGAGAGGATCGGACCGCTGGATCGGTACGATCGCGCGAAGCGGATACTCGTTCTCTCTCTCCGCGAAAAAATCGCCGCTTCCGAGATGAGCATCATCTTCCTCGCAAGGCTGGCTGTGCGATCGATGGGCGCTAAGTGGCGGCATTCGAAGAGAGGGATCTTCAGGAAGTGTCGGTACCAACGCGGTTTCTACTGACCGGAGCCCAGCCGCTGCGCCTGCGGTCGTTCCGTTTCGCGGCGAGGGCCGGAGCCCCTCTTTTTCCGCGCTCGCTCGTTCGCGCCTCGCCTCATTGTGCATCGCCGCGGTCACGGCGAACCGCCGCTTGTTAAAGGCAACCTGGCTCGTTGAACCCGTGTGGTGAGGTGTGGTTATTCTCGCGGCACCGAAGCGAGGACCGAAACTGGTTCGTTAGTCACCGCGCCACGTCTTTTCGCCCCGTTTGGCTTTATCCCATCCCGGCAGTTGCCCTTCTTCCTTTTCTCTTCGATTTTCTCCCGCCTGATCTCGTTGCTCGTCTTTATCTTCATCTCTTCTCGCGTTCGCCGAAGTTGGCGAGCGACCAACTCTAAACTCGACTCGCAGTAATATTAGTCACTGTGCGATTTCCCATCTGTTTTCGTGCATTAATCGCTACCCGCTATTTTGGCTATTTTCACAGTCGTGTTCTGTCATTACCCAATGCGATAAGTCAGATAAAAGCAGATAAAGCTGACCCATTATCGAGCAAGCGGGCCTTGTGTGATCGCAGCACATAAGCCGTGTCATTAATCGCCGTTTGAAGGAAAATTGCAACCGCGCAACTATATATATTGATGAATCATTCTGTGCGTGTGATTTTCGATAACAATTTTTATCGAGAATCACTTCGACATCTGTCGATGTCTGCCTGATAACCACGCAGATTGATCGCAGAGCTCGCGTCGATTGCCGATCGACTGGTAACCGGCGTTGAAGCTACCTTAATACTGGGCGCGATAGCCTTCTCCTGCACCTTGGAAGGAGATTCCGCAGATATTAACCCGGAGATAATATAATAATATTTCTCGTGTAACATCGGCGTTTTCACGATGATGGAGTTTGAAACCCAGGCGCTGATCAACCTTTGCCTCTCGTCTCGCCCACTCACCAGGGCAAGGTACGTGATTTGTGACAACTTCGCTTAAGTAACCGCGAAAGTGATAATCTTGAGTAAATTAAATGAAGTCACCTATATTTTATTCAAATCGAAGATTAAGACGCGATACGGAGACTCTTGAAGTTTAAAAAAAGATAATTTGGAACTGACTGTGCACGAATATAGATTTTAAAAGAAACCACTTAAGTTTATCGTAAATGTTGTACTTAACACTATACTGTCTAATCGCAAAATTTGGATATAACGAAATTGATATATAAATTTATTATCAGCACACGCCTGTAATTTTGGATTAAATTACTTTTTGGTATCAGAGAATCATTATTTTTTTATATCAGAAATTTATTAATCCTTCTCTGGATAAATGAACAATTTTTATTTTATATTTTAACAAAATGAAGCAAGAAGATTAAAGTATAATATTATTTCTGACCGATTTTCAGAGACCCTACATTAATTACTATATTTATTCGCTGGAAATGGCGCTATGTCGCGTAATTGAAATATCACAATGAAATATTACGTTACGTTTATTATTTTATAAAACTCGAGTCACTAAGTAACTGATATCTTTCCACTCTAATTGATACACGAGAAACTTTTCAGGAAGAAGAAATGATACAAACGACTCTCCGGAAAAGTTACAATTTTGCAGTTATATAATATCTGCACTTTTCACAAGTGCTACCGCACATAATATTATTTCTAGGAAATTTATGATTGATTTCCTCTTAAAGTAAAAGATGAGCATAGGAATAAAATAGGGAATCAAAGATTCCACGAATCGCAATGCAGGAGGCCCTCTTCTTTCCAAAAGTCTCTTCCGCAACTTCTCTTAAATCCTATCTTACGTCTTGTTCGCAGGTCTGCGGGGTCCATAGGCGCGCGCTCGGCACCCAGCACGCCCCTGCAAGCTGTCCCCGATGCACCGCAAGCCGGGGGCCAACAATCGATCAGCGGGTCCCAGCTCACCGTGGCCGGCGCCAGCTATCCTCAGCCTCCGAGGAGCCCCAGTCATGCGGCCTTGAAATGTAACGACAGGTGAGGCCCCGACGCTGCCGCGACGATCGCTCGGCACCGCTGGCGCTTGCCATAACGCGGATTTATGGCCGTGAACCTGACGACAGTCGCGTTTCTTGCGCGAAACGAAATGCCGATACCGCCGGTGCTATTTTTCTTGCGCAACGTATTATCATAATCAGTGTGTGTGCACGTAACGTTATATATTACAGTTTCTTATAAACGAATCGGAAACTTGAAAATAGAGCGAAGCTTGGTCGAGATAGATATTTATTTCGGGCGAGAAGATTGCAGATACAACGTACAAGCCGTGTGATGTAGTATACAGATTTCGATGTTTAATTTATTTACGAATATCAGGATTTTATTTAAATTATTAATTTAAATTATTTTATTAATTTAAGTTATTTTATTTTTTTGAAAAATGCGTTATTATGTTTTTGTAGTATTTGTTATTATGTGTACATTGATGTGTACTTTAGTAGTAATCTGCTCGCGATACGAGAGCGATGAATAATTTTGCATATATCTGCATGAGTATTTTATCGTTATTAATATCGCACCATTTTCAACTTTGCTTCCGCAAGTCAGATGATTTGCACGTGAAATTGCGCGTGTTATCGATTCTTGGGAATTATCAGCGAACAGCGACAGTGATAACGTTACACCTGCGCACGAAATGCTGGAGAGCGCTGCGCGTGGGAGGGGAAAAGGGGAGGGATTATGATAAAAAGTAAGACGTTATACGGCTTCGTGATAAGACAGTATAATTAACGTGTCTGTCTGTGTGCTGGGAAATACGTTTTCTACGAGATAGCTGCTACATCATAATTATCAAATGCAGCTATTAACTACATTTATTCATGACATTCAAATATTATCACGGCACACTTGCCGTGATAATATTGGCGAGGTCGGGTCACTCTTTTGTCGGCGTGATTAACAGAAGATTCATAAAAGAGCTAATTTTAGAAATATATGCAATTAATCAACATTTATTTATTGCTGTCAAGCGTGTCACTTTTTCTAATCTCAAGTGCGTCCGAGATATTCTATTATTCTATTACAGTAAATAATTTGTTAAAGAGTAATATATAGGTAACTGATAATCGCAAAAAGTTTTTTCTTCTCACATATGCGTGAGAAGTATCATCAGTTAGACTAGATTACGTGTTAATTGGACGAATCAGCTATATTTAGAAAATAATACAGGTTCAAGTGTTTTTTTAATTATACGTTGTTTTGTGTATTTAGTTACGTAACACACTTTGTTTTTTATGAAACGTGGATCGGTGAAAAAATTTTGATAGATAAGATAAGACCCGCAGAGCTAGACTTGCGTCTCTCAGACATTAAAAAGCGATTTGCAAGCAGGCTGCCGATATAGGTCGTTATTCTCATCGCATGCTTAACGCTAAATGCTGCGGAGTTAGACAGCACTTGTAGCGTTAAATCACGTCGAGAATAGAATTGTGTTTTGAAACAGTTCAATCGTACGGGAATGTTTTGCGGCCATTCTTACAATAGCCGCTCCATGCATGCCGTTCATAAACGGTTATTACGGTACAAAGCGTGACGTCGCACGTATTATCAGGGTGAAATTGCCTTTTGTGACTAAACTGTCTCGATGCAAAGTATAAGTACCTGATTGTCCAATCTCGACGATATTTTTGCGGCCCTTCTTAAACAAGACTAAAAAGAATTTTCCTTTTGCGAAAAATAATAAGGTCTCTCTCGTAAAATTCTTCTTCATAAAACGGAGAATTCTCTTTCGTAAAATCCCCCCCCCTTCCCCCTCTTACTCTCGCAAAATTTTTTTATAAGAACAACCGGCCTTTCCCATTTGAAGTGATTTATATATTTTTTCTTTGAGTGTTTATACAAAGTCCGATTCAACTCGAGACTTTTAAAGAGATCATCCACTTTTTTCTAGAGATATCTTAACTCCAGCGAATGAAGCAGATATTGCACGATAAGTGATGTTTACGATCCTTTTTTCCGCTAAGTCCTCGTTAATATTCAACTATAATGCACCGATCAGGAGTATATAAAAACTATATACTCTTGACCTACATTTATCCTGTGGCGATAATTGTTTCTCTAATAAAAAGAAAGGATTACTAGAGGTCAGTTCTGACAACTGCCCGAGGGAGATTAGAATCGTTCTGTATACAATGACATATGGACTATATCGAAAGATAATCCCAAGCAGAAAGCATATGACAGCGACAAGAAGGAGACGTGCAATACGTCACGGGCCTTATCGAACGGACGTGGATGTCGTAATATCGGAAGAAAAAAAATTTTTCCGTTCGCTTCCTGCCTCACCTCGACCGTGAACATTTTCGCGGGATTACGCGAACCTCGCACCTGTGTGGTCCTATCGAGATATCGCGGATTCCACGGCTAAACTTTCGGCGAATCTTATCGCACTCGTGAATTCCTATCTGTCTTTTTTTATCTCGTCGCTCATTATCGTCGGATCCGCTTATTGCATCCGCCAGTTATCGTCTTTTTTTCATTTCGGTTCCGGCGAGAGCCTCTTAATCGAGCGAGATGGCACAACGGCCGCTCCAGACAGTCTCCCACGTGTTATCATCGCCGCCGGCAGCGGATTGTTAAGCCAGCGGATCGTGCACCAGTTACGCGTTACGCCGCGCATCGGGCGGTCGTCTTCACGTGCGAAAATCGCGCGACGCGATCGGCGCGATCGGTGATTTGCATCGTATCGTTCGAATTTTTTCGAATTTTTGCAATGCGATACTTTAATAAAAAAAATGAAAATCTTGTCGATTGCCAACTAATTGCCAACGAATTTGATTGTAAGAAAGGGAAGTAAGAGAATATTTAATTATTTATATTCTTTTTAGATATTTTCTGAACTCGAGTATTCGAGTTCTTAAGAATAATATGTGGGTTTAGGCAGGCATTACGAAGGTACAAATTTTTTATTATTATCTTGATTTCAAATATCATTTTAACTATTAGTTTTATTTAAATGTTTTTATTGATTAAATTGGCAGAAGGCAAATTGTCGAGTTTTTGAAATTTCAAGTCTATTTTCTTAACGAGAAATGTAGATTTTAATGCAGTAACTTGAAACGTAATACATTCAACATTTTCTTGCATTTTCTTCAACGCTTGGCGGAAAGAATAGAAAATAATATTTATTCGACCAGTAAAAAATTATTTTTTCGAAATTTCAGAGGTGAAGGCTTCCGTATTTTTCTACGATACGTGAGTTTTGTCACCGTTCAGCATGAAATTGTGATAGTGATACGAACTGCACGAACTGTAGACTGTAAATTGATAAAAGCGCACGCATGAGATTGTTACAATTTTTGAAACGCGAAAAACGAGGAGCAACAAAAAATTCAACCATGGGAACAGTGGTAGAAATGTGGGGCAACGATTTGTGGAGTATCTCCGTTATGAAAAGGAACAGGACAACCTCCGAAAAGAGCCACTCTCACAAGTTAGCAATGCTTATTTTTTTCGTTTGTTTATTTGTTTGTAATGTAGCGTATGATTTTAATAAAAAATCAAGGAATAAGACGTAATACATTTTTAAGTTCGAGTAGGTGAGGATAAGATATAAATGAATGATAAGAATCACACTCGAGCGTTTTTATTTTCTTGAGGGAGAATCCAAATTAAAGTTTTTCTTCGTTTATAATTCAGGATGCTAAACGGTCTCGATGGTTCTTAAACATCAAATTGAATTAAGATAAAGTTAATTGCAGATTAATCTAAAAGCGAAGTGTCTTAAGTCTCCAAAGTTGGTCGCAATTAATTATCACGCTTTATTATCGTCGGAAAGACTTTTAATCTCAAACGTTTTGCGCGTTATATGTAAATTGTGGCGGTATACAAAAACGAGTATTGTGCAACAACGTTAAAATGATGTAAGCGGCATCATCGGTCGGGCCATATTTTGAGATAATACGTTAAAAACATAACTCTTGCAACATACCGTCCATGTTATCGTCCTGTCCTCTAGAAGATCGCCGACCTTTCAAATGCTCGATATCCTTTTCCGGACTCGCATCTGGATGTCGTAGAAAATAATTTCTAGTTATCGTTCGCGTTACGATGCGCATATTAAATTCGGACACGTAAGCGAGACACCAGCACACGAGTCTCTTCTTACGTGATAACACATCTTTGAAGATATTCTAAACGCAACGACGTAAAACGAAATACGTCAGCAGAAAGAAGAATGTTTTAACTTGATCTTTTAGGATCGCAGGAATTTCACGCACAAATAAGTTGATCTATTTTTATTTTACAAGAGTATATCAGAGAAACGTGAGAAACGTTACAAATACTATAAAAATTACATTTATAATTGTAATTATTGTTACATAAAAATTTTTTATTATAATATTCTAATAATTATATTATTTTTTTACAATTACTATATAGTAATAATTATTAACCAGAAAGGTGTTTTTTTAATGCAATTTTTAACTCAACGATTATTTTGTATTTTAGATAATGCATAATCTTTTTTAAATATTTTCTCAATTTTATTTTATAATATATATTTTCGGTTTTATTAATTTGACATTATTTATGACATTATCTCTGCGCACCAATTTCTGCGCTTTTTATTTGTTATTTTAATTGTCAAGAGTCCTTTGTACTTATTGATATTTTCAATTTTGATCACTGGATCACGAATTTTTCTCGAAGATACATAAAAGTTAAATACATTCTCGCGTAATATTTAATATTTATACGTGAAGACCCTCTTACATTTTTTTTCTTTTTTCAGTCACCTTTCGAAGCCACTGAGTAGGAGTACACCATCGATGGCAGCTGGCGGCGCGCAAACTCCAGCAAAGGTTAGCAGATCCTCGTCGAGGTCGTCGCCGACGTCTACCAGCAGCGCGAGACAGAAGAAGTTTCACAGGCACTTCAGTCAGGTAGAGATACTTTTTAAGTGATACATTCATTTTTTTGGAGTCTGCGATAATAATTGCTCGCGAGAAAGTATGAGAAGAGATGGAAGAGAATCGCTTCGCAGATGTTGCTCTTCCCGACAATAACATAACTTGCTTAACCCGGGTCCATTATCGTATTGCGATACTTACTTCATCTTCATCCGGCAGACAGTGTTTTAACTTCTCCGGACGTAGGATATAAACGCGTACGTCAATGCACGCCTCGTCTACGTGCAGTATAAAAATACTTCCCCCTCATCTGTCGGTGAACTTCAGAGAGGCAAAAGACCCAGGTGTTTGATGGAAGGAATACATAAATTAAAATATATCAGGATTTATAGACTCGCGCTTATTTTGATTGACATTCTTATCGAATATACATTTACGTAGCGTAGTGTCGCAGGAAATATTAATGAATGCAAGCGTAGCGCAATGGAGACCCTCTTGATGTTTGACGGATATTTGATAAACAAGATATCGCGTATCAACTTGAAACAAAGTCCGTCTTGAGAGCGAAAATGTCACACTCTCGACGACCGTTAAGCAAGAAGTATACAGTAACTCGAAACGAGCTGTCCCCAGCGTGGCAAATAAAGCGTGTTCCTGGAAAAGGATTTGAATGCTAAGATACTTTGCGAAAATGAAGTTTAGCTTTATATATATATATATATATATATATATATATATATATATATATATAAAGTTCCTGGAAAAGGCTATATATGTATATATATATCCTTTTCCAGGAACACGCTTTATTTGCCACGCTATGGGACAGTCCGTTTCGAGTTACTGTATACTCTTTGCTTATATATATTTTTTATATTTTAATACATTAACTTTTACGATTATTTTGCATTGTGTTTTTTGTCCATGAATTGTTCGTCGCATTTGAGCTCGTTTTACTATTAGTTAACATTTTACAAAGATTCGCGCGAATGAACGTGGTGGCGGATTCCCTCGCCGTCTCAGCGGAAGGGCAGTACCGACCTAATGCGTAGTCTTCGAAATTTCGTTATCAGGTGGCGGAGGACGAGCGCGTGCTGAATTACTACAGCTGCGCGCTGGTGGGCGACATCCTGCTGCAGGGTCACCTGTACATCACGCCCAACTACTTCGCCTTCTACAGCAACGTGTTCGGCTACGTGACGAAGCTGCTGATACCGACGGTGTCGGTGCTGAAGATCAGCAAGGAGAAGACGGCGCGCATCATACCGAACGCGGTGGCGGTCGCCACCGAGGAGGAGCGTCACGTCTTCTGCTCGCTGCTCTCGCGCGACTCTACCTACAAGCTGATGAAGCAGGTCTGGGACGCGGCGATAGAGCCGCGAATGACGGTGGACGCGTTGCCGACGCTCGACAGCGATACCAAGCTCCTCGTGCCGGACACGCTGCTGGTCGACGACTCCGAGGTGAACCCCGAGGAGGACGAGCTCGACTCGAGCATGTCCGAGAGCGGTACGGATCTCACGACGACCACCAGATCGCCGGTCGTCTGCACCGACACCGACGGCGTCCCCGTGACACTCAGCAGGCCGAGTTTGCCACCCGCCAGGTGAATCTTTCATCCATTTCCGTATCCGACGTGCAGGGTTGGGAACGTTACTCTAAAAAAGTAACGCGTTACCGTTACTCGTTACTAATTTTAAAAAGTAACGCGTTACCGTTACTTAGAAAGTAACGATTCGTTACTTTTTTCATTACTTTTTTGAAATGCTAAAGTAAGATGTTAGATTATAAAATTACTTTATTTAATAATCAATATTAAAACTTAAAACTCCAAACTAGTTTCTATATAGCAAGCTATTTTATATTAAACTCAATTAATAATTCTTCTAATTCTTTATATTAATATCTTTATTTTTTAGTATACTTATCTTTATAGGAATTTATATTGTAATTCACAAACTGTCATTTTGTCAAAAATTTCAATCAAGAATAATGCGCACGACCAGCGCACGATCTATTGAACAGATATAAAAGATAATAGGAAACTAAAGTAACGATAAAAGTAACGGCTGAATTCGTTACCATTACTGTAAAAATGTAACGACGTTACCGTTACCGTTACAGACAGAAAAAAAATAATGATCGTTACCGAAAAAAATAACGAAAACGGTAACGGCGTTACAAGTAACGCGTTACTTCCCAACTCTGCCGACGTGTAATATAATAAAATAAAGCAATAAAATAAAATAAAAGAGCAATAAAATAAAAGAAGAGAAAAGAAGTCCAATTAATTTAACCCTATTACCATCGGATCTGGGAGAACCGAGTAGAAACTATTAAAAATAACTATTAAAAAATAACTATATAAAAATTCTCCTTTGCTTTAAACCCTTATAACTCTTTTTCTATATATGGTACCAAGTGAAACTTATGTAGTTCGCTCAAGTAGACTTTGGTTCCGATTTAAAGAAAAAGGCAAATAATATTAACCTTCCGTCTGCAATCATATTTTTACTAACGGCGTCTGCAATCTGGGTCTTTTATGTCCAGTGTGTGTGTGTCCAGGTTTTTTTACTGTTCTAGGCTTTCAAAAAATCTGAAAAAATTCAGGGTTACTTTTGAAAGTATCCATAACATTATCCAATGGTTTTGAAAGTCATTTTTTAAAAGGGAGAACCAGATCTCGCCCTCTTTTCTCCTTGGAGAAATTCGAGAGTGAAATTTTGCTTGTGCCATAGAAAACCCAGATTGCAAACGGAGGGTTAATATTTGCCTGAATTCTGAGCAGATAAAGATGCTCTGGGAAACCCAAAATAATTTCGCGGCAATTAATTAACCCTAGGTTACTATCCTTAATTTTTGTCTACGTCGTTACTATCATGGGTTTAGATCCTAGACCCATGACAAAAATTAAAAGTAGTAACCTAGAGTTAATTAATTGCCGTGAAATTATTCTAGATAAATTGATTGAAAGTTTAGCAAAAATAAGCCGAAATCCAATAATAATGAAAGATACAAAACAATGAATTAAAATCTTATTTATTTTCGTAAAATTGTAATAACGAAAAAGTCGAGATAATCTTATCGAGTTCTATTTTCTTAGTCCATAGCTTTGCGAAATATGATGTGTTGACATTGTTTTCGCAATTGTCGTTGCTCATCGTCGCTTATTTTCGCGTCTTTCTTTAAGACTGGAGACAGCAGTATTAACAAAGGCGCTGACACCGAGCAAATCCGACAAATTGGGATCTCTGTTTACCAGCGGATTGAAGCCTGGCATGGTGATAGCGATATTGGTGGTTCTCTTGGCAGTTCTTTACGTATCGGCAGCTCTAATGATGATGCGGATTGACAGGCTGCACACCGCTTATTTAAATCATCCCCTCGTCTCGCCGGAACGCTTCACGCAGGATCGGCTGTTGCACTATCTTAACACGAATCTGGATCAAATAGTGAAGGTAACTTGTCCGATTGTGATTTCAATTTGATTCATTGACGCACATTGTCCGGATAATGAAATGCAAATTCGAATAATGACACTATTGTGGTGAAGTCAGTCTTCAATCTCAATAAATAAATTATATTTTTTAATTTGATGTCTGTAAATTAAATAACTTTATTAAATTAAATAAGATGTATTAAATTAATTTAAATTATTAAAGATTTATTAAATCCAATTAAATAAGATTTATTAAATGGAATTAAATAAAATCAAATAATTTTAATCTCTTTGAAAAATAATAAAAAATTGGAATTGTGATATTCGCGGTAATATTCGGTTTCAATTAATATACATATAAATGGTGTTTTTTAATTTTCCATAAATTAAATATCTTTATTGAATTAATTTAATTAAATTAGTTTGAATAAAAAATTTTTTATTATTTAAAAAAATATGTACAAGCTGGAGACAATTTATATATCTTTTTATATTTCTCACGTCATTTTTCTTCTAAAATTATAAGATAAATAAATTTTTAAGTCATTTTTATCACGTAATTGTAGCAGGTGTTTGGATTTTATCGCTACTTGAAAATCACAGATAATCGAAGCGGACCAGGTGTGGTTGATGACGGCATTTAATTACGAATAGTTTAAGTGGCTAACTGTGTTATACTTGATATAAAAGAATATGTTTGTTTGTAGGTGCGGCAGAGTCTGCAGACGCTATCGCAGCAGTTTGTGACGATGAGCCAGAGTGGTAGTCAGACGGGACCGGCCGGCGGCGTGGTGGAACCGGAAGACGCGCCGAGTTAGCCCTCGACGACGGGACTCGCTTTAATTCAGCCAAAAAACAACACGAGGCCCCGTCGCCCCGCCGGCGCACGTAGCATCGCCTCGTGAACGATGCTACCGTCGTTGTCCTCGTCATCATTGTCTTCGTCGTCGCCGCGCTATTCGTCGGCGACCGCGAGGGTCGATTCCACGCGTGATCATCGCGCGATCGTCCCTCCGAATAGAAGTTATTGTCGTTCTAGTACCTAGACTTCTGCGGGAGTTTAGAGAGGCAAGCGTCTCGTAAAACGAGAGACCTCGGGCGCATCCCCGAGCGCGTACCTTTCTCGAGCGAACTTTGAAGCGAACCTCGAGCGCCCGCGCGAATTAGAACCGAGCGCTTGCAGATTATCGGCTGTTCTGACAGAAACATATATGCATAAAGATACCTCAGACACACATATACAAACGCGTACATACACACGGAGAGAAAGCGAAGATGCGAATGTAAGTGCGCGACGGGCGAAGGGGTTTCTGCTCTTTTTTTTTTCTTTTTGAACTAGTCACGCGTGTACCTAAGCCCCGGGGTACGACAAAAGAAACAGATTGAACAAAATGGGATATGTATATATACATATAGTATATATATATATAGTTATATACATATATAAAGTATCTATACATACAGATATAGATTAACCGCGCATATTTCGCGATTACTTGTTCGTTAATTATGTAATTTCGAGCTAGTCGGGCACTACTCTATCCACCGCTGCTATATATATAATATATTAAAAGATCGACACTATATTATATAGCATCACAATTGGGTAATCTTATCTCGATGTAGCGCGCCAGTACACGCGCCGAGCGACGATACCTCACCGAGACGATGAGTATCGGACCGAGATATAATAGAGGAGTTCGCTTTCCTTACCCGCCATTAGCTCTTTCAGTACCTGCCTTAAACCTGCATTTAATAACGATATGAAAATTTAATAAAAATATTCTACTATGTATTACTTTGCTCCTGCCACGTTCTCGGTGTCTCACGAATCTTGATGAGGCTGTAGGGTTTAATTTTCTCCGCTGTCAACAAAATTTGACGAAATACTATTGGAGACAATTTATGACGTTCTATGTTAAGCAACGAAATTTATAAATATAAGTGTCGAATATTTATTCAAGCAAGAGTAACACGACTTCTCTGAAGTTTGAAGATGGACAGCCGGATTCTTAAAAAATGTACATGTGGCTTCTCCTCCGTTATTGTAAAATGGATTCTTCAATTAGAAAAGTTTTCGGTGTCTTAAAAACTTTTCTGATTAAGGAGAAACGTGACTTCGTAGTTATTTGCTGATAATTTTAATGTGGCATCATTTAAGTGATTCTCGATGTCTTTACAGACCGTAGCGTAAACTACAAAGTATAAACTATAATACATTACAAATAGAAAAGGGGTTTTTGACAAATTTAAATGAGAGTTGTAAAGAACGAAGACTCTTGCCTAAATATTAGCGTTTGCATATTTGTATCCCACGACGAGCGTAAGGGAATATTTACTTAATGACAGTTAAAGTTAAACGAACACATTGATGAACGCCGGCTGTAAAATTGCATTGAATTAATAAGAGGAAGGTGCTAACGTCCTATATTTAGTTCGGTACTGAAAGGGTTAAGTTGCGTAGCTCGGATGGACCCAGAGATACGAGAGAAAGAGAGAGAGTGAAAGAGAGAGAATTCGTATTCTCTTGTGCGTGACTGTTCCTACTACACGCTCTCGATTGTTTCTGGAAGTAACGACGGCGTATATCTTCTGGATTCGATCACGCGAGTCGTCTGTGTCGAAAGTGACTTTATTTCGACGTCAGACAAATTTTGAGAATCTTAAAACATGTAACGGCATCAATTTATCGCGTCCCACTTAATTCATTTATCGTTAATAATTTATTTAATACAATATATTTACTTGACTGAATTAATCTTAATTTTATTTATTTGTTAGTGATTTTATTTTTAATACGCACGCATCTAACGCCTAAGATGCGTTAAAGATCTGAGAAACAACACGGTGTATTTATGATTAAATACTTTTTATAATTTTGTAATTATTTATTCGAAAAACCTTGAGAAGTTTCTTTCTGGTCGTATTTTTAAAATTATTTCTTGTTGAGCGAAATTTTGTTTCGTAAATTATTTTAATAAGAAAATTATGTTTGTTGAAGTTCCTCGGCATATATAAATTCTGGCTAGAGAAGCAGTTTCGGATATAAATGAATTAAGTTTGTCGCGTTTTGAAGCTTATCTCTTGCCGCACTTTCGAGATGAACGGCTCGTGCGCGAAGGTGCTCGCGAAATATTTCATTTACTCGAACAAATTCCGAAATCGTTGCACTCTCCGACGGAACGAGGAATGTTCAAAGAAGAAAAAAGTGGCGTTATTATATTTGCGGTTATAATATGGGAGACGAGAGGGTGGAGGCTGACTGTGATAATAGGATCGTGAATGCGCGCTCGCGGAGGCACGACCGCGCTTAACTCTTTACTGCGCGAATCTTCGTTTCCGCGAAATAAAGAGAAGAACCTTATCTTTAAGAAAAAAAAAAAGAAAATACGGGAAATATACCGTTTGTAATATATGATGTGCGACGCAGTGACGAGAGATCGTTTTTATGGTTCTTTTGTTCGGGAAAGAAGGAAGGAAGCAATTGATAAGCGCGATCGTTCTCCCTTCGAGCTCAATATGGGATCTAAGAGAAGTGCTGTTATATTAATTAGTTATATTTATAAGAATGTAAAGAGAGAAAGGGAGAGAGAGCGAGAGAAAAAGAAAAATCCCTTAAACGCTGTTTTCTACGTTGGTATATTGTTTAATAATTAATTATACTGATGGGATATACAAACGGTATTGCGGTATTACTTTAAGTTTCGATCTTTTATTGGACATTACCATTATTGTTACGTTTCTATTATTCGATTGACTACGTTAAATACGTTATTATATCTCGCGCAAGAAACGAGGCGAGATAACACGACACGATCGAACGCGATCGAGTCGAGAACTTATTTATTCTCTTCTGTTTTCCTCTCGAAGAAATCGTGAAAAAACGTGGGACGGGGCAAGCAGTATTCCTTTCGCGTGTCCGGATTCGAAATGCACGACTCGACTTCGCGACGAATATTCCGTCGACGCGAGGAAAAAAACGTGCGCGAGATAGTCTGGCCGTAAATAGAGACGTATCGACCGACACGTGTCGTTACTAACACGTTACTAATGGCTCGTTAAGAGGCGGAAGCGTTCCGATACATGGGCGAAGAAAACGCGAGCACACGCACGAGAAGCAGACTTTGTAAATTGCTTGGCCGGAAAATCTACAAACGGGATTTTGCAAGCCCGATCTGTTTGTTGTACATTGTCACATATGATGAACCCTTGGAATTTATAAACACGATCCTTCGATTCACATCGCATTACGCGGCGAGATCAACTTCGAGACTCGTTTTGTCATCCGATAAGTAAGGATAATAAAGTAGAACTGATTAGCCGTTTCCGATGAACACGAATTGTACTGTAGATGAACTGTGCACGAAGACGGATTAAGATGAGTCATAACAGCAATGTATTCAGCGAAATTGAGATTTCATTTCTTCGTAAATCGAAATTAGAAATTTAACTTCGGAAAGTAAATCTTTATTGGCTGTTTTTAACTCATCCAATCGTTGCGAACGTACTGCTGGTATGAGATTGCTTCCTTTAAAACACAATAAGATAATTAAGTAATAATTACGTATAAAAATATATTTCAGAGCATTATTTGAGACTTAGCATCAGTAAAGAAAAGTCAGAAAAGTGAATATTAATTTAAAGATTATTAATCAAATTTTGACAAATTTGATAGACAAATAACGCAATGTTTGAACGTTAACATCCATAAACAAAGAAGAAGAAAGAAAATAAAATTCTTATTATCTTTCATTAGTTTCTTTTTACATGGCGGTAAACTGAATCTGATAGAGCAGTCTCATGTTGGAAATCAACGGCGATCGGTTATGAAAGAAATTAGGAAAAGATGTTTTGCGAGGATCGTAGCCAATAAACGCGACAGCCAAGTCCTGTGCCAAATTTGGTAAAAATTGAGTGAAATATCCTTAATGAAGACACTTGTTCCTGTCGATTGTCGTGCGCTCGTACAGCTTATCCGTCACATTAGGGAGTCGATGTTAAAAAAACTTACTACCTAGAAAAAAGTTATGCCGAATTATATAAAGAATCGTTTCATACAAGGAAGCGATATTACAAAGTATCGGTCATTGATTTGTGATCGCTCGCAGGAAATTGAATTTTTGACGAAACAATTATCTGTTATATAATAATTTTTCTCGATACAAATAATTTCTAATTTAAAAAATGATTTGACGTATTAATATTAATAACAGATACAAATTGCTTGCAAAGAATTGCTGAATTAACAAAAATCAACAAAAGTTCGTATAAGAAATTTACTTTGTAAAATTATGAATCGGATTTTAATTTGAAGAAATAGTAATTTTACAAACTTATTTTTATAATCCTTTTATTGAATCTTAATATGATATATTATTATATTATATTATAATATGATGTTATATTATTAAGAACGTGTTCTTTTTTATTCGCGACTTCGTCAATTTTTTGTGTGTGATCGTAGATTAATGATCATCGTATGAATTGGCGGCAAAAAGGGCATTTTTTTTCCACGTAAACCACGCAACCCCTAGAGACCGCGGTGAAGCGTGAGAGATAATAATTGAGAGAAAAATACGAAGCACACAAGACGATGAATCCCCGATCCGGAAATTACCCGAAGCGGATGTTGCGTTAGTTAATTGTATTACGTAGTCGATAGTATCTATTCCTCGTTCTTGTTTACATATGACTGCTACTTGCCTTACCGTAATGTTTTTAGACATTTTAGATGGGTGCTCAACACACACGGTCCGTTTATTTAAGGATATATACGAGTGTGTATGTGCTGCAAGATTGATGTTGGACGTGTGCACTTCGCGTATCGCCGAACGTGATTTAAAGGTCTCGGTATATATACTCGATTGCTGAGATAGAAATTTTCAAATTCTGAGTAGCTATCTATGATGGGCAGCTAAAGTAGGAATTGTTCTGTGTAATATAATTTAAATCCCTCAATTTTTTGCATAATTTTTTTATAATTGTAACAAATTTTTTCATGTATGATTACTTCTTTATACATTTTGTAAAAAAGATATTTTATAGAAACTGATATTAAAATAAATATTAAATTTTAATTGTTTTAATAAGATATTAAAATAGATATTAGATACCATTTTTTCTTTTACGTAAAAGTTTTTAATGTATTTATGCTTTACGTTGATATATATCTTATTCTGGAACAGAAAGTGAAAAATGGGAAAGAACATTTACATTTTTCTCAACTCTGCAAAGCTTAATTGCGAAAGATATTGGGCGAGAGGCCTTTTAAACGCGATACGCGAAGCGCACAATTGGAGGGAATGTTTGTTAACGATGAAATTGCGCGGCCGCAAAAGAGAAAAAGGAGATTCGTGCCCGCAATTATCGGATCTCGCAATTATTGCGCGCACGCGAAGAGTCACATGGCAGGAGGGAATCCAAAAAAAACTGCAGACCAATAATTTACTACGTAATTTGTGTAGCTCGATACACAGGACGCAAATAAATTTGTGAAAACATGAAGTCGTTGTACAAATAGCTCACCTCACCCCCGTTTCCTTCTACGCAGGCATTTCCCATCGCCAGCGGTTAATCTGCAAACTGACCGCAACGTCCACCACCCACGAGAGCCTGCAGTTTATCGAGTTAATTACTACCACTGCATCATAAGTCGATAAGATACGACCGTCTAATTAGGGACTTTATTTCGAACAAACAACATCGAATTATATTTTTCGCGCATTAAGATCGAAGGAACTACGTTCGTTGGTATTTTAAATTTCTATTGGACGATTTCTATTCTAAATGTCTTCGAATCTATATTGTTTTTCAGATTTGAATAATGTATAAGCCAAAGAAAGGATAATCGAAGAATTGAATCATCAAAAAATCTATTTAAATAATTTTTATAATACATTAAATTTTAATTTATATATTAAATTTCGAATATTTACCATTTTTTCACAAATCTTGTTTATAAAGATGATACAGATAGGAATTCTAGCCTTTCATTTATATAAATCTAAATTTTAGCCGAACTAAAAATCTAAATTCTTCATATATGTATTTAAGAGGATGTTCTTATATAATTTTAAAATTATAGCTATTTTAAGAAATTATGGAATACGTTTGTATATTCTAAAGTCTTCATAATTTACAAGTATAATTTATAAGTATCAGTTTAAAAAAATTCTTTATCCTCTTTCTCTAATTTATTTAAATATAATTTTTAAAAAGTCTGCATTGTAAACAGTTAATCCTATCCTTTTCTTGTAATAAAAAGATGCTTTTTGCAACTTCGGTGGAAATCTGTTTTCTGTCTCTCAAAAGTCAAACTTGATAAATTGTTTTATTTTAAGCGATAGATAAATATTTGAACAGTAAGATTAATCGATTTGTCATTTCCTTTTACACATAATGCGCGTTTCGGCTTCATATCGACTCTACCCAGAGATCTAAATGTTGTAGTGGGGACTTTGCGGTTACTCCGTAGGAAGCTGAATCTCATATAAGAGGTTGGACGCGTTTACGAACGTCAGTGCGTTCGCGGTGTAACTTGTAAATCGATTGTCGTTCGTGATTGTTCTGTTTCGTGACTTCCACCGTTGATTTTTAACAAAGTCATACAAGGTAAGTTTAAATTTTATTTCTTTTATATAATAATGTGAGTAGTTGAGAAATTGGATACAAGAAACGGTGGTACTTTTCAATGATTAAATTAATAAAGCGTATACTAAAATTAATTACTGCAATAACATTAAAAGTAAAAAGATTTACAGCGTTTCCAATAAAATACTTATAAATTTTATACATTAAATTTTAATACGTATGTATCTACTTACCAAATAATTATTTTCTATGTCTAAAAATAATTTGTATAAAGGATATTTAATGGAATTATTTATAATATTGACTAAAATTTTTTTAAACAAGAGATAGGATATTATTTGCCAGTAAATATCAAACCACAGAAGAGATTTTTGTTTCGACTCAACTAGCCAGTTCTTAATTTAAATTAATATATCGCGAATCGCGACGTTTTTTTTCGACCATAGGTTTTGGTCTTTTCTAAAGAGAGTAGAATTAATTATAATGTAAAGAATTTGTTGCGAAAAATTTTACCTCAGCCAGGATTCGAACCTAAATTTTTTTGGGTCGATTTTTAGGGTCCGCTTCCTCTAAACTTTTCTATTTTATTAATTAACACATGAAAAAATATTGGTCATATCTATATAATTATATATTATATATTTTATTATATATTTACATATATATATTTTATATATATGTATATTACTATGAATAAAATATATAATGTGAATTATATTATTTATTACATGTTTCGAGTTAATATTTTTGTGCTAAACTTATTTATTTAAATTATTTAAATTTATTCACTTCCTATTGAAAGATGTGAAAGATTAACCAGAGATTTAGTTTTCTTGATCTCCATTCCCCGAAAATATTCGCATTTTAATCTGTGAGTTTTAAACTCTTGCTATTCACGAGTTCCGTTTTAATTATTTATAGCAATATTGGTGCTACTGCTCTAGATTATCAAATTGAGACCCGTTCATAAAAAGAACGTTCGATTACGATATCACAAAATACAACTCGCTTTCAAAACAAGACGAAGAAGCGTATGGCTTGCGTAACACGGCTTATTCAAATGAGGGGGATCGTCTCGAAATACCGGTTTTATTTTTACAACCGATATTATAGTAATAATGTACAAGTGGTTTGTTCACGGTAATTCACCGGATGGTTGGGAATGCGTGGAGCCGCGGTATGTATTGCGACCACAGGTGGAATCCCGCATTTCACCTGCGGCGAGATCGGATCGGATGAATCAGCGATCGAGGTCGCTCGGATGTCGCCAATCGATCAATCACCCTTTTACGGGACACCCGGATTACGTGGATTACGCGCACGGAATCTTTCCCGAACTTTTACGCAATTGCCGCTGGGTGAATCAAAGACGGATACTGACCACTCATGCGACCTGGCAATGAGAACACGTCTCGGCTGCGGCCTCGCTATAGCAATACCTGGGAATGAGATTGCACAATTGCGATCGATGCACCGAATCATACTTCTGCACTTCCGTATGAAACCAATACCTTCGACATGACTGTTAATTTTTAAAAGAATTTATTTCTCTCAGACCTTCATCTCCCTCAGTGCAGTCTCACACAAAATTTCGTATCTTACATAGATATTAAATCTTATATAGATTATTAAATTTTAGATTAATTATAATACTGTGATTAAAAATATTTAGGGAGTAGAGTTTTCAGAGGAGAGACTATTTCTCAAAATTCTTAAAACATTCTGTTTTAAGAAAATAAAAATTTTACAATTTAATTTATAATATCATCTCTTTTAATTTATCTTGCTGATCTCTTCAGATGTCATTCGAGGAGCCGCTGGAAGTTGAAGCGGTGTACTTGTACGAGAAGGAGAATGCCGAGGCCCATCGCACCTTCAACTTCGAGATGGTCCATCAAGATCCGGCGATTCCCGTCCTCCGACGGGGACAGGAGTTCCACATGGCCCTGAGATTCAATCGCGAGTACGTGGACGAAACTGACATCGTTCGGCTGCTCTTCAGCTTCGGCCCGAACCCCAACGTGCTGCGAGGCACTAGGGGGATAAACACGATCACCAGCAGGGAGACTTACCTAACCGATTTGGAGGCTTGGGGCGTTCGCATGGCCGGCGCTCACGGAGTTGATCTGACCGTTGAAGTCAGGAGTCCGATCGACAGTCCGGTCGGAGTGTGGCAATTGAACGTGGAGACCAATACCCTCGGCAGAAGACAAGCGCCGAATACTTACAATTACGATAAAGATATCTACCTGCTCTTCAACCCGTGGATGAAAGGTACGCGAGGCTGACAGCGCAATCAACAACATGCAGAACGTCTAAAGATCTGAATTCGATATCTCAGCGATGTTTTCTTAATCGTCACCTACTTTTATCGAAATAGATATTAAAGGATTGAAAATGCTTAATAATTATCAATAATTAATTATTATTAAATTTATTAATAGTTGATAAATTATTTAGCATCAAAGAAGATTTGACGATAAGTTTGTTTTTATAAATATTTCGTTTCGCGAACTTTTGATTACAAAAGCGCCCCGCGTTGGCTTTGTACGAACTCAAATATATCCTTCGTAAATGATTTTATTATAAAAGATGTTATGATTTGCATTTTTAAATAATTAAAAAATGTTTTAAAAATATAATTAACTTAATTAAATGTATAACGCAGAGGATTTGGTATATATGGAGGACGACCAACTGCTCGACGAGTACATCCTCAACGACGTCGGGAAGATATGGGTGGGTCCATGGGGTAGTTCCCGCGGCAGAGAATGGGTCTTTGGGCAGTTCGACGCCTGTATATTACCAGCTTGTCAGTTGCTGCTCGAAAGATCTGGTATCAAGGCGGTTTCCAGGGGCGACCCGGTCAAGATGACTCGGGCAATCTCGAGAATCGTAAGATAATATTTTATTTTTAAATTATTTGTTTTAGGATCATAAGTAATTAGAGGAATTATAAATAATCTAACATCAGTTGAAATAATTCAGTTTTATGATTATTAATTAAATCGGGGGAGAGTATATCATAAGATTATTTATTTTTATTCTAACTAGAAATAATTAGAAACGAAAATATCGCGACGTTTAGTCTAAGTATTCTAAAACTCGAAATGGCTAGAATAGAACATTTCTTTTTCCATTTAAATTGTCTTTAAATCGGAGTTAAATAAGTTTTTTTTCCATTGCTTTCAGGTAAACTCTAATGACGATAAGGGTGTGATAACCGGCCGCTGGGATGGCGAGTACAGTGACGGTACCGCGCCGGCCGCCTGGACCGGAAGCGTGCCTATCCTCGAGCAGTTCTGGGAAACCGGCAACGAAGTCAATTACGGTCAATGCTGGGTCTTCGCCGGTGTCGTCACCACGGTCTGTCGCGCCCTGGGAATCCCGTCAAGAGTGGTATCCAATCTGGTATCGGCCCACGACGCCAATGCCTCGCTGTCGGTGGATCGTTACTACGATATAAACAACGAGGAACTCGAGTACGACCCGAACAACCCCATGGGCGAGGATTCCATCTGGAACTACCACGTGTGGAACGACGTGTGGATGGCGAGACCGGATCTCCCCAAGGGTTATGGGGGCTGGCAGGCCATTGACGCCACTCCTCAGGAACAGTCGGAGAACTTTTATCAGTGCGGACCGGCGTCGGTGGAGGCTATCAAGGAGGGTGCCGTCGGTTACAACTACGATGTGACCTTCATGGTGGCCTCCGTGAACGCGGATCTGATGAGATGGAAGGAGGATCCGGAGAGCGACTTGGGATATTCCAAGATCGATTGCAACAAGTACCAGTGAGTACACAGTAGTTCTATGTCGTTGAACATAAAAAGTAATGCTCTGGCCATATTCATTGGGGAAAAGTTTCGAGATACAATTTTATTAAACATATTATGTTAAAAATTGAATACTTTATTGGCATGAAGACGTAAAAAAAGGGAAGAGTAAAATCGCAAACCGGACAATAGATCGTTCGCTAGTATTTGTTAAAATATATGTATTATATTGAAAACCACATCATTTATTAAAACTTGATAAGATTATATTTTATTTGAATTTAAATCTTAATTTTTCAAATCAAATTTTTATTTATGAATTTTATTCAATCAGATTTCTCATCGTTGAATTTTATCGCGAGAAATAAATGATTATTTAATCAACACTCTCGGAAGCCATCGTAAAATAATTGATGCCTCTCGAGTCTGTCCAAAAGGACACCTTTCTATGTTTCATTCGATATTCTTTCGTGGTGATTTCATTCATCGGTAATACACTCGTTGATCATCCGCGGCACGGGCAAATTTGTCGCGGACGGAAATAGCTATGACAGCTCGAAGCGTGAAATACATAAAAACGTGTCGGACGAGTAAACGATGGATGTACCAAATGACGAAAACGGAAGCGCGAGCCTTGCGCTATTTGCCGATCCTGCAATTCGCAATTACAACGCGTCCTTCGATGCGTCGTAAAGCGTGAATTACTATGTACTCGGGATTTGCATAATTCCCGCGATGCCGAGGCATTTCTACGCCGGCAAATGTAGATAATCACGAAGCGCAAGCAATAAATATGACAAACTTGTCGGTCGACTCATTTGTTGAAACGAATGTTGTCTCTATAATGGATTATCTATTATTCCGCGCGTATGTTATGTTTCTCACGTCTATCTCGTCATAGGAGTTTCCAATGATAGAAACTCCACTTATACTCTTTCTCTATTATTTTACAGTACTAATTAATAATCTATGTTATGTTAATTATCGAGTCATTCCATATTTCTCGACTTCTTCTTGTAAAGCAATAATTGCTGATCCTTTTTTTTTACCACGTGATAATTGCTGATCTTGAATAATAAAAAGATCTCATCACTACAATACATTTTGCGCATGTTGAACGAATGCGAATTATTTTCGCAGCATCGGCCGAATGATTCTAACGAAGGCGCCATGGATCTTCGATCCTAACGGAGACAAGGATAGGCAGGACATAACGTCGCTCTATAAGGCCAAGGAAGGTAAACGATGCAAGCAAATTGCCTTCATTCTAACGATCTATATTCTATTTTAATTTGCAACTAATACGATCAATGAGTGTATTTGGAAATTTTCAGTGAAATTTGGACTGTATCTCTATTATTTGTAATACTAATTAATAATCCATGTTATATTAATTATCGAGCCATTTCATATTTCGCGTTCTCTTCTTTGACGACTGATTGCAAGCTCGATTTAACTTTGATTGACTTGCTTTTATTCTGACGATCCATATTCTATTCTAATTTGCAACTAATACGACCAATAAGTGTATTTGAAAATTTTCAGTGAAGTTTGGATTGCATCTTTATTATTTGTAATACTAATTAATAATCCATGTTATATTAATTATCGAGCCATTTCATATTTCGCGTCCTCTTTTTGGACGACTGATTGCAAGCTCGATTTAACTTTGATT
>NJRL01000001.1:1266600-1278705 GCA_003063815.1 Aphaenogaster rudis | reverse complement strand
ATCCATATTCTATTATAATTTGCAACTAATACGACCAATGAGTGTATTTGAAAATTTTCAGTGAAATTTGGATTGTATCTCTATTATTTGCAATACTAATTAATAATCCATGTTGTATTAATTGTCGAGCCATTTCATATTTCGCGTCCTCTTTTTGGATGACTGATTGCAAGCTCGATTTAATTTTGATCGACTTTCAGGCACCGAGGTCGAGAGGCTGACCCTGTACAGGGCGGTGCGCAGTACCGAGATGGCGAAGAGATTCTACTCGATGCCGTCGCCGGGTAAAGAGGACGTCGAGTTCGATCTTATGGAGCTCGAACGAGTCAACATCGGCGAGCCGTTCGCCGTGACCGTGAACATCAAGAACAAGTCCGACCAGACGCGCACCATTCAGGCCATCCTATCAGCCGGCAGCGTTTACTACACCGGAGTTAAGGCGAACCTGGTGAAGAGAGCGTCCGGCGACTTTGTGCTTCAACCGAACGCCGGTGAGAAGATTGTTTTTTTTTTTCGAACGCTTGCGGCAAAAGTCGATGAGTGCTACGCGAATTAATGCTGCATTAACGTTAGAAGTAAACGGACAAAAACGGTAGTTTGTCAAGGTATCGATAATTGTTGAATCGTAAGTAATCGAAGTTAAAAGATTATGATGAGTTTAAAGCAAGGCCGCAAGTAGACTGATGATTTCTGAAGCAAAATATTTTAATGGAATTTTAATTTACAAGGAAACTTGATGTCTACAAATATATCTAATGTTAGAAATAGAGGAGACAAAGTCGATAAATTTAACATGTAAAACATTAAAAATTCGCAACGTTTTATTACCGCAACATAAACGCTAATGTTCTATCATCAACGAGAGAGGCGATTGATTAAGCTTGGTTAATTTTGTCTCTGGAATTCTTACATGATGGTAATTTATTGGATAATCAGCGAATAAGAAAAGAATCGCGTAATTTTTTACTGCGTCGTTATCTAGCTTCTTTGCGCTAATTGTCTCAAATAAACTACGTCATTTGTGACATGTTTTTTTACGTTTGGATTATAATTCTCATTGTAAACCATTATAGTGGAACAATTAAGGCTCTCTGTAACGGTGAACGATTACCTGGACAAGCTGGTGGAATATTGCATTATGAAGCTATACTGCATCGCAACGGTCAAGGAAACCCGACAAACTTGGGCAGACGAGGATGATTTTCAGGTTTTAAAGCCGAATATCGATGTCAAGGTACAGTAACAAAAAAAAAACAAATCAAACTGGAATTTTCTTCAAAATATTTCTTCACTGATTTAACGTCACTTATTTAACGTAATTTAAAAAAATATTTATTATCATTTATATTATTATTACATGCTATTGAATCTGTTAATTAAATTAATGAATTAATTATCCAAATATATTAAATATATTTCTTTAATAGATTTAATAGTTTTCTAAATACTTAATATATCTTCATTATAAGCCTTTTTAATATGCATTATTTGGTTGATTAATATATTAGGCTAATGATGTATTATATATTCTTAATTCCTGCAATTTTCTTTTTACGTTTCATAATGCAGTTTCTTTTTATATAGATTATATAAATTATATAGATTATATAATTCTTTTTATATAGAGAGATTTTACTAGATTATCTATGATTTAATTTAAAGTTTAAACTGTGAATATTTTTTAATATGATACAGCATGGATTATTTAAATCCTGCAATATCTATATAAAGATAATCACCATTTATCTTTTTTATTATGATCTCACACATACATATTATTTATGCAATTTTTATATGTGTAAATATCTAAAGATTTTTCTCTTACTAACAATAAGAAAACTATCTCTGAATTATTTCTAATGTTATAGATCGAAGGTGAACCAGTAGTTGGAAAACCATCGACCATCACGCTGAGCTTCAAGAATCCCTTGAAGAGGACCTTGACCAATTGTCAGTTCAACTATGCCGGGCCCGGTCTCTCCAGGAACAAGACCTTGGCCTTCAGGGACGTCGGGCCCGAGGAGGACGTTTACGTGGAGCATCAGCTCGTGCCGCAAAAGTCCGGAGAGCAGAAGATAATCGCCACTTTCACTTCGAAAGAATTGGTCGACATCACCGGTTGCGCAACTGTCGATGTCCTTGACGCCGAATGAATGGCTGCGTGATGATTCGAGTTCATTTCGATCTTAATTCAAACCAACCGTTATGTTAAGAAAGTCAGGTGCATCTCGCTGAATCATTTGGTTAGCGTGCTAACGTAGATGTGAAATATTTGGCTTTATCTAGATATTATACTCAAATAATATTTAACGATTTTTGTAAATTTTTCTCGCGAACAATTTGCATTGGTCAATTTCATTATTTACAATATTAATATTTTGATAATATATATAGGGATTTTGATGAAAATAGTACATAATGATGAAATCAGTGGGAAATTAGTATTTCTAATGCGTATATTATTAAAATAGTGTACCGAAATAAATAATTCAACCTTTTCTTCTTTCCAGTATTAAACTTTATTATTATATAAATGTTTTACAGAATCTCTTCGTTACTTTGCGAGAGAAACTTTTTTACATTGCACTTTTCTACGTTCATAAGTTCATATTTTTATATAACACAAAATGTCCAATAAATAAATATACATATAACAAACATAATATGACAAGGAATATATATTTATTGAAACCAAAGGAAACACGACTTAAACGAATATTAACGAAATCAAATGTTATACTATGTAGAGTCTGAACATGCAATGTAAATTACAGGAAGATTACTTCGTCGAGTCGCATCGGAACGAAAATTGCAAGTACCAAAATACTACAGTACAGACGACGCAATAAATAAGAGGAAGCAGGTTCTCGCGCGATATGAGGGAAGTTTCTTTAATTGCCGCAGAAGGCGCCAAAGTTTCATCATTTTTCATTCCTTCTGTTTCAAAACTTTCGTCATTTCTCTCCGATTGTAACAACTCGAGCGCGTACTCCTCTTGCGTGCGATGCACCAATTGCATCAATGACTTCATATCCCCAAGATCGGAGCGCTCGTTCAGGTTCGATCTCGCTTGCTCATTTCGTGGAAGAAGAGCGCATTCTTCTTCTCGGTCTAAAATGCTAAAATTTAATTGATCTGCTATTGATCTCGAAAGTTCAAATTCGCATATCTCATCGAAACTACTGGTGCGCGACGAGCACGTTGAAAAATCTTTGAAATCTTCGCCATTATTCGCGAAGTGACATATCGCCTCGAATTCGGATTTTATCTTATCTTCATTTTCGTGACTTATGAAAGAAGCACATTTCTTGAGACAATACCGATCATCGCCGAACTTTGGTGTTTCGTAATCTTCGACCTTCGTTTCCTCATTTCGCTTGTCAGATTCTTTCGACTTCAAGTTTTCGTGATATATAATGACTGCTTCGAGAAGATTACGCGCACGCTCCGCTGCAAGCTCAAAAGCCGCGATCACGCCGCTTGGTATACTCTTCACTTTCAATTCCGACGTGGCCATATCTTCATACTGGACGTCATTTTCGAGATATTCTGTGACTTCCTCGGAAGAGCAAGACACGTCGCAGTCGAAGATCGGTTGTCGAGATCTTTCTAAAAATAGCTTATTTACTGAACTATTATTTGCACCGTGATTATTGGAGCATTTTGTGGATTCTTGTTTATCGATATCAGCATTTGTTTTATCATCATGTGATTTCAAGGAAACTTGGCAAGCTTCTTCGTGTATAATGTTTTCTGCTTCTCTAGCAGCATCATTTGTCGTTTTTGCTGGAATTTCCACGCTATCACAATTTTCTAATTTTAAGTTTATTTTTGTATTTAATGTCTTTTTACATTCGCTGAGTGAAAGTTCCTTGTTGTTTTCATTAGTATCTTCACTTTCAACGTCGATTTCAATATGTTTAACAGACAAAGGCTCCGTTGTACGAATTGAAACATCTGACGTTGATTTATCTTCAATCGTAGTTGAATCAACCTCTATTTCCGAGTTTGTGGTGCCTATCAGATCGCAGGAAACTTCTACGTCTTTACAAACAACATTATAAGGCGTCGTATTGCATCCTACTTCAACTACGTTCTTGTTACAACTTGGTGATGTTTGCGTTGCAACAATTCGAGTCAGCTTCAAAGTTTTCTTTAGATCTTGGTCTTTTTCCGCGTCAATTTTGTAATACGAAAAGGAATCTAATTCCGTCTGCGTGTTGACCGATTTCCGAGATCGATTGAAAGATCGATCCGCTCCGTCCAAGTTTAAATCTTTCGTAAAAACATGTAGCTCGTTATTCTGCGAAGTGTTGCAATTTGGCGACGTTTGGATCTCGCTGTAATTTTTCTTATGATCGTCATTCTTCACGGCATTTTCTTCCGCGTCTTCGTCTTTTACGTTGTCAATGATCTCCTTCAAAGTGTGGATCACCTCTAAAGTTCTCGATCTTTTGCTATAAATCAAGGTGGACTCGTTATGATGCTGTTCGACATTATTCGGATTGTTCAAGGGTTTTATCGGCGTGATCGGTTGCGTTTGACAATGTCGCGATTTCGATTTCAGTAGGGTCGGGTTCGCGTTATCGCGTTTATCTAAAACTTTTGGGGGGCCATTCTTCGTCCTCCACCATCTCTTCTTCGGCAACGTGCCACCGCTTTGCAGCCGTTGCTGTTGCTTAGTTTCCCTGTAATAAAATCATCATGTATAAAAATATCATTGTCTCAATGCTTGGAATTATGAAGATAAATGTGCCTTACGCGAGATGTTCGCAGATTTTCGTCATGCGATTTGCGCGAGGGTCTCTGTTCTCTTTCATTAACATCTTGGACTGATTTGCCGATATCGACGTGCTCGCAGATTCACTATTAAAAGATTTAAAATTATAAATATAGAATGCATAGCGTACGAAATTGTACGCAGAGTTAAATTTATCCCTATTCAGTTTTACATGTTGCACACATTTGTAAATTTCCTAATACATTGCAATTATATTATTTCATATCGGAGACATTTTAAAAATATCTAATATTAATCATATAAGATAGAAAAAGTACAAACATAAAAATTTTAAAAAAATAATATCGTATTCAAAAGTTATACAAGGTCTCTCTATACAAGGAAAGTTTGTTAGCTTCGGAACAGTCTGTACATCTATGCAGGATAATAGATTTTATATACGCGAAAAACAACTTCGTAAGTCATGTAAAATAGAAGATAGTAAAAAAATATATTACTCGACATGTTCGATCGACGAATGTTTGCTCTTCGTCGAAGTGGTGGATTTTTCGGTTGATTGAGACGACTTCTGCGATATTGGTTGCGTTAAAGATGTTGCGCTTTCTGTAATACAAGTTTTCGGGACGCCGGGTGGTCTCCAAGCTCGCTGATTAGAAGCAAAATTCTTTTGAAAAGCGCCCCTCTTTCGGGTAGTCGCATCGCCATTCACGACTGACCTGTCATTCGCCGGCCAATTACCCTGCGGATTATCAACGTATTTTGGGAATCTCATGTTTTTGGAAACGTGTAAATCGGTACGACCCGCATTGTACCGGTCGACGTATTCGTTCCGGGCCTCGACTTTTTTATTCCAAAGTTTCCGTGTGCGTTTGCGATTCGTCGCGGTGTTTACATTCGGCGACACGTCTTGTGGCTGTACTTGGATCTCGATTTCAGGGCAATCTTCATTTGGAAAATTGTCAGGTTTTTCTCGAGGTTCTATCATGCGATGACATAAGTCCGCAGGCTCCTTTCCATCGCTCAAACGCAATTGAAGCTTACATGCGACGTCTACGATTGCACGATCTTCGGAGGAGTCGTGGGTATCTTCCGAATTTTCTCTTCCTGCACAGTTCGTCTCATCCTGAGAAAAAGCATGTACATCTTCTGCGCACTTTTCGGATTCATCAACGTGGCAAACCTTTATCGGTTTGCCATGAAGAATCGCCAATTTAGCCGGACTGCCGACGCATTTTTTGAGATCGTGGGAGACATCTCTGATCAAATCACTTCCAAGGGAAACAAACGAATTCTCCAACTGACAAGTCGTTCCTGTTAGCTCATTACCAGAAAGAAAAACAGTCGCACGACGGTCTCGCTGTTGCTTGAGGATCATTATCAGCATCTGCATGCTTCTGCTCTGCTTTGTAATGTTGTTTTGTTTCTTGTGAACTCCGTTTAATCTGAGAATGGTGTTTCTTTGCGATCTCTTCGATCCATTCGCATCCCTTGTCGACGACGACGCCATCGATGACGAATTCTTCATCGGCGTCCGTCTCTTCATCAAGGAAGATTGCGTATGGCTGGCGAAGTGCGGTCGGGTGTGCGTTTCGCTCATGGCTGTCCCGAGTTTCGGCATTTTTCCGTCTTAAAATAAAAACCAGATGTGAAACAAAAGGATTGTCAAAGCCTCAGATTTGTTCTTCTTACAATTAGTCATATTTTTTTAGATTAAAATATGCTTTTAGCTGTTGCATCTCCTAGTTTTGTCACAAATTTTTGTTTTCTTCTCTCTTTTTCTCGAATTTTAAGAGCATATACTGTTTTTATATACATTTCATGAGTGAAACTATAATGGTGCAATTTTAAATCGAAGGTAGATCCAGTAGTGTCATATTATATTGCATTAGCAATATTTATCTGCATTGCAAATTATTGAAAAGTATCATTTACAAGAATTACAGTAGTAAATGATATAATTAGATACAACTTTTTTGTATTTTATTAAAAGATGTAGTATTGGGACATATCAATATTGTCATTTCATGTAATATATTCAGATGGTTAATTTGGCATATCATATGCATATAATTTGCTTACTTATTATTAATTCTATTAATATCATTATCTTATTCTATATTAATTTTGTTGAAGAAAAACTTCTCCATATAGATATTTTATACATTGAAGAATAGCATTATGTTTACTCAGTAAACACTAATAGTTACATTAATATTACAATAAACAGTTACATCGTTACAATTTCCTATTCAACAATATAACTGTTATGTACATCATGTGTTATATTGTTTTTTTATATTGTTGAGTGAAAAATTATAATATTGATGTAATATGTATCGCCCCAGTTAGTCAAGTCTGCCGAGAACAATTTTGCAAATTGCCTGTTATAAATTTTGTCGGCAAAAAGATTACAGATTTGACACAGGACAATGCTGCTGGTAGAATAATGATAAAAATATAGCAAAATTTGTCCAACAAAATATAATAGCAAATTGATGCTATCAAGCAGATCTTGACATACCTGTTAAACAAGATTCAGATTGGCGGCAGAAATACAGCAAAATCTGCGTTCGACAGATTTTGTTCGGTTTCTGCTGCAAATCTGCTGTTAGATTTTGTCAGCAGGACCTGCCGGCAAAAAACGAGCTTGATGCAAACACAAATAGGATCTGTTGCATTTTTCTGAATCTGCTGCCAATCTGCTGGCATACTGCAGACAGTTTCCTTACTTGGACTGTTAGTATTTACCGAGTAAACACTATGGATATAATTTTTAAAAATTTTTCTTGAAGAAATAGATACTATCCAAAGATTATATATATATATATATATATATATATATATATATATATATATAAGATACTGATAAATTAAGGATATTAAGGATTAAGATACCAATATCGCTAATACAGTACGAAATACTTCTTTTTTTTCTGAGTATTTAACGTGCCGTCAACCGAAACTATTCCTTGTGGTTATTTTGACACACTTCTTCTTAACCCACCCCTTACACAGGGATACATCCTCATTCACTCTTATTGGAATTATGCACAGATACGAAATACTTCTACAGTGTACATTGGTTATTTGGAGAGAGAAAGAAAAGCAGAGAGAAGAAAACAAATACAACAGGGTATACGTACATACATATTTATAACTTACTGAAGTTACACAGGTTTCGATCCTAGAAAAGAATTCTTACATGCGATCGCACGTAGATACTCGTGAAAGGATTTGCTATATCATGAAGAGACACACGGAATAAATCTACACGAACATGCTTCGGAAATAACGAAAGTCAACTCATGATTACGTTACGCACTGTGATATGTGATCCCGTAATTTGACATAAACGGATTCAGACTTCAGAGACGCCTAGCTATAGGCAGACCGTCGTTTGTTTTGCTGAGCTTCATGGTTGTCTGGGATCACTTGATACGCTGAATATATGCCGTCCTTTACCAAGTTCAACCAATTGGCAGAGAGGAAGACAAAAATAGACTAAAGCCGTTTCACAATGACAAAACGCTTATTGGATGGTCGAAAAAAATCATTGTTTATATTGGCTGCGTTCAGCAGAAAAAGCAGCTTTGCAACAGTTGTAAAATTCTTTAACATGATTGGTTTATACACTTAGATCCAGGAGGAACCAAGGGCAAGAACCAATCATATTAAAGAATCTTACAACAGTTGCAAAGCTGCTTTTTCTGCTGAACGCAGCCATTGAAAATGTTATGGCATGGGCGTAGCCAGGGCGGGGCAGGGAGGGCGCTTGCCCCCCCCCCCCCGGCTGCCGCAAAGATGTAACCAGTCAAATAAAAGTCAAATTAAATGTCCATTTCCACCAACGTAGATTAACTTTAATCTCAGTTTACTCTTTATCTTTTTCTAATTTCTAGAATTATAAAAAGATAAAGAGTAAGTTAAACCGAGATTAAAGTTAATTTATATTGGTGGAAATGGATATAAAAATTTTAAAAATGTACCTGATCCTGATTCCCACGCATTACAATCTACAACATTCCACAAATGAAGCTACATGGTCTGTACAATAAAAAACCAGTGACTATTATTTGATAAATTTTAGTCCCCCGAATGAAATCCTGGCTACACCCATAATTGTAGAGGAACCATTATTATATGCCAAAGTGAATATGATAATAGCGTAATATAACAAATTATTGAAAAATATTGGTATATTTGTCGGAAAAATGATTCGTATTTATCGGTTTTCATTACAGGATATAAGTGGAAGTGGTTGACGAAAATTGATGCGATAGAAGACTACAGATAATTGAAACTTTTTTTATTGACATGTAAATACATTTCAGGATTCAGTCGATTTACTGAACTTGTAGCGCGGCCCCCGCTGGTGCCGTCTGAGTCGACGATTTGGATTCGCGTAAAGAGGCGCTGCGCCTTCGCTTGAGTTCCTCCTGGCGCCTGTTCTTCGCCTCTTTCTGCCTTTGCGCCAGCAACTTCGCGTACTCAGCCGCTTGCTCTTTGCGAGCCAGGCAGCGCTTTTTCTTCAGTGCCAATCTGTGTCTCTTCCTCTGTGAATAAAACATTTTTTTCACGTTTAGAATATATTAGAGTCGAAAAAGAATGTAATAAATTTGAATATGACTTTTGGATATACAATTGCTTTAGATATAACGTTTGATCTTTTATTTAACTTAGTAAATAATCTAATTTAATTTTAGTATTTTTAGGATATATTTATCGGCATCTCTGTGAATTCTTCCAAGGTTACGTACTTGAAGAACGATCGGAGTGATCAAACGCTGAATCTTCGGCGCCTTAAATCGTTCCTTCTTTCCTTCTTTTTGGACCGGTCGTTTTACTACAAACTGCCGAACATCGTCCTTCTTGGAAAGATTAAAGAGTTTGCGAATTTTGCTAGCTCTTTTCGGTCCCAAACGACGCGGAACATTCATGTCAGTCAATCCTGGGATTTCCTGCAATCGATTCACATTATGGTAGAAAATTGTTATAAACTATTAAGTCGATTAAGTCTTGAAAATTATTAGTCTTACACTAGTCTAGAGAGAAGAATGAATCTTAATCTATAGTTAAAACTCAGCAATTCATTTTTGACTCAAAATTTAGAACCATGTAGTAACAAAATTTTATTTCTACTAAAAATTCAAGTTGAATTAATTATAATAGAAAGATGTTTCGTTCGTACACTGAGAAAAAGCACAAATAATATAGCAATTTCCCAAATCAAAAAACGAATTTTATCTTCCATGCTTACGATAGTATTTCAAGAAAATCGAACATCTAGAATACACCCTGAACAGCATGGGTCTCTAGAATAACACCTAAAAAATATATTGCGACTGATTATTTACCTGTTTGCCTTTTCTTACGATGACAAGCGCTAACACAGACAGATTGGAGTCTACAATGCAACCGCGAACGGATTTGCGCTTGCGCTCACCATCTCTTCGTGGTCTATAGCAAGAGTGTCCCTTGGAAAGTAATAAACGCACACGACCTGCGCAAGCAAATAATATATCAGATTAAAAAATGGTTACGTGGTGTATTTATCAGGACGTAGATATGAAAAATTGCAAGTAATCCTGTGGTCTGTTCTTTTTAGCTGCACTTCTGAACTAGTGCAATAAGTTAGAATGAGACAAAGATATTTTCTTTCATTCTAACTCATTGCACTAGTTCAGAAGTGCAGCAAAAAGGACAGACCACTGGTCTTTTTTACAGATTCAAGAGAAGTGCCAAGATGACAATAGCTTAAAGATAAATGAAAAGTTTAATAAATTATCCTCTTAAGGAATAACTTTATATACATATTAATCGTATTATGTAAAATACAAATGTATCATGAACCCACCGTTTGTCAGGACACCCTGCTTCATGGGGAAACCTTGCTTGTCGTTACCCCCGGAGATGCGGACCACATAGCCCTTCCACTCGTCTCCCAGTGCATCGGCCTCAACCTCAGCACCCATACGCTTCTCGTAGAAAATTCTGAGCTTGTGCTCGTCCGAAATTTCGAACAGTTTCTGACATCCTGTTGCAGGATACGACACGTTCAACTGCAACAACCGAATGCATCGATTAGAAGTGTTGTACACATATCGACATAGGAGTCATTTTATTTTCGTCTTTCACTGAATAAAGATAAAATCGAACAAAGATAAAATGACTCCTGTGTCAATAAGTGTCTCTTGCTGGAAAGCTCCCTAAATTAGGAGTAGGTTAAGTTAGGTTAGAGTTTCCTCTGTAAAGTTTAATAGCCAGAAAAAGGAATATTTTCTCAGTATAATGTTACATTCGCGAGTTGTAAGCTAAAACAACGGGAGGTGAGTCGTAATCGCGCGATACACGCAATTAATGCGGCGGAACGGCCGCATGTTTCACCTGCGATCACCTGACGCCGACGCTTATTTACGATCGGTGCTACATGCGGATAAACGCAGCCTTGACAAATATGCGAACATCGTCGCGTCCGCGATGCTTCGGCGCATCGAAAGAAATCTGTATCTCGCGCGAGGAACACGCGATTCCTTCGATATTCGCGGATTCTTACCTTCATCGTGACGCGATTTAAACGGTGCCACGAGCCATGAACGAAAGAGAGCGATCAACGATGTCGGTGTTGCCACCGTACGGACACGCGTTTCTCGCGCATGCGCGCCACCGGCGCACCGGATATCCGCCCCGGTGAGGGGCGACGGCGCGGACGATTCGAATTGTCGAGAAATCGTGTGATCCGGAAACGAAAGCGAGTTCTATGGGACGAAATATCAGAAGTGCACGCGAAGTTTCCTTTGACGTGGGTTTTCCTGCGTCGCGTATCTAATTTTATCTGTTTTCTAATCTCGCATTTCTTGCCGTTTCTAACGGCTGTTGCTTGATAATATCATTGACGAGATATACTAAAGACCGACAATCTTACGGAAGTTTGCGTGACCATTAAAGTTTAGACAATTAGCTTGTAATATAATATTAATTTTATGATTTATCATTATTATAACGTATCTTTTAGACATATATATTAACGACAAAAGAATATTTGATTTTATTTAAAAAATTGTACATTTTTATTATAATTATCCATGTTCGATTATCTCGGTCGAGTGATAATTCGATAGAATAAAATGTAATTTTATGGCAATATTATATGCGTTATAAATTTACGTGCTTATTTATAAAACATTTGTATAATAATAAAAAATCGTGAATTTAATACTCCATTATAAGTTAATATTGCTCAGATATTTATGACAGCGATCGAAAATTTATATTAATAATTGACAGAGTTGGGTAGTGCCTAGTTAAAAAGATAAAAGTTAAGTTAAAAAGTTAAAAAGTTAAATAATTTTAACTTAACTTAGTTA
>NJRL01000001.1:1215777-1266500 GCA_003063815.1 Aphaenogaster rudis | reverse complement strand
TGTTAACTTTAACTTAACTTAGTTAAAAAAAAAATTTAACTTACCCAACCCTGATAATTGATAATATCGATACTCTTCAATTTTCTCTGGGCTCCCGGGGTCCCTTTAATTTAGTGATCATGAAAACTTATCCAGGATTGACGGCCTTTAATAATATTTCGTCGATATATAATATGTAGTGAAGGCGATCTAATCATATGTCGCGCGAGAGAATAATAATAATAATCTATATATATAAAATATAATATAGAGGGAAATCGTTAGGAATTAGAAATAAAACAGCCGGCGCTCTTTATCTCAGGTGACTCTCATTAACTTAATCGGCGATTATTTTCTAGCTAAATTTTTTAAGTCCAGTCTAATATCCGCATTTCTACCAATAATGCAGGTTTACTTTAATCTCGGTTTAACTTATTGATCTTTTTCTAATTCTTAAAACTAAGAAAAAGATAAAGAGTAAATTAAACCGAAATTAAAGTTAATCTACATTGGTAGAAATGGACATAGGCCCAGTTCTACAATCTCCAGTTAACTTAACCGGCCGGTTATTCCATTGGAATTGACCAATCGCATTTGTTAATTTTGCTTAACGACAAATGCGATTGGTCAATTCGAATGGAATAACCGGCCGGTTAAGTTAACTAGAGATTGTGGAACTGGGCCAAAGCCTTTAGCCTTTAAATAATTTTCTGCCAAAAGCGTTTTCCACGTTACTTCAGTCGTAATCTTTAAGTTTCAAGAGTTGGTTAGATCCCAACTATGTTAGGCTGATGACGTCCATTTCTACAAATGTGTATTAACTTTAATCTCGGTTTAACTTACTCTTTATCTTTTTCTAGTTCTAAAACTTTGAACCGATTGTTCCAACTACCAAGAAGTTGGAACAATCGGCCCTTAGAAAAAGATAAAGCGTAAGTTAAACCGAGATTAAAGTTAATCTACGTTGGTGGAAATGGACGTTAGAGCAGAAGGCTAAAGGCTTACTACACCTATTGTAGATCCAGCCTTAAGTATAGGGCTTAAGGCAGCGCGGGAAACGCTTTTTGCCAGAAATTTTTTAACTTCGAGCAAAAGGCTAAAGGCTTACTAAAGCCATTGTAGACTAGGCCTAACAGCGTGATTCATCCTCCCTAATTTTTTTCCCTGTATCAACTGGTCTGTTCTTTGTCGCTGCACTTCTGAACTAGTGCAATAAGTTAGAATGAGATAAATATATTTTCTTTCATTCTAACTTATTGCACTAGTTCAGAAGTGCAGCGACAAAGAACAGACCAAAAACGACAGGGAAAAACCGGCAAACTACCGCGAGTACTCGCCGGCCCAGTTAATTGTCGATTAAGCTAATCGGAGTTTGATCATCTTATATCTCTCCGCATGATGCAAGAGAACATACGCACGCGCGCGTGACAACTGTCACTATCGCGTGATGCGTGAGAGAAGAAAGGGAAAGGAAAGAAAAGAGGAAGAAAAACGAGAAGAGAACGAAACGAGTCGAAGAAGCGGCGCGCGGCGACCGGCGGATAGGTGGCGCGACGGACGGGAAGCGGGAATGGTAGGTGAAGGGGAAGGGAAAGAGAAGGGGAACGTTGCGCTGCCGAAGGTGCCGCCGGACACGTACGTACATCGCGGCGGAGCGTGTGTGCGGCGCTCCGGTGGACGATAGAGAGGGCTCGCGCCGGAGGTTTTTCGTTATGTATCGATTTACTACGTAAATACTCTCCCTCGCGCGCAAAGAAAACGGAGCGGCGAATGGAACACGCGGAATGAGAGTCTGCGGCACCGGTTGCGAGACAGGTAAACGTTTTCCGGTTCCTCTCCCTCCGCTCGCGGCACGGCGCGGTGCGGCACGGCGCGGTGCGGCACGGCGCGGCGCGGCGCCGCGTTTCGCCGCCGTACCTTCGCCCCCGTTCCGTATAGGTTAGAGGGCATCTCGCTCACCGGAACGACCGAGACGACGACGACGGTGACGACGACTACGACGGTAATTCGCCAGCGGCGAGAAATGATGTAACGAGACTCGCGCTATCGCGTATTATTCCGCGCGACGCATCTTCCTCGTGGTCGCGTACATCCGCGACCACATGCTCGATATTCCCGGAACCGCTTCTCGGCGACCCACGGACAGTCGACCGCAGTCGTCGGGCCTTCGCTTCCTTCGGGCCGAAACGACGGATGGTGCGATTGCGCGACGTTAGATAATATTGCGCGATATTGTTCAGGAACGTGCCGGAACTTGTAATATCTGCTGTTGTTGTGTACACAGTAAGAAGACATGGAAGCCGCGGTGATAGAAGTTCTACGACAGGCGGTCAGTCAAGACCCCAACGTCCTGAAGTCTGCGGAGGAAACGCTGAAGCAATGGGAGACTCAGCAAGGATTTTATATAGCGTTATATGTACGTCTCCTATACTGGGAACGATTTCTTTTTACAAGCTTATAAGTATAATGATATTTTCTATGTTTTCCATGTACGTACTGGATGGAACTTTATGGAACGTTACATGGAACAATTATATACGTTTGTATAGTGGGCACTGTTCTTTAGGATTACCTTACATATATCGTTACATATTTCTTGACGTCGATCTGCAAATTATGACTGATCATGCAAAAATAATTTTTAGAATGTTCTTTCAAATCATTCCTTGGCTATTGAAGTTAGATGGATGGCTGTAGTGTATCTGAAGATTGGAGTTGAGAGATACTGGAGGAAAAATGCGCCAAAGTAAGAAATATTTACTTAAAACAGAGCATCGTATTGTACACGAATGAGATATTACTGTACTGGCAGCAGTATATACTTAACAATGCATACTGCAATTCTAGCGCAATCGAAGATAATGAGAAGGAATTTCTGCGACAGCATCTACTCAGAAATTTTGAAGAACCTATGAGTCCATTAGCTATACAATTAGCAGTCCTTATTGCCAAGATAGCGAGGTAACGCATACAGCATAATAAATTAACACTAGAAGTACTGACTGGTTATTTTAGATCGTTTCTATTTTTGAAATATTTTGCGTATTAAAGATAGAATTTCAAAATTTTCTGACTTCATCAATTACTCAATTAACAAAAAGTCAGAAAATTTTTAAATCCTCTCTCTCTTTGATATATAAAAAAAGATATTTAAAAAATAGAAACGGTTAAAAATAAATGCTCCGTACTTCTGGTGTTAAATGTAATAAATTAAAATACTTAATCTGTTTATTTTACAGGTATGATTGTCCCAGAGAATGGGGCACATTGGTACCAACGTTGTTGGAAGTTATAAGGCAGGAAAATCCTTTGGCACAGCGTCAGGCGGTATTAACGCTGCATCATGTTGTCAAGGCTTTGGCGTCTAGACGCTTAGCCGACGGACAAAGGCTCTTCCGAGAATTGACTGCGACTATGTTCAATTTTATTCTAAACCTATGGAATACTTATACCGAGTCCTTCCTGATTATGGCGTCTAATAGGGCCGACGTCAATCAGACACAAGAAACTTTAGAGAAAGCACTTTTATTATTAAGAATACTTAGGCAACTGATCGTAAATGGTTTCTCTAAACCATCCGAATCTCAAGATGCCATGTTGTTTCTGAAAGTCGTTTTCGAGCGTGCAAGGACCTGCCTTGAGTGCCGTTAGTACTTTTTTCTGTTTTAAGAAACATCTATTCATGTTCTTTGAAACATCATTTAAATTAAGTTTAATGTGTATTGTGAAAGTGTCATATCTTTATATTTCTTTTTCTTTAGGAAAAACTTTAGCCTCTAGAGGCGTACAAGTGGATGTATGCGAAAAGTTTATAATACATTTGACCAAAGTTTTAATAGGAGTCTTAGAGATGCATCCATTTTGCTACGTGGAACTCATACCGACTTCTCTAGAGTTCTCCGTTTTTTACTGCTTCACAGAAGCTGGCCAAGCGTTAGCATTTGAAAGATTTATTATTCAGTGTCTAAATTTAGTAAAAACCATTTTATTATCGACGTATTACAGACCAGCTAAAGTTATTGAAGGTATGTAAGCTGTATCATTCTTGCTCATCTGTTATTCATAATATCCCATATTAACGACAATGCTTTCTTTGAAACAGAGACGAAGGATCCATTGGTTTTGAGAGCATGCCAATTGAGGCAAGAATTTTTCACACCAGAAACATTAACTGAGATTTGCTCCAGGCTTGTCACGCATTACTTCCTTTTGACACCTGCGGATCTTGAAATGTGGGATACACATCCAGAAAGTTTCGGTAAACGTTACATTGTATAATAATTTCGTATTCAATGTATAATATCATATAAAATGAAAACACATATAATTAAATACAGAAAACATAGAATACGAAAGATATTACTTGTTTCAGCTATTGACGATGGCGGAGAATCATGGAAATATAGTTTGAGGGTAAGTAATCGAAGACATTAATAAAAATTTATAAAATATATAATAAAATATATTCTATAAATGTATGTTATATATTGTAGCCTTGCACAGAATCCTTATTTTTGGCGATCTTCCATCACTTTAGAGATGTCCTCGCTTCGGTTCTGGTTGATTTGATGCGACAGCATCACCAACCTGTCGATCCTAACAACTTGCACGCAATTTTAGTGAAAGACGCGGTCTATCGCGCGGTTGGTCTGGCCGCATTCGATTTATATGACGAGGTAAGAGAATGGTATTTCAAGAATTTCATATAAACATCTAATTGATCTAGTTATTGTGTTTTTATGCAACAGGTAAACTTTGATCAATGGTTTTCGACGACTCTAAAGGAGGAATTAAAGGTTCGAAATAACAATTATAGGATTATTAGAAGACGTGTGTGTTGGTTGATTGGCCAATGGACAAGTATGTTGAAAATTTCACTAAAAAGATACTTGAAACGATTGTTTACTGTTTGTTACTGTATTGCGAATTTTGCTTTTTGCAGATATTAAATTGAGCACAGAATTAAGGCCAGAATTGTACAAGCTCATGATAGAAACGTTGAATCCTGAGGAGGACTTGGGAGTTCGTTTAGCGGCAAGCAATGCTTTGAAACAGGCGATCGATGATTTTCAGTTCAATTCAGAGGAGTTTTCTCCGTTCTTGGAGCCAGTCTTTTCTTTACTTTTCGCGCTTCTTAAGGAAGTAAACGAGTGCGATACAAAAGTACGTATGAAAAATTTAGCATTTACTTTCTTTCAATATCCTTAAATTATTTCTTACAAATTTTTCTACTTTTCAGATGCATGTATTGTGTGTCTTATCTTTCATTATTGAGCGTGTTGGTAGTGGAATCAAACCGCATGTCGGTGCACTCAGCTCGTATCTACCTGAACTTTGGCAGCAGTCTGAGATATACAATATGCTGAGGTGCGCCATAGTATCGACTCTGATACACTTGGAAAAGGTGAATATGCGATTTATTGGATCAATAGATTGATACTGTTAATCTTTTCTAATGCTGTCATATTAACAGGCTCTAGGTTCTGAGAGCGTTATTCTGGAGCCGTTGGTGGTAGCCGTCGTGGCTCTGAGTGTCGATGTTAATCAAGAGGGACACGTTTACTTATTAGAAGACGGATTGGAATTGTGGATAGCTTTATTGGAAAATACGCCTTCCCCGACTCCAGCTATAATGGATCTCTTCAGAAATATGCCAGCATTATTAGGTTAGCGATATGAGTTTATGCTGTTAATAATTGTTAACAGGTTTTAATGATTCATGATGATAGCTTTCCTCTCTGTCGCTTCTTTCAGATCAATCCACGGATAATCTGCGTTTATGTTTATACATAATTCAGGTGTACGTGTTATTGAGTCCACAAGATTTCTTCACTCAGAGGGGTTCGGTAGTCATCGAATCGCTGAAAACACTCCTCAGTGATTTACGGATGGAGGGTAGAGTGATGGTGCTGAAATTATTTGAGATCTGTCTTAGAACTTCCCCTCAACAGGGTGCAGAACTGATAAAGCCCGTTTTGCTAAAAATATTCGAGTAAGTAGATGTCTCTGAAAAATATCTCTGTCGTGCGGATATTTAAAACGTGACGCGATATGTTAACAGGAGAGTTTACAACGGCGAGGAGTACCCTGGACCATTGGTCATGACCATGAATCTGTCTATCGTTGCGAGAGTCTTACTAGGTGCCCGTGATATTTTTGTACAGGTAAGAGAAATTTGATCTTAGCCGCGATTTTCTTATGCAACCTAGTTCAGTAATGAAGAATATTATCGCAGGTAATCAGCGACCTAGCGCAGAGTATAGGAACCGAAACGAGAGAAGACGTTGTACTCGGAAAATTGATTTGCAGTTGGGTTAATGCAATGCAGCTTGTGCCTCAGACCGAAAGGCGTAAACTACTAGCTCTTGCGCTCTGTTCTCTGCTCGGGGCGAACAGTCCGCCCACGGTTCTCGAATATTTCCCGCAGATAATATCGAACATTGTTGAGACGCTTAACGACATAACAAAGTTCGACGATATGGGCTATCCTGTCGAGTAAGATTTAAAATTTTTTTTGCGCATATTGAGATAAAGGCGAGTCATAATGTGAGATCGAAATCTCCAAATGTAATATAAATTAATTATAATGTCTCAATCTCATAATATTTATTAACAAACTTGGATAATCGTCATTACTAATATTATTTAAAAAATTTATAATTATTTTGAATCTTTTTATATATATATATAAAACTCTGTTTATCATTGAAAAACATTTTGGCGTTACATTTACTTCAGTATCATAATTGGAAGTAATTATGATATATATATATCGAGAATGTGTGACCAATAGAATGTAAATTGTTCTAGCTCCTTAATGATTACCGATCAGCCCAGTCCTTCGCAGTATGAGGACGTGGATTATGAAACTGAGCACGCTCAACGACAGAAGAGACTCGTCTTTGGTGATCCTGTACACAGTATATCTTTGAAAGATACGCTCCAAAGTCAGGTGAGAATTTCTCGTGAATATTTTCTGGACTTTTTGGACAAATGCCTAAAGGCTGAAATCTTTTTTGAAATTGTTAGTTAATCATGCTGCGAGGTATAGTTGGGGATCATCAGTTTGACCAACTGATGCTAACTCTCACCTCCGAAATCGACGAACAACTCAAGGATTACATATCGCTGTGAGGAAGAAACAAGATCAAAACACAATGCAGGATGTTTCGACAAATGCTACATAATGCATGAAGCTTTACGGCGCTCTACTGTAAAACGGTACTATTTTATTGTATAATATTACCATCTGTTTCATTGTATTAATAATGATAATAAAAGTAATCTTGGCCTTGTTTGTTTCCGAAGCTTATAATCTTTGACTCTTTAGAGCAGTGATAGTGGAATAATATTTTTCTATTTAAATATATGCAACTGCAAGCTCTCTGTTACATGTCACAACTGCTATTACAAAATGTTATTATCTCAATATTCTTGAGATTCTTCGAGACGCTTAACGACATCACGAAATTTGACGATATGGGCTGTTCCTGTCGAGTAAGACTTGAACTTATTCTTCCTTCCCGAAATCTGTTAGATCTTTTACTCCTATCGATCTCGTCCATCTTAAATATTGATCCTTTTTTTATCTCTTCTCTAAAAATCCTAAAGTTTTTCTTTGGGGTCGATACATCTTTTTTATATTATGACATGTTATTTAATTGATTATTCTAACATTCATTATCCTGCTAAGCGAAGATTCGTATTGAATTCTATTCTCGTCCGTCAGTCTGTTCTCGTCAATCAGTCATAGCGAACCTTTGACTCAACTACTGTACTCTATCTGTAAAGGATTTTTTTAATATATGAGTTCAAAGATCCGATGGAATGCTCTCTCGGGGAAGAAGAGCATCTATTTATACGATCCAATTAATTTGTGAATTCTAATTTCACTTATACGTAGGGTGAGGGTCGGGGATCGAACTCGCCAACCATTACAAATCGACCGCTTTCGTACGAGGCCACGCGTCACCCCGATTATTTTTATCACTGACGAGGTATTATTAAAGACGACCGGTCTTATGGAAGTTCGCGTGTATTAAAATTTCAATGATTAGCTGGTAATATAATATTAATTTTACAATTTACTATTATCTTGATGTTTCATAGACATGTACATATACATTTCCCAGCAAGCTGACGTTATTTGTCGTCATTTTGACGTCTAATGTCGACGACATTAATGATATTCAATGATATAAGAACTTAATGATATTCAATTTTTATTTAAAACTGCAATTTTATTGTTATTATCCGAGTTTGATTATCAATGCGAGTGGTAACTGTAGAAAAAAATTTTTTGGCAATATATTTGGTAATATAATATTGCGTAGTGTGTAAACATGCATTCTTATTTATAAAACATTTGTATAATAATAAATCATAAATTTAATACTGCGTTAATAGCTAAATATTCAGATATTTCATGAGTCGGCGATTGAATAATTTTATAAATTTTAATAACTTTTAGCTCGTATTGTACAACTCAACATCCTTAACCAGTTAACTGGTGGGTCCGAAATCACGTTTTGTGCCAAAATTGGTGAGAGCGAATAATTTCGTAATATCTATAAAGATTTATCAAGTTTAATGCAAATTGAAAATTGACAGAGCTATTCATGGTGCTCATATATGAATCATTACCAGTCGTGACACTTTTTATCGCTCATATATGAGTCATTATACTGGTCAGTGAACTGGTTAATAATGCCTCGTCAGTGTTTCTATCATTTGGTCTGTTCTTTTTCGCTGCATTTCTGAACTTGTGCAATGAATTAGAATGAAAGAAAATATATTTATCTTAAGGCCTCCGCACAATCAAAAATGTAAGGAACAAGGAATAGATATTAGTGATTGGGGTGTGGAAGAAGGAAGAAGAAAAAATCTTCCTTCTTCCTCATCCCAATCGCTAATATCTGTTCCTTATTCCTTATATTTTTAATTGTGCGGGGGCCTTTATTCTAGCTTATTGCGCTAGTTCAGGGCTGCGTTCGAAAACGTCAGCCGAGTGCACCCATGTATCATTTTATCCTAGTTTAACATTCGGTGAACAACCAGGATAAAATGCTACATGGGTGCACTCGGGTGATGTTTTCGAACGCAGCCCTGAAGTGCAGCGAAAAAGAACAGACCAAATGATCCTCCGCAAAATTGTACTGGCGGTAAACCGACCGTATCGATACCTCGCTACCAGTATATCGCTTCGTCGATATACACATCGATCTCTCTTGCATATCGATACCCCCACTCCTGGCCCGATCAGTTTTTATTCTCCCCCGCTCCGCGGGATGACTCATTGCCGCGCCGGACGCGACGCTCGCGCTGTCTGGCGGTCGTGCGCGAAGTCGCGAACAGCTGTCGTCCGTGTGGCCTGTGTCAAATCTTGGCAGGGGGTTAGCCGTGAAGCGCGTCGGGTCCTGTTGCGGATTGCGGGGTACTGACGTTTGCCGAACCGTCCAGCGGAGGCTCTCCACGCGGTGAGTGAAACCGACACGTTCTCGTCGACGTACTCGTCGTCGCCCGACCCGGGGTGCGTAACGCGCGCTTAATAAAGCCGCCGCGTATCTCCCGTGTGCAGCCTTGCTCCGATTACGTGTGCACGACGCTCGGCGTCCGCTCGATCGATTCGCGTACGCTCGCGTACGAGAGTCGAGAGCATGGCACCTGGCCGCCGCGCGACACGCCATCGACAACGGCGCCCTTTCGACCGGGCCGGCTCCCCGATGGTGACATTTCGCGTCCGCCGGGCCGCGTCGCGACGCGGCCCGGCGGATTTTTGAATGATCGTGAATGAGCGTGGGCGTATCACGTGACCGATCGTAGCGTACTGTAGTCGCGCACATCCCGGGGGCCGGGAAGACCATTGATGACTCCCCTTGATCCGCGAGGCTGCACCGGGCCCGCAATCGAGTCGAGGAATGATACGGTTTTCCGGCTATTATTTGCTCCCTTCCTTTCGTAGACGTATTTCATAAGTATGACTTTTGCACCAACTTAATACTTTTATACATTTTGATTTTGTGAGATTAATTCGTAAAATTTTAATATTCTGGCATTGAGGCATTAAGCGGTGTCTACAATGAGATTTTAAGTCGTAAGATTTAAGAAATCGACCAATCACAATCAAAATTGCGGTCTTACTTTTAGAATGCTCAACTGTGATTGATCGATATGTTAAGTCTTACGACTTAAAATCTCATTGTAGACACCGCTTTAGGGCTGGTATTCATAGTCTATTCTTGTACTTAAGACCATCTTAAGTAATGTCTTCCCTACTGAAAATCCTTATTCTCAATTATGATCTCAATAAAGATTTTGTTCTCAATTGTGTTCTCAATTTTGTTCTCAGTTGTGATCTCAATAAAAATTTTATTCTCAATTGTGATCTCAATAAAAATTTTTCAGTAGGGTTAAGACGCTAATACCAGTCTGTGATTAGTTTATGACATTTTAAGATTATATTTAAGACGATCTTAAATGTAAAGCGGTGTCTACAATGAGATTTTAAGTCGTAAGATTTAACGTATCGACCAATCACAGTTGAGCATTCTAAAAGTAAGACCGTAATTTTGATTGTGTGATTGGTAGATATGTTAAATCTTACGATTTATTAAATCTCATTGTAGACACCGCTTAAGAGACCGACTATGAATATCGGCCTAAGTCTTGGAAGACGTAGAGGACTGTGTGGCTGGATCATTCTTGACCCGTACTCTATTAGATAATCAAACAGTTGCTCCGCATATAAATATAGTATATGAAGACCCGGGGGGAAAAACAAGGAATGTCAGTTTTATTAAAAATGAGATATGGTCGTCATTTTGTAGCGTTTAAGAGATACTACAAATTGATGTACATTTTAGATTTAAAACTGTATTAGTGAAAAAATGGGTGAAAAAATGAAGGTAGAACATTCGGGTATAGGGGAAATAACAAACTTTAAAATTCATTTTACTCAAAAAGTATAAAACTGACATTCCGTATTTTTCCCCCCGGGTCTTCATATAAAACAGCAAGAAAAGAAAGCAGCAGTTTTAAAGTTTGATTTTTGTAGCTCTGTCTATGAACATCTACGCTCGACGATAAATTGCGATAGATAAACACGTTTGATTGATACTAATGTCGATTTGTAATCCCCAATCGACATTACCGTCTGAACAACACCGTCTGAATCAATTTTCGGAGCCTTTATCCTCTATCTAACGCGTTTATGTATTATTGCAGACTGCGAAGTTAAAGGCTCTTGCTGGTAAGAAAGTGAGACTCTTGTGTCAGGTTGGTGCAATAGGTTTGTTACTTTTCCATTAAGCTTTATATTGAATAAAGTTAGAAAACCAGCGCTCTTTAAAAAGGGCATTGAGAAATTTCCTTCTAGATGAAAGAAGAGTATATTGAAGCCCGTGGCGGCAATTTTGCTCTGATCTTGTTGAAATTTTCAACCTTATTTGACAAGTATGACAAACATTTTCCACCAACTTAAACTTTTATACTTTTTAATTTTGTGAGATTAATTCGTAAAATTTTAATATTCTGGTATTATAATTTATTAACTTCAGCTTACAGCCAAGAAGTGGACTTGGTTTACAATTTTTATCCTTAAAGCGATGTCTACAATGAGATTTCAAGTCGTAAGACTTAAGAAATCGACTAATCACAATCAAAATTGCGGTCTTATTTTTAGAATGCTCGACTGTGATTGGTCAATATGCTTAAATCTTATGACTTAAATCTCATTGAAGACACCGCTTAAGTTACTCATTCATCCATACTCTATACCTCGTTATTTTTATTTTGCAACAAATCACTTTCACACTTTTACCTATTTCGCCCAGTCTGTACTACATCATTTTCTTCGAGGGGTAAACCGCTGAGGGCATTGCTGTGTACAGATTTGGGGCATTAGTGGGCATTACTAGGGCACATTAGTGGGCATTACATAAAAAATTAACTAGTAATGCCCAAAAATTGTGTACTCTTAGTGTACTTTTGTGTACTTTGTGTACTTAGTAATGCCCAATTTTGGGCATTACTAGGCATTGGTGTACACAATTTTGGTCAGCGATTTTCCCCTCGATTCTCTTCCTATATACAAGGTTTTATCAATCAAACTCTATCTACTACAATTCGCCCTCCTACATACTTTCCGTCACCTCACTCCACCCTTTTATCTTCTTTTTAATATCCTCCCTCTCAATATTCTGGCATTAAGTCTTGGAAGGCGTATCCTTAGGAGGACTATGGCTAGATCATTCTTGACGCGTACTTTATTAGATAATGAAAAAGTCGCTCCGCGTATAAATATAGTAATGTAAAACAACAAGAAAAAAGCAGCAGTTTTCAAGTTTGATTTTTGACATCCTTGCAGTGTAAAGGGGATGTACGAATAATCTTCGGAAACTAACGAATACCCATCGGGTCTCGAGTAATCCAGTCACCGCCCAGCCAAAGATTAATCAATTATCCACCTTTCCTCCTCTCTGTACTCCTGATTATAATATAGTGACAGATAATGACGATTACAATCAATGCTAATCAATATCGATAGAATCGGCTCTCATTCTTAACAAGCAATTAGCAATTAGCTCTAATTGACATCGACGTTAAATCGGAATGTTCCCATTTTGCCCGCTGATTGTCTCGCTTTTTTGTTTTTTTTTTTAAATGGAAAATCGATACGACGCGAGTCGATATTTATCGATCGATGCGGCACTCGCGTCGTTTAATATGGGTCTAATGACAAATAATTTAATATTCGCCGCAAGTCGCTCAGATGCGGATGCTGAGGGATATTGATGTCGCCGAGGGGTATTGATGCTGTCGGGCGGCAGAAAAAGGAGAACCACTCTCACGTTCGCGATCTCCCGTTTCGCTTCGCTTTATTGCATCCAGCGCATCCGCTTTGACCTCCGACTTTTACCGCGTGTCGCATTCGTCGTCGCGTTCGCGCTGCGCCGCGCCGCAATTTGCGCGATCGCGAGAATTCAGGGATGATACTTGTGCCTGACCCCCGGTCCGCGGCCTTACATTTGTAGAATAAAGAAGGCGTCCTTCCGCGGGGTTAGCAGGTGATAAATTTGTTGAACTTAAACCGGCAAATGAATTACTTCCGAGAACTTCCCGAGTAACGCAGGGCTCTAAATTCAGCTTGCATACAAATTTGGTGAATGAGTTTGAATAATAGGAGATTCGTTGAATTAAGATAGGGAAATGGAGAAGAATTGATAGGGATTCGCCCTGCGAGGGTGTTACTTTTCTGGAAAGAATAAACGAGTTAAAAGGGATAAATGCGAGCTGCGTCAGCGAAATTATGAATGACTAATATTTGTAATTGAGTTTGGAAGCTCTCGACCTTTCTTCGTTTTATTCTTTTTATTTTATTGTTGTGTACTGGCGATAAATATTATGAACAGCTGTCGATGAGTAGTGTTTATTGCGCTTAGCGATACAAGAGATAAGATAATGATAATTCAGAGAAAGAAAGATAATAATTTCATAAAATAAATATTCTAAGGAAAAAATATAGAAGAGATGTATGCAAAATATTTTAGAAAAATCTTAAACACGACTTGAAGGCGTATACTGTTAAACGAATTTATGAGAATCCGGATTTTATTTCTATGGTAACAAGTTTTGTTAATACTTTATTGTATAACGGATATAGCTACAGAATAAACCGTTCAGTAGAACGAGATATGATTGGATTACAGTATCTACATCAATATGTGCGCAATTCAACATAATGAAATGTCGGTATTAATTAATATTTCGATGCGCCAGATTCGATATAACGAGTGGGCAGAATTTAACGTAACACGATTTTACCAAACTTCGCCCGTAATTTATGTATATTTTCGCGTACAACGCGCGCGCGTCCTCTCTTCCTGAATTTTCATTGACAGCATTCTTTATTTATATTTCATTGCGCTACTTTGAGATTTCCGTGGAAAGATTGCAACTACGTGATATATAGAAAACTGTAATCTATGAATTTCATGAATAATATATAATGGATAAAATTGCACGAAACACGTGTAGTTTGTAACAGAGTCCGGATGCAGCGTATAAATTCATGATTGCATCGCGAATATCAAAGGTTTCTCCAAAAATACGGTAAAGTGATCGCCCGGGAAAATTTCGCCGTTGGACGCGCGATAATTCCGATATCGGCGGGTCATCGATTATCGCCGATACCATTTATATCGTAAGAAATGATTTCACCGCGATCGCATTGCGCGGCGGACCGGGATCGCCAGATGAAAATAAACGTTATGCCGCAGAATGCAAATTGCGAATGTTTCCGACGTTTTACATGTTAATTCAATGCATCACATTAGTAAATGGCGCTGTCAAGTGTATCCTATAATTGACAGTGTCATTTAAAATGTGACGGCAAATTGAATTAGCATGTGATACCGTTGCGAGAATTACATTGCGTGATATAATGCAAGCACATTTGTCGTGATTTATTTATTCTTAACAAAAGACAAATATAATTGATAGAAATATCGGTATGACGAGTAACATTGATTCTTCGCACTATCGTAGTAATTAATCTTGGCGTTAAATCGATACCAGGATATATTAATCGACTCTTATCTAATATGACAGAGTGCAGAATGAGTTGCAATATTTATTGCTAACATTTGCGAAAATACGAAATTATTCCTCGTACGTTGATAAATAGTAAATATTGCAGACGTATATTCTAATTCGATGCTTGACACAGCGAATATATTTTTTACTCGTTATTAACCTTTTGCGGACATCATGTTTACATGCTCTCCGCTTATATTTCAGAAACTATTAGTCCGATTTTTATAAAACTTGAAATACAGAAGTTTTTTGTGAATTTAAAATTTTTTACTTCAAAATTGAAGAGGGCCATCAAAAAATTTCTGTATTTAGTTTAAAAATCGGGCTAATAATTTCTGAAATATAAGCGAAGAGCATGTAAACGTGCTCCCCGTCCGCAAAGGGTTAACTACGCATTGATTACTTTTCTTGTTAATCAAGTTCTTAATTCTTCGTATATTCTTAATATAGGAATCAATTCACTTTGCATTGCGCGTCGATTGCGCACCGATGCCGGCGCAATCAGTTATTTAATTGCGATATTTTTTTTCTACGCGATTTCTCAACGGAAATCGATTCCTCGGGAAATAACTATGGCGTCTTATTACCGGTGAAATTAGCGCATCAGTCGCCGGTTTCCGTTTTGCGATCCTAACAATTTAGCGACCGCTGGAAATTCGTTATAGCGAATGCGTGCTCGCGAAATCATCGCAATTGCTTGTAATGAATCCTGTCGCAACGCTCGCGAGACGTATGTAATGCACGAAATTTTCGCGATAAGATCCGAGTTTTGATAGAGATTTTAGAAGAAGACAGTATATATTTCTATGACATACAACATGGAGCATAATAATCAAACGAATTATATATATATATATATATATATATATATCAATATATAAATTATTGCATGTATATTTTATAAGTATTGAGCAGAATATAAATATCCGTTCCATAAATTTATTTTTCTGTTAATATCACATTTAAAATAGTCAAAAAGTTTGATATTGATATACTATATATAGAATTTTATTTTTTATTTTCATTATATTCTTATACTATTTTTATATAGTTGTTCGAGATAAATTAGTTAGGTTCCACGCTTTTGAATTTCTTTGAAGATACATAACTCGAGAAACTCTTTTCTTTAAAATGTCCACGTAAATAATTTAATAATTTGTAACATCAATTATAAATGAAATAATCAATGAGATTGTTGTAATCCAATTCAGAGAAAATGAAAAGGACAAATGATAACTTTTTCATAATGTAAAGAATTTTACTAATATAAGGAATTTTACTAATATAAGGAATTTTTCATAATATAAGGAATTTTACATAATATAAAGAATTTGACATCGAAGTTTATAAGAATATCGAATAAAGATCTATTGTGATACAAATGAGTCTCTGGAGTATTTAATGTGTCAAAGTGTATTAAAATATCAAAGTGTATTAAAGCTAATTTGGCTGATAAAAATTTTTAAATAAGACTATATCTGGTATTGTAACGAGAAGAGATTAAAAATTCAGACACGTTCAAAGTTTATTTCTTTAGAATCCACATATGAGAGACAATGAGAATCTGTTACTGTTATAATATCCACGAAATGTCGGGTACTGTTATCAACTTTCGTATATCTCGAATACTGAAGCTACGCATGCTCGACTGATTAAACGAGAAAGCACACATGCGACGATAAGGCGCGTAACGCGACAAAGGATGCGAGTCGCGTGGCGATCGCCGCCGCCTCCTGCTGCGCGCGATGCGTATTTTTAGAAATATTTTACGGGCGGGGGTGGTTTGGCGACGGATACAGCGAATCTCGATACTACTACGACGGGAGGGGAAGGATTTTATCGAATGACACCGGCACCATGACCCAGTCGTATATGCTCTTCGGGACGAAGGTTTCTTAGCAACGGCTCGGCTGCGTCAAGTTTCGCGAATTTGCAGAAAGTTTCCTCGACAAATCAGCACTCGACTCCTCGACGGAGAAAATTCCATTTCATGATCTATGCGAGACACGGAAACTAGCTAGGAACTGTTCTTCACCGGCCTGAGATGAGCTCGCAAAATAGTTGAGAATAAGGGACACGTATTTCTCCGCAAGCATAGAAGAAGAATTATCTACTATGAAAATGGTAAAAATGAAGATGTCACGTACCTCAATAAGAATTGAAAGCATAAAAGAATTTCCAATATTTCCAATTCATTAATTATATATGGAAAATATTGCAATCGCGTGTAATAAAATTGCATAAAATTACATGCGCGATAATATTCATTTTCTGTGCAATAGAACTATTTAATTATATTTAGTCTTTCATGTGAAAATGTTAAATTACGCATTAGTTTTTACGTTCTTTTATTATATAATTAATAACATATAAATATTGGTAATGTGTCTATATATACATATAATATATCTAAAGCACCTACAATACCAAACTTGGGAATTACTGCTTCCTCGTGAAACTAATTTTGTGTTTTAATGACAGGATATAATCAATTGACTGAATGATTTAATTATTGAACGGCGTTATACATTCGGGTTAATAGTTTTGATCGTTTCTGGGAATAACATGATACCGAGAATAACGTGATCTGAAAAATATAGAATCGCTACGTCATGTAAAACCTTTAACGTGGGTGGAAAAGTGGTTTTTACACTCGATTGTGTTGACGATATATACCTATACCCTTTAACACCGGAAGTATCGAAACTCCTGTAAACTTGGCACACCATACTTAAAAATCTAAAAGTTTCTTTAGAGTTCTGCCATTATTTTGAATAGTTATAGAGTTCTACATAAACATATTAAATAATTAGTTCCGATGATTAAATACAAAAAAATCGATTTCGAAAATATGGTGCGCTAAGTTTACGCAGTGCACCAAATCATGAAAATCAATTTATTTCTTCGGAGTTCTAGTTTGTTTTATAATTCGATTTTTTTGTATTTAATCATCGGAACTATTTAATATGTTTATGTAGAGCTCTATAACTATTCAAAAGAATGTCAAAACTCTAAAAAAACTTTTAGATTTTTAAGTATGGTGTGCCAAGTTCACAGAAGTAGTACCGAACGGCATTTTTGGCTATTTCCATTTTTCAGATAAATATTTTATATTATAATATTAAAAATTTCTTGAGCAAAAGATACGTTTTTTAAAAATTTTAACTTTTTATTAACTCATAATACATAAAAAGTAAAAAAATTTTCAAGATCCTATCTTTTATGCAAAAATATTTACATTAATCTAAAACATGGAAATGGTCAAGTATGACCGCTCGGTATTTCTAGTGTTAAATGTTCAAAAATCAAATTATTCTCCAAATGATCGGGTGCTATGTCGATAAACTTTTGTCAAATAAATATTCTCTATCGCATTTTTTATTTAATAATCGGAGTCGGATTGAAACAATATATAGTTTAGCGATTTATTATGCAAATAAAAATTCACGACTTTTAAATGATATTAATTGCACAATTTTATATCGCTTCATATATTTTATAAAGCAATATATCTATATATTGTATATTATTATTATATTACAGTTATTATGAAAACATATTGAATCAATTATAATTTCTGTTAATTTTGATAAATAGACAGCAATATGCTCATTAAAGAATTGTATTAAAGTCAGAATTCCATCACCATGATATTTGCAAAAGTTAAAAAGTAAGAAGAACCGAACTTTTCACCTGTGTGAAGTTAGCCCCCCAATGTCGAAAAATAAAAAATTATCTTTTTACAAACGTTTGCCCATCGTTTGCCCATGAATGCCCCATTGAAATTTTTGTTTGCCCCTCTCTAGTTCAAAAGTTATAAGTAATTCAATTTTGGGGGGGGGGCAACTTTACACTGGCCCCCAATGTCGAAAAATTAAACATTTTTTTTGCAAACGTTTGTCCATCGTTTGCCCATGAATGCCCCGTTGGAATTTTTGTTTGCCCCCTTCTAGTTCAAAAGTTATAAGCAATTTAATTTTGGGGGGGGGGACCAACTTTACACTGGCCCCCCAATGAACCCCTCAAAAAGAAAATTTTTGATTTTTCAACATGGGAGGGTTAATGTGAAGTTGCCCCCCCCCCCAAAAATTGAATTGCTTATAACTTTTGAACTATAAAGAGGGGTAAACAAAAATTCCAACAGAGCATTCGTGGGCGAACGATGAGCATACGTTTGCAAAAAAATTATTGATTTTTCAACATTAGGAGGCCAGTGTGAAGTTGGCCCCCTCAAAATTGAATTGCTTATAACTTTTAAACTAGAGGGGGGCAAACAAAAATTCCAACGGGGCATTCGTGGGCAAACGTTTGCAAAAAGAAAAATTTTAATTTTTCGACATTGGGGGGCTAACTTCACACAGGTGAACTTTTCTCTTTACATCGCAGTATCTTCGACAATTGATTTCGAAGAAACTACCGCGGACTTAGCTCTCGGGTTTTGCAGAGGACGTGATTAAAAAGGATGTTTTGGTTCCAACGGCTCATCCCTTTCTAACGCTAATTAAGCGTCTTCTCCGGGAAATTAAATGCGATAGCGGTGGTGGCGGTTCGCGAGAGAGTTCTCGAGTCCGCGTCTTAAATTAAAAAGAATTACTCCGCGAAGAGATATATGTATCCCGCGACTCTTTAGTGAGCGGCTACTCGCCGATGCAGAAGGGTCGAGGTGAATAACTGGCGCAAAAGGGAAAAGAGCAAAGGAGAGGCGGAAGAAAAGGGAGCTTGTTAACTCGAGAGATTGCGACAAATCATATTGCGAAAGTTGAACATTACGAAAGAGGCACTGATTATATTCATAATCGATACGTTGTTGAGACCACGACCATCGTAACACGCACACAGCAAGAAGAAAGCAGAAGGTCCTTCTAAAACAGGACGATATTAATGAATTGTAAAATCGATTCGCCTTGTGCCGTTTGTTCGCTCGCTTTTATTACCAATATCGTTTCTTCGAGGAGCTTATTTGCTCTTGTAATTTTTATCCGATCATATAGAAAGAGCTCTCTCTCGAAAGAAGACAATATATGCGGCGGTCGACGACCTGGAAGAATATTTGAGAAATATCAGAGAAGTTATACTATTTGTAGATTACGTTGCGAGGGTGTTGGACAGACGATTCTGGCAGATGTCTCATGAAAGATTTTACATTAACGAAACGGTGTAGTAGTAGGAGAATTTAAATGTTAAGTACAGACTTTAATAAATAAATTTTATATACGCACGGATATGAAGTATGTAACGTAGTTATATAGGAGCAGGAGGATTTTGTCCTATAAATAAATTAGAAGGTTTTGCGTTAATATGTTCTGACATATAATTGATAGAATTATAATTCGCCACTCTTTCTAGCTTAAAGTTAAATAGAAAAAATTTTATATCCATCAATTTTTAAAATGTTAAACATGATATAAATATTTAATTTTAAATATATAATTTTTTCCATTTGTAAATGTCGATTTATAGATCCATTATTTCTCTTTCTTTCAATTTGCATTATACATAAAAAGTAATGTTTATATGTAAAAGTTTATACGTAAAACTTTTTTTTATTTGCTACCGGACGTAGCGGTTTAACCTCTAAGCACGCGCGTGGGGGTCAAACTGACCCCGACGAAAGCTATGAATTTATTAACCAAAATATTATATAAAGAAATATTTTTTAAAATATGGATTTCTTTTAATTTCTAATGCTTGAAAATTATTATTTTATGTTTAAAACATGTTTCAGTTTATAATTATTTACAAATAAAAAAAAATTATGTTTATACATAAAAAATTAATCAATTAAAATGTTGACCAAATTGATTCTCACGCGAGCACTTACGTAACAAAAAGTCACGCGAGCACTTACAGGTTAATAATAGCAATAAAATCGGAACACTGCGTCTCTTTTCTTTCTTTATATTTTATATAGTGCCAAAATAATTTATAAAAATTTCATTTATACTTATTTTTGTCCATGACATATTCTACTTAGCGGATTAGTCGTGTCAAATTAAATTTCGTTTATGAGAATGAGGATTTAGATTGTTGTCTTGTCCCAGGAAATGACAAACATTGTTCACCCTATTTATCCCTATTGCGCGCGCGCAAATTCCAGAAGTAAGCGACATGACTCCTCGCCGCTACCGACACCCGGTATAAATGTAAAGGGAGCAAAGGCGCGCGAATAAAGTCGAGGGTTGCGGCGCACGTGGAAGGAGGAGAGAGGACGATAGGGAAAGGGCAGACAGAGGTGGATCTTGAAAATGCTCATAAGAGGAATTGCGATGGAAGTAAAAAAATTACCTTCTTTGACCAAGAAGCAAATTATGATTACTATTGCGATATTTAATATTTTATCTGTCGCATTGCGACATGATATTTCGAGGGAACGTTTTACAGAAACACGCGAAAAATTAATTCCACCTTTGCACAGTTTCCTCCCTGGATCCGTCCCTGACGGAAGAGGTAGCTATCGCGAGAGAAAGGGTAGGGAATGGTATCGAAACGAGGCGGGGTGAGAGACGGGGAGGGGAACCAGCACGGGAGAAAGAGGAGAGGAACCGGGAGAGGGGAGCGGGCACGCGAGCGAGAGAGACCGAGCGACCGAGCCGTGGCCGCGTATCGATCGGCCAGCAGAAAACTACCCCCTAGCAGGGGACTTCGCAGTGTGCGAGAGACCGATCACGTACGAGAGAGTAGTCAGTGGGGTGCTCTCTCGCGGTGCTCGTGGGCCCACGCGGATCCCTCCTGTTCCTCACGCACGTAGAGGCACGCATCCGCTCGCGTCCGTTCATCGTCGACGCGATCCACGAACGTCGTCCACGTCGCCGTCCACCAGGTCGGCGTGCACCAGGGCGTGCATTTCGGGGTGTGCATCCGGTTCGCGTCGGAGCACCGAGCGCTCAGAGGTGAGACGTCCTTTTCGCACTTGCATTCGCAATCGCGTTGCATTTTGCATCAGCGTTTTGACCCAGCGGGTCGTTCCTCCCGTTCCCGGCGCGACGAGGATCGTCGCGCCCGTAATCTCGACATCGTGTACAGTGTGACGCACACGAATTTTCCGGAGCGACGTGTCGTCCCGTTCGCGGACTATGGATGGCACGAGACGAGGTTGTTGCTGAGTAGCGAGCTCAGTGTGATGAGAATTTCTGACCGTTGCCGGGGTCGTATCCTCAGGCTGAGTACTAACGTGACTGTCTTCATCTACCTGCGTTTGCGATCGGTCGGTCCCTTTCTATATTCCACTTTTACCTGACATGGCACTATACTATAGTTGCCTATATTGTAGAGCTACTGTATATTCTGGTGCCACCTACTATAGTACTCTTATCCTTTTCGATATCGTGTACCTACTCACAACCCCTTATGTTACAGTCCTTTATGCCACATTTCTACCCATCCCGGCTACATAGTATAGCTTCTGCAGTTTTTACTGCAGTTTTATCTAATCTTTTATCACTTACACTTTTCTTCTTACATAAGATTTCTATTTAAACTTCATTACTCTGATAGGATTATTCTGCTATTGTCTCTTTTATGCTTCTACATTTTACTATTTAGTACTGCACTGCCATCTACTCTTTCAATATTATGTTCAATTACCACATATCCGTTTATTTATTCGTTACTGTATATAATTTCACTGCTAAGACGCAAGAATTTAACTTAAGAGTGCAAATACCTAGCGTTTAACGGTGCAGTCAGCACATTGGTGATCAAATTGCTGTATCGTAAGAAAGTCAGTACATTAACCGCTGTTGTCAGACTGTGTCAGTAGTCCTCCATCTTCCCGTCCAGTCGCCCACTTACCAAATCTTGTCTCCTTTCCACCGATCTATCTGGAGGATCTTTGTCGGGTCAATCGAACCGTCGTACCTTTAATAAAACCCCTACGATTATTACGGGCCTAGTCTCCCTAGGTTTATTAATAAAAATGCCGCATTTACTAGTACGTTCATTACTGAGAAGATTGCAACGTTGTGTCGCGGTCAATGTGTGCCGTTCTGGAAGTTCGCCGTATAGACGGCGGTTCTTCTCGTTAATGGAGCGTTTATTCACTTCGGGGAATTGCGCTGTCGGCACGTTAACGGAAACCTCGATTCTACGATCGATAAGGATCACCCAGAAAGTGTTTTTGTTGGCCGGTGATTTTTCACGATGACTCTGCGAGTGCGAAGTGTACGTGAAGCGTTTCGACTTGGCTTGCCTTCGGCAAGTTTCGTGGGATTTATTAATCGCGTAAGGTTCTGATGACCTTTGCTCGTCGGAATCGCCGAGTGCTCGGATCAATTATAGACTTTGCGCCTGCTTGTAGAGCTTCTCTAGCTCGATACGCGTACTTTCTTGAAATTCGCACTAAGAATTTATCCAGGTTTTATGAGGGAATCATGCTGCATTCATGAGAATCTGTCGATCATTCATACATTTGATCGTCATTCGTGTTTCATTGTTGCAGATTTAATGTTTGAACATTTCGCATTTAGCATTCTTCTGTTACGTTAAATTTTTAGCTTAGTAAGCCTCGTGGATGTTGCGCGAGAAAACTATTGCTCTTATTAAAATGCACTTGTTCTTATTGAAATCTGTCATTGATTTATAGGTATCTCCTTGCTAGAACTCTTCCATTATATTATATACACGTCTATTTCAATGTGCAATTCACACAAGAGAGCCGTCGATGAGAAATATGTCGTTTGCTGTTAATCGAGCAAATTCCCTTTAATAAATTCATCGTTAGATTTCGCGAATAAAATTTCTGTATTGTACTGGATATTTCCATATATGAATTTATCGACTCGCAATATTGCCTTTATTAAGACGACGCAATAATTCGCTATTGTTAAATTGTCCCATAGATTTATCAATCATAAATTTTTAGAATACATACATTTCCTCTATTTTTATTGCGACATTTTTGCATGCCAAGCAGAAATGTCGTGAGAAATCGATACACGCAGTTGCATTAATAAGTGCATTAATAAGTACGCATTACTTGCTTTAACAAGGTTCCAATATAGATATGGGCTCATCGATCGGATTATAGAATGGTATAGGAGTTCTATGACTTGCAATCAACAGATTTAAATAGATTATAAATGTACAGCGTATCGCTTGCCTTTATTAGAGGGTTATAGATTTATGATTTATACATGGAAAAAACGGTTTTGCCGAAGTATTTAAAATTTAGCGAGATACAGATCTGAAAATAATTGATATTGCTAGAATATCAAAACTTTTTGCAACATTATTATTATGTTCGAACAACTTACATAATTATTTTGGTCCAACATAATTATTTACAGATTTGTATCTGACTAATTTTTAGATACAATAAAATTATTCTTTTCGTGTACACGGAAATAATTTTGTTAGACCATCAGAAGTAATTATATAGGACATTCAAACATAATGCTGCAAAAATTTTGATATTCTAACAACTATTTTGAGCGTCCTACATAATTATCTTGATGATCTAACAAAATTATTTTCAGATCTGTATCTGGCCAGATTTTTAAATATTTCAGCAAAACCATTTTTTCCGTATATGCATAAATTTTGCATACATAAATATCTTTTTATTCCTCGGCGTGCTAAGCGCTTTGGAAGTCGCGCGTGAGGGATCTATCGATGCATGCCGTCCGCCGTTAATAAGAGCACGCATTACTTACTCTCGTTAGAGCCTGTTAAGAGGTCGGGTCGGCGGCATGTTGTGACGTACAGCTTCACACGTATGAGATCACCGCGAGACACACGCGAGGGCCATCGCCGTCGCCTCCGCCCGGCACCTGCACGACCGCGAGCCGCACGCGAGGCGGCTCATGTAACTACCACCGGGTGGTAGTTACATCAGCGACGAGTCATGATGCTGGAAAATACGGCGTACGGTCGATCGATAACATTGAAAATCATCCCGTTCGCCTTGGCGAGCGGCCAGCAGCCGTCGCGACCATAAATTCGAAACTTTCATCCTATTTTTCCTAACGTTCGCTCTCTCTTTCCTTTTTTTTTTACGCGAGTCTCTTTCTCGTCGAATTCACATGTGCAGCCTGTCTGACAGTTTCCCGTTTCCGTTCTGTTACAGTTTGGGACGATTTGCGCGTGATCCGGGAAGCAACGACACGACAGCACCATGGCGTTCGCCGGGCTCAAGAAGCAGATCAACAAAGCGAATCAGGTAAGCATACGTCATGGAAGCGTCTTATTCCTCGGCAACTTGGCAATGGATCTTCCCGCTGCACGGGATCAATAATATCTTTTACGTAGAATAACTCGTCTGCGAGCGAAAGTTGAGCGTTAAAAGCAAAGTACGCTAAATAACTTCTGATAGATTGAAATATTTTCTCACACTAGCGGATCCTGACGTCGATAATGGGGGAGGGGGGTTCGGCAAAATTATTTAGTTTGATATTTTTCTTCATTTCACACTTAGCTTTTACTCCAGAATCAACGACGAAGACGTGGTGAAACTTCTGATCCCCCTTTTTACTTTTTTTTTACTTTTTTTATTTCTTACACATTTTTATTAATTTGTTTCTTTATTATTTAAATGAATCCCCTCGAGTTTGTTTTAGCGATTTCATCTAAAACATGACATTAAATTCGTATAAAGATTCATGAGCGCCAATCCACGGGCGTCCGCGTCGATAGGCCTGCATTTTATTATTAACTGCATTTTATTATCTAGATTTTTGAAACGGTTTCTTTTAATTTGGAAGGGGGGGATTAACCCCAAAACTCCCCCTTAGGGTCCGCCAGTGTGTTCTCATGATATTGAATATAATAATAGATTACTATTCAGTGCAGACAGAAAGGTTATTTGTCGTCCGAGGGATCGTCTCGCGTGAATTATCTTTTCTATCGAGAAACTTGTCAATTTCTTTTAACGGGTACTTATATTCGTAGTGTGCCAGTTCGCGTAATTGAGATTCGATTCTCCCTTCGCAAAATTTTATTAGGACCTAGTCAGCGATCTAACTGGAACATTTTCATTTGACTAAATAACGAGACGCTTTACATATTAATTACGCTATCGATTTAGTGCTTAGGAGCGTTAAGGGGAGCGTCGCAGTAACAATTCAGTGTAGCGCGCATGATTCGCCGATTCGCCGATATTCATCATGCGAAGCACCGTTGAAAGTTTAATCGTCCACATTAACGACGCTCGTATATCTGAACGCATTACGCCAATTACCGGCAATGTATTGCTACTTAGGCGTCGCGAACTTTGCTGCCGTCTGTCCCCGCGGAATGCGCGGTGTCTTAATGCGATTAACGCGTCGTCGGGAGACTCACGGCGTTCTCGTAACGCAGCCAGATTCTCGGTATCACTGCGATGTTCCAATAGCTAATGTTAATCGAGAAAACGAGCAAACAGACTCGATGATCTTCGAAACTTGAAACGCGGGTTAATTGTTATTACGCGAAATATTATTATATGAATTATCCTTGCACCGGTGAGAAATCGATATCCTTAGCATTCCCCGAGAATCCGAAGTATACATGGGAATTTTATTATTGGAGAATCTCGCGATTCGAGGATCTCAGAATCGGAGGGTAGAAATCTAAGAGCCTGGAATGCATAAAATACTAAAGAGAGAATCTCAGAAATACTGCAATATCGTAGAACTATTTTACACGAAGAGAAAAATATTCTTTTTATCAATAAATGATGATCGATTAGGTGCATTCAAATGCGAAAAATAATGCACGTTTTAAAGAATTCTTTGAGATTCATTTATTTGAATATTACTGAGAAAGCTACGTTTGGCAACCGGTTGATGCGAGTTATCATTTGGTCCAGCATGCTATATGCGGAGAATTTTCGTATCAACTGCAGCCGCGACATTATCACGTTGACATGTTTAATCTTGAAATGACGAGCAGAGAGAAGCACGGTTGCCGCTGCTCTCAATATTAAGTTTAGTCGCAGCGAGACAAATTGACGACTAATTGTTAATTGAAAGAAATACGCTTAACAAATCAGTAATGGCCCATTACATTAATAAAATGAGGTCGTGGTAGATACGAGTGATTTTCAGAATTGTTAGAAATGTTAAGTATCTCAAAGTAGAAACAGCATTCGCAAAGTTTAGCTATTAGTTTAGATATTAGAGATATAATAAATTATTATATTTGTTATATTACAAATATCTAAACACGTGTCAGAGTCTTATTTGTTTTTAGTGAAACGAATCTGTGTAAAAAAAAACCGGTATAACATTAGTATTAAGCATAAATTTTTCGAATGAATGAGAAAGTATCATTTATAGAAACCTTGATTTTGTCATTTAAAGTAGCTCGTCAGAATTTGATATTTCGAATGATATCCCGTAATTTGTAACGTGTTTGTTGTGTACCCGCATGGTCTTTGTATTAGTATGTTCCTGTTAATTTTGCAATTATTTGTCTACGAAAACGACTACTGTACTACGATGGTAATCTCGTTGAACATGCGTCATGCGTAACTTACGCTCTAAATACCGTGGAAAACTTGGCGATTATGAAATTCTTAACATTGAAAGGCTGCGCCCCGCGTTAAACGAAGCGCGATGTACACGCTTACGTGTTATGCGAAATTCTGTCTACATGGCATTTCTGTCGTGTGCACCGTCGACGCGCAATAATGAAAATTGCTGCAATTATTCCCATGCGTCGCTCGCAGTTGCAAGTACACAGTAAAGTACTATTTGTGATTATGCAAGCGCGTCAGTTTGTTCCGAGGGGAAATATCGATAAAAGTTATTAGCTACTGCGCTTTCTGCAATTAACATTATGATTTCATTATGATTTGCAATTTCTATGAAAACATAATCTACAGAGAAATGAAATTATTATTTTATTATTAAATTTTAATATTAAGTTATATTATTTTATTATCTATTTTCGTGTGTTACTTGATTTTATTATCTTTTTACTTAATTTACTTCTATATTGTTTTTTATGATACATACACGGAAAGAATGGTTTTGCTGAAATATCTAAAAATTTGGCCAGATACAGATCTGAAAATAATTTTGTTGGGCCATTAAAATAATTATGTAGGACGCCAAAAATAATTGCTGGAATATCAAAACTTTTTGTAGCATTATCATCATGTTTGAGCGTCCCACGTAGTTACTTTTGATGGTTTAACAAAATTATTTTCAGATCTGTATCTGGCCAAATTTTAAGATACTTTAGCAATCGGTCTTTCCGTGTAGACTTGATACAGAAGACCGTGTATCTTGATTTTTGCTGACAGAGTTGAGCGTAAGAGAAACTTAAAGTTTTAATACAGTTCCCCAAAGGGTGTCTCGCCGGGGCGTGATGCGTTGGCGGGATGTTATCCTGGCCTTAATTACCGCACTGCAGTTCGTTGCAAATGCCAAATGTAAACTCATGTCGCCTAGGCGGCAAAGTGCAAGCGGGTTCGGTCGAGCGCGAAAAGTGTGCGAGCGGCGTGCGAAACAATGCGAATTATTGCGCGCGGATGCCTACGGCGATTGTGTAACGAGCGATTTTAAACTATCGATCGGCCGCGTAACTTCTCGGGGACCACACGATGTGCGGCCACCGAAATCCTGCGCGATGATGGCAGCCGCAGCTTCTGACCTTTGCATCTCTAATTATGCACACTGCCTTCGAATCTTCATAATAAACGAGAAGCATTGATCACCGTGCGAGATATTTGCGAGTCGAAATACTTTTACACACAGAAAGAACGGTTTTGCTGAAATATCTAAAAATTTAGTCAGATACAGATTAGAAAATAATTATATTGGACTATCCAAAATAATTATGTAGGACGCTCAAGCTGTTTGCTAAGATGTCAAAACTTCTTGCAGCATTGTCATTATGCTTGAGCGATCTACATAATTATTGTGAATGGTCCAACATAATTGTTTTCAACGAATTATATTAAGACTCACGATATTAAACATAAATAGATAAACGGCGAATATGTGTCAAGCGCGGTAATTAATACGCAATACAATTAATTAAACAAATTTATTCTAACTTTATAAGAACGTTTCGGTTCAACTTGGAGCCATCCTCAGCTTACAGTCATTGAAGAGATAATTTCGTAACTATAGACTCAGAGGAAGATAATTATTTTCGGCTCTGTATCTGGCTAAATTTTTAGATACTTCAGCAAAACCGTTCTTTCCGTGCAGCGACGCGTTATGAAAAATTCATTAATAAGCCTGCATCATTTTGCATTAGATCACGTGGGTTTAATTCTATCGTTATATTCATGGCTTAACACATACGTATCTGTAAATTTTTTAGAAGGTTGGTCTTTTATGTCAAAGTAATTAAATATTGATTAACGCAATAATTTTACTTTGATATAACATAATAAATTTTAATAAATAAATAATTTAGCTTTAATAAATGCATCAAAGCTTTAATAAATTATCATGTTTATCAAAGCAGAGCCATAAGAGTTTTCAAAATTGAAAGCGAGAGAAAGAGAGGGAGACGTGGGGAAAGAAGATGCAGATAAATTCATATATGCTTTTTTTCGTAATTATATTTAAATATTTATAATCTGATAAAATATTTATAATCTGAAATTAACAAAATTAGGACTCTCAACATTAAAAAATTCACATATAAAGATCGGGCAATGAGAGTGTAGCGCGGTACTCGGTGCGCAATAATTCAACTACGTTGATTATTCATTATATATTAAGTTTAATATATAAAAAATTCGAACGTTTCGGCTACATTTGGAGCCATCTTCAGCGAGATGAAACATATTAAATCCAGATCGAGATCCAAACACTCATGAAACCAAGAGGGGGAGTCAATCCATTCCTGTGTCCATTCTCAATCAATCACCGTGGTTGGATAATGAAGTGACGATTAGAAACGTTAATTGTGGCCTAATACTGCGAAATTTTATTTTTGTAACTGAGAGAATGGTTCTCACGCTCGTGGCCTTTTGGGGCCACAATTAACGTTTCTAACCGTCACTTGATTATCCAACCACGGTGATTGATTGAGAATGGACACAGAAATGGATTGACTCCCCCTCTTGGTCTCACGAGCGTTTGGATCTCGATCTGGATTTAATATGTTTCATCTCGCTGAGGATGGCTTCAAATGTAGCCGAAACGTTCGAATTTTTTATACATTAAACTTAATATAATGAACAAATATAAGTAAGAGAAAAAGCCATCTACAGTCGCGGTGGTTCTTGGTGCCTAATAATAATTATTTTTGTGAATATTCCTAATCATGCAAACTGCGCGCCGCATATTCGTCGGTCTTGAAACACAGTCCTTACACGAAGCCGGAATAATTAATTCACATATTAAATTGACGAACAATTTAATTTTTGATGCTCACTAGCATCTATAAGATCCCTCGTCCCCCCCCCATTCCCCGAAAAACTGTAAAGAAATAATTAATCTTAATTAATATAATGAATAATCAACGTAGTTGAATTATTGCGCACCGAGTACCGCGCTACACTCTCATTGCCCGATCTTTATATGTGAATTTTATAATCTAAATTCTTATAATCTGACATAATACCGTGGCACTTTATTTACCGAACACTTGGCTTACTACGATTTATTAAAGGCGTTTCTGACGTCGTTATACGTACACCTATTCTCGCATATAAAGCGATAGTTTAGCGTTAGTGCGCACGTAAATAACGCGTGAACTCACCATATTGCGTCGTGACGAAAATTGCGTGTCTATCCCATCGTGCAGAAAACCTGGAATCAGGCGCACGCACGTATATACACATACATACATACACATTCACACGCGCGTGCCTACTTCACTTTCCGCGCCCTAATTGCATTCGCCACGATATATGTGTGCGGCCGGTGCGGCGAATGTGAGGCTCTAAGTGCACCGTCGCCGTTGTGATGTCGCGTGTTATGCCGCCGCAATATCTCGGATGTCCTGTTCGTCGTTATCGATGCTAGGACGATGGCGAACGGATATTTTTACGACGCGATGCCTTCCCGATGTCGTGAACTCGTATCGACGGTGTTACGGGCCGATCGACCGTGCGAGCTTTCGAAAATGTGCGGCTCCGCTTTTCCGCGTCCTCGTGTTTGCCTGAAATTTAATTCCATCCTGTGTGCGGGACACACGGGATATTTAAAGGTACGTTGTCCTCGGTAACAATAACGTTGACACGTGTCCGACGTCACAATCGAACGATCGTATTAATTCACTAAAGAAAACTGATGTACCAGTATTTATAAAGATGTAGATATTTGGAGAAAATGTCTCCCTAAATAATACTTTTTTAGTTGAAATTACAAATGTAATTGTGACATTAATGTAAATATATGTATTGTAGCAAAATATAATAATTGTATATAAAAATTGTAAATAAAAAATACAATACGACAGGAAAAATTAATTTTTGTAACCGCGTCGATTGCTTTTATAGACAATACGTTTTAACCAATATTATATAAAAAACAATATGAAATTGATATTGAATGAATAATTTTGCTGGATACTCAATTTATTAATATTTTCATGTTAATAATTATTACTACTTAACGTTTGACATTTAATATAAGTTACAATAAACGGTATTCTAATTAATAGTAAATATTGAAATGTCCTGTCGTCTCTTTAAAAGGTCAGATTGACTTATGCTTTTTATTTCGGGGATACAGTTCGTGGATTTATAATTCTATAATCTCGACTTGGTATCGCGTCTGCGAAATTCGATGCCCGTACCGGTCAATCCGGTTGTTGGTTTAATTCGAGTGCAAAGGTCTCGTTCGAGCACGAATGCGCCCGTTGAGTGGAGCAATTAATCCTTATTTAGATCGACACCCTTATCGAATTAGTGACACGGGTACCTTGCTTTAAAGGCGCTTTAAAGCCGAAAGAGCGACGCGAGTTTGTCGCGCCGAATGTGTGTCAAGAGTTTTGCAATACACACACCGTGACTGCACCAGAGGCGTTAAAATTTAGATCTTATTCAAGCCGATCGGGTTTTAAGTTCCGCCCGTTGCAAGAGTTATGAATCGGCTATAAATAAAAGCTCCTTCGGAGCTTCAATCTCGCCGATGACGCTTTTCCAATTATATTTTTACGTCATCCACGTTATCGTGAAAGTCATTAGAAAAACGGTTTCAAGTAAGACCAATCTTAATAAAAAGTGTAGAGAATAATGCGTAATTAATGAAGCTTTAATGGATCCTGAAGTTTTACCTCTCTTCTTTCCTGGAATAAAGAAGAGAATTAGATGACTGCTCATGTGAACCACTTTCTCTCTACTCATTATTTACGTTATTTTACAATATTAATTTAATTATAGACCGTTATAAATTTAATTTTAACAGAGACACATATTTATATATGATTTAATCTAATAATAAGTATAACAAAACAACAAGTAGCAAACATTTTGCCACGCTACGATATTACATCCTTTTTACAACACAAATTCAGTGTAACGGTTTTTTAAATGTAAAGCTTTTTCCTTGTCACGGGAAATTTTAAAATTCTATGATTCTCGTATTTATACATCGGGGCAAGCTATCCCGTTTATGGAGACATCCATCATAATATTTCATAGGCGCGATTCTAAATCGCCGGAAACGAAATGCTCGTCGGTGTAAAGCGTGCGACATCGCGAGCGACGCGATATGGGTCAAATTTACTCCAGGATGGCGTTTACTGCGTACGAGTGACAGCTACATCCCTGTGCGCATCCTTGGAAGTAGGTCATCGTTAAATATGGGTCAGGGTCTCTCTTTCTCTCTTTCTCTCTCCCTCCTTCTCCTGAGTAATCCCACTTGTAAAGCTCGCCGCTCAACGCTTTAAAGGTACGATACTATTTCCGTGTCCTTCACTCTCTTTCTTTCTGCACACAATTGATTGCACAGGAAAAAATAAATCGCACGGCATTATACGTCGACATTACCATTGGTTCATAAACAAGGACATTAGTTTTTTTTAATAGAATACGACGCGGGATGTTGCGAATTAATCGGATATTCTTGCGATTATTAAGAATTCTAGTTGCTCTCCACCGGAGTAAACATTTTAATTTGTGTGAACGAAATCGAGTTATGCGCGCAAAATGCATTTCGAAGGACTTTAAAAGAGCTTAGAGAAGAATACCAATAGCACTAACTTCGATGTAACTCTCTTCCATTGTTTGTGTTACGGTATTTTAAAGTAGAAAAAACAGCAGAGAGAGAGAAAGAGAAAAGAGAGAAAGAAAAAGAAAGAGAGAAAGGAGAAGAAAAGAGATCGTTAACCCAACGTTAGTTAATCTTGATCCTGTCGATGCAACTTGACTTTAAATTTTGCAGCGTTGCACTATCGAATTATCTTACTTTAGCAAATTCTTTAAATATATCATATATAATTCATTATGTAATACTACATCACAATTTTTTAGATAATGCAAAATTGAAATTTCGTAAGAAAAATGTTATCTTGCGTAAATGATTAGTAAATTTCGATAACGATTGTATCAAAATTGATTTATTGGTAAAATATCAAAAGGATTTTATAAAGGCTTATAATCCCTGTATTAAATACGGTAATGTATGTAATTTTGACACGCATCAGTAGTTAATCCAATGAAATATAATTGATGATTGTCGAAGTTTTGGAGTAATCTTGAAGCGAACACTTGAAATTCGTTTAGCAGAAATTGCACAATCGTTAAACTCTCTCTCATGCCAAAACTATTTGACCTATTTTCACAAACCTTGGCAGGATGCGTGCCCTTTTTCGCCATTGGCAGAGACAGCGGGCGATATTTCGTATACTGACGGACATTATTGTTGCGTATGTTATTGATCCAGAAAAGAACGGTTCCTCCCTTGGTCGGTGATATTTTCTCTGCCATTAACAGTTTCTCCCCTCCGTACATGCTTTTCCACGATACTTCTCAAAGTCTCTCAGCTCCTGACTTTGCCCTCGGAAATGTTCGGTTGTCCGAGAAAATCTCCTGCCTCTGTTCAGGACGATCCCGATTTACGAGCGATTAGCTGACCTCATCCAGCCGACGTGATCTAAAAATATTATAGTCTCGCATTCGTAACACGGTAGTCCAGAAAGACATTTTTGGAAACGATTTCGTTCATGGGGTAGTAACCGTACAAGCGTGAAATGGTCGCCTGAGATCTTAAGATTCATGAGGGTTTCTAAATGCGAAATACATATCGGTCTTTCATCTCTTTTAAATTTGAGGTATTTTTTAAATCTGTCATTTTTATGATTTTTGTATTATCTTTTATTCTTGAATCTTCGAATCATAGGGGTTTTAAATTATCGCAAATCTCTGCTCTTATATTTATTTGCGATCTATATACTTTTCTTTAAAGTTTTAATATATCAGAGTCTCTAAATGAAAGTTTATGAATTCTATATGAAATCTATAAATTCTATATGAAGTTTATATGAAGTCTATAAATTTTTATCGACACTACAATTTCCACGCTTGTAATTGGAGCGATTCAGGCAATAAACGATTAAATTTCCAACCTGTTATTATGATTATTTTAAACATAAAAATTGACAGAATTGCTAAGTGTATAACACAATTAAAATCGAGAACGGGCCAAATTCGATCACAGCAGATCTTAGTGCTCAATAATATTTTATGTGTGATTTTTCTACACGGAGAAAATTTTATATTAAAAATTACTGTGTATGGCAGTAGCCGTGGACCATTGCTGGAATTATAAAAAATTTTACTGTGTTATATTAATAATTATTAAACTCATTAAGTGAAAAACATAGTAAAAATTTTTATAATTCCAACAATCGTCCACGGCTACTGCCATACATATAGTAATTTTTAATATAAAATTTTCTCCATGTAGTTCTTTAAACTACGCGCCGTTACTTGCGGACTTAAAACGCAGCTCTTGAAACCAGAATAGTAATATCACAATGATACTGTTGCTAACAAGCATCTATAAGATCCACCTTTCCCATCCACTATTATTTTACATAAACTGTTTAATGAGATACTCGTTGAGACAGAAGATAAAGTGTCGATAACTTTCGTGATGTATTTCACTTAAAAGCTTCTAAGACTTGAATAAAGAAGTCTCGAAAAATTTTATCGAATTAAAGCCAAGTTTTGACAAGTTATTCTTCCGTATGATCTTACTAGGTCAAATTAAGAGATTCGTAAAATCGGTGAAATGCGTTATTCATTCAATGGCTGTAGATCTTAGGCTAAGGATAACGGATCTCTCTTGCAGTATATGACGGAGAAGATGGGCGGAGCGGAGGGAACGAAGCTCGACGTCGATTTCGTGGATATGGAGAGGGTGAGTAGTGTATTTTTGTACATCTTGAGTGTGTGAGAGGAGCGCCTTCCACATTTTCGCACGGTTCCTTTGTGAGGACGTCAAGAAAGAGATGACTAGCATGTTCTATTTACTGGCATTATTACTGAATTTCAAAGATTTTACCCGACTTTTTTTTGGCTCTGCTGAGGATCTTATCAATCTTTCAAAACATTTTCTTGACGCTCGTGTTATATGAAGCCAGAAGCCAAAAGTTGCGAGATTGACTGTGTTATAAAACGAAGTTCTGGAAAAACTTCTTACCGTCGGCTTCTTTCTTGAATACTCCGCTTTAACTTTGATATAACATAGATAATGCAATAAAATTTTTTATCGAGGAGTGTTTGTAAATTCCTCCTTTGCAATCGCCTTTAATTCTCTGATTACGATTCTCTGTGTGCATTTTTATATATCATTAAACTTATTTTTACAAATCGGTAGCAGTTTTAATTTTGAGAGATAAGGAATATATAACACACAGATCTTACAAGAGTTATTTCACAGAACTTTTTGAAGCATAGAAGTTCGCTAAAAATGAATTGGATCTTCTCCATTATTGCATGAAGAATGCTAAATTAGAGGATAATTATATAATTAAATAAATAGATTTAATATAAGTTGAGAATAACAAAGGATACTAGGAGAAGAGGAATGTTTTAAAAATTTATACATATTTAAGAATTTTATGCATATTTAAATTTTGCAGAAATTATTTTGAGAAGAGGGATAATCTCTCAAATGAATCGTTTTACTATACTCACTTGGATCGATAATCCCTTTCATACGCGTTATAAATATAATTTCAAAGCTTCATAAAGAATTTCTTAACGTTCTCGTCGAAGTGAATTGACAAGAGACGAAGGTTTCATATAAACACGTCATCTGTAGAAAACAGACGTCACTTACGAGCTCGTGGAGGAGCTACAGATGAAGACGAAGGAGTTTCTTCAACCAAACCCAACGGCAAGGGCGAAAATGGCTGCGGTCAAGGGTATCAGCAAGCTCAGCGGTCAGGCAAAGGCGTCCACCTATCCCCAGCCGGAAGGTGTACTTGGCGATTGCATGCTCACTTATGGCAAGAAAATGGGCGAAGACAGCATTTTCGGTACATACAATTTAAATCTGACGATTGCGTATCGAGGGGAAATTCGATCCGCACTTCTTTGTCTAAAATATTCTGCCAAATAGGAATTGTCCCTTAAAAATATATTTTCGCGATTATTGCTATTATATTTTAAAACTAAGATTTTTATTCCGTTATATTGTTTAAAGATTTTATTTCTTTATTTCCTTTCCTATAAAAAAATATTACACTCTTTTTTACGCGGCAATTTTGTGACATAAGATAAGAATCACCTGGTAATGTTATTTCAGATAATGAAAAAAATGGCTTTACATGAGTTAGGTGTTTTCGCATCGGATTTTATTGACATTTTAATCTTACGATTAAAAAAAGCGAGACATCGAGGATCCATAGGTCGTATTGTCTAAGCGCCACCTTATCTTCCCCCCATTTTTATCAATCCTTGCAGCCCAGGCCCTCATTGAAATGGGCGAAGCTATGAAGCAGATGGCGGACGTGAAGTATTCGTTGGACGATAACATCAAGCAGAACTTCCTTGAGCCGCTGCACCATCTGCAGACCAAGGATCTTAAAGAAGTGATGGTACGGTTATTGGAAAAGTTGTGTATAGTCGCGCTCGGCTAGGCGCCGCTTCTTCACTCTCACGCACGCGTTCGATCTCCTACGATTTGTTGATTTCAGCACCATCGGAAGAAACTGCAAGGCCGCAGGCTGGACTTCGATTGCAAGCGGAGACGTCAGATGAAAGGTACGTTCAGGTTTCCCGCATGTTGCCCTCGCTTCACGTCCTCTCGCGTTTCCGCGCTCCTATTGATTTATTCAGGCGAGCAGGCCGTCGCGCGTGTCCTTGCACGAACACGTCGTCGCTCGCGATGCCCGCGATTCGAGGAGTTGAAATAAAAACCGCGACAGAGTTATAACGCGAGTAATGACGGTGGGCGATTGCGTATTGCGTCCTCCGACGCGGAGAGAGGAGCCCGCGGAACCGCACGTTCGTGCTTTTCGAGATGACGGTGTCATAAAAGGGAACGCGGTAGGCGATATTACGGGACGGATCTAACGGCGAAAGGTCAAAATCGTCATTGTGGAAGAGATAAAAGTCGTGACCGAAGCGGAGATTGTACTTCCGACGGAAAAAAAAACACGCAGCTGCAAAATTATTTTAAAAAGAGAAATGTGATTAATAAAGCGCTGAGAGAATGATACATTAGGTTCTGTGAAAAAAAGACTAACAGAACGCCGCAGAAATGTCGTTTTCGAGCAACGATGCTGTTTATTTATCTTCCTCTTTTATATTTGTAATTCTTTTTCCTATATGAACCTGCGAACTTTAAAAAAAAACATGCATAAAAAAATAAAAGCCTAGAAGTTTTTGGTCTTTGTTCATCTTTGTGAACTATATATTGCACATCTTTTTTATATCTTTTACTGTGACATAATTTTAATCTTGTCTGATACTTTTTTATTCTTGCCATATAATTTCAGTATTATTTATTATTATGTCGACAAACATCCACTTTGACGATTATATCGTTTTTGCCTTTTCGAGATTTTCAGACAATTTCGACATTTCGACTCTTTACTTAAACCTTTCCAGCGTAACGACACGGTCGGTGAATTTTTAAACTCTTTACGAAGACAAGCTTCATTTCCCATTGTCGGCATGCGTGTGGGAAAACAAAATTATGTTTCGTACATGATTCGCTCCCTCAGAATAGGATTATCACAATAAAATCGTTGCATGAGTAGATGCAAATGATGCAACTTTTTTGCAATAGAAAGGAGATCTCTTACTCGCATGCTGCGTTGCATGAGCACGATCAAATAGAATCACAAATTAGCGTCATAGTGCGAACTTAAAAGTAGGGTGAGAAGAATATTTTTTAAATATGTGTTTTACACAGAGAAATTATTTTTCATGCGATTAGCTTGCTTACTGCATCAGAACCGTTGCTAAAGATACAGAAAAAAATTTGTACGATGGTTTTGACAAAGGAGTTATCTCCGTGTATTTAATTGCAATTTCTATAAATATTAAACGTACTATCTTTAAATCATTTAGCACAAAAGAAATTTATGTTAATATTACGATACAATAATTCATATTACGTGTATAATATTTTACGAGAACAATACATTACGTGTAATAACTGTTAGATCTAAATTTCTATTAAAATTAAAAGAACTTCTGCATAATCGCAAATTATTTTGCATTTTCAATTTGCTCGAAATAATAGATAACTAGACTTAAATAACACTTTAATAAGTGAATAGCGACCGATATGTGTATAATATAAAATAAATAAGTATTGACATTTTCGGTCATCGGGTGGGATTTTATACCTAATAAAAATTTTTACGCGAGTTTATATTTCGCCTTTATATTTTTGAATCATTAATTTAAATTTATTAATACGTTGCCACGTTTTCCGCCGCCGCGATTCTTTTGTATTACTTGCTCCGAATGAATTTGCGCTTTCTGCCGATGATCGGTGTGGTCTGTCTGTTTTTTATTGGGCAACTGCTTAATTGTTAGCGACTGGGAAGAGATCCGCCAGTCCGCATTTTGGAAGTCCAGCGCGATTGGGCACCTCGTCGCCGTATGGTATGATGACTTCTGTTACGTGTTTAGAAGCTTGTCGTACCCCGTATTTTTTGAGATTTATTATATATTATTGATCAATATCGCTCCCACCGATCGCTTAAAGTAGCGTAAATCCGAAATTTAGAATATCTTTTGAACTTCTCGAAAAAATGTTTTTGAAAAATATTTTTAAGTATCTCTAAAAACATTTTCTTAATTAGATATTTCTGTTAGATATAATTTTATTAGATATTTTTGAAAAATTTAAATTGTTGTGCCGCTGTGCCTTTATGTGTTGTTGCTAGTTTTAGAAATAATAATTTTACCAAAGTACGATACTTAAAAACACGCTTTTTTATAGCGTCAGAAATACACTTGTGCGCTCGTAGAATTAATTGTGCTTTTCTATTGTATCCGCTGTACTATAAGTGTTTAGATTTAGGAAATGAAGCAACCCAGTAGTGCAACCTTTTTAATGCCGTTGGCGGGGCAACCGTTTGCGAAGGTTCTCACGTTTCAGACGACGAGATTCGTCAAGCCGAGGAGAAGTTCGCAGAGAGCCTCCATCTGGCGCAGATGGGCATGTTCAATCTGCTGGAGAACGACGTAAGTCGTTGTCGCCAATCCGAAATGTTGCGTAATGCGCACAGATCGAGATTCTTACGTCGTTCTTTTGCAGGTCGAACAAGTGGCACAATTGGCAACTTTCAGCGAAGCTCTTCTCGAATATCATCAACAGTGCACTGAGGTCCTCAGGGGGTTGACAGAAACACTTTTGGAAAAGTACGTCTGATCTCGTATGGTGCAATTAGAATCGTTATAAAAATCGGTGCTGAATGTGTCGAATACGAAACCGATATGGATGATTTTTTCGAAATGCATGTAAAACAAATGAATATTTTTTAAAAACCGATATGCATATTCAATTATTCCGTTTTACTTCACAAATATCACTTACATCAAAATATTGTTTTACAAAACGCGTTATATTTGTTCGCAGTTAAATAAATAAATCTTTTACCGAAAGATTTGTTTTTAGTAAAAATTTGATTTTACTGAAAGCAAAAGAGGAGATATCTGTTTTTGCATCTACGTATCAGAATGACTATAGCAATCATTTCCTCGAATAATATTGTCCACGGGTAAATGTCTTGCTACCCAGGAAAGAAGAGGCGGCGAATAGACCAAAGTTGGAATTCGTGCCGAAGACACTGGCGGATCTGCACGTGGAGAGTGGATTGCCGATATCGGACCATATGAACGGTGGGAACTTCTCCCTTCATGGTAAAACGCATTTCACAAATACTCCACTACACCACGCGACGACACTCGGGTGGTCTGGCTGTCTAACTGTTTCTTGTTCCTTATTCTCTTTCTGTCATGCCGGGGGGTCGGGGGGATGGGGCGTTTACATATCCCTACATAATACCTCTTTGACCAATATATTGCATTCTCCTGTCTCTCTTATCCCGTATGAAGCGCTTTCGGCGAAATATTCGGCGAGATGTGTCTAATATTCTGTTTTTTTTTCACACGTACAAACTTTATTACGCACTTGTCAAAACTGAACAAGATGAATCACCTAATTTTATCTCCCGAAATATTTCCTTATGATACAAACAAAGTATCATATATTTTCTTTTGTTACCTTTTATAGATTGAATATTGGAACCAAGACGGAGACTTTAACTGGACAGTTGACTTGACATAAACTACAAACTAGGAAAAAGGAAACATTAATTTTCTAACATTTATTGATATGTTCCGTCAAATTGAACGATGCAAGTGGAATTGGGGAAAGAATAAAACACGGGTTTAAGAATTACAGACATAAATCAAGTTTACTTGATGAGTTATTGGAATGTCGATGTTTGATTAATTCTCGCGAGATAAATCTTCGCGAATCCGCTAAACAGACATTCATCGTGCTATTAGTTAAGTGTATCGGACGTTAATCCCTCAAGGATCGATCTCCGCGATTACGCGCGAAATACACGCACACATACACATTCTCGCCATACTATCACATCGCATACTCTCGCCACACTGTCACACCCTATTCTTCCTCCGATTGTGCTGTGTGTATAATGTGGCATACCTGTCTGTCCTTCTGACACAATGTAGGGGCAAGTCGGGCCGGCTCTCCGAATGCGGACGGGAAGCGCTCGCAGCTCGAGCTATTTCCGGCCGGAAACCCGCCACAATCTACCAATGGTAAACTTTGCATGGGGGTTTCCTCATCTCTCTGTCCGACGAACAAACGAATTCCTTTTCGAGTCGCTCGAGGACGGTTGCACCAACTGTTGCGCTGTTAAGGACGCAATTATCTAAAGCTTCTCGCTCTATCTAGCAGCAACGATCCAGAAACTGTCGATCGGATGTCGAATCTCACATCGGGATTAATCGAGGCTGTTGGTGCGACCGATCTTGTGCAATTCTTTTTCATTTTTCTTTCAATGCGATTCTCCACCGCTTTCTCGTGTAACGAGATGACCGATCACCATGCACGTTTGTTAGATAGTATCCTGCCACCCTGTGCCGTAGAAGAGGGTTGTGCTGAATAGTTTTTAAGTAATCGAATGAAATCCAAGATGAGCAAGAAGGAGCGTAGTGGTTCTTACGAGGGATTGGTCACTAGCGGTTATAGTGTACAAAAATTACCCTTGATACGGATTACCTTTAAATTACCTCAGATTACTTAAGATTACCTGATACTACCTTAAATTATTCCAGATTATCTAATACTACCTCATATTACCCAAGATTACCTTAGAGTATTTGAAATTGTCCCATATTTTTTGAGATTACCCGAGATTACTCCAAAATTATTTTGATCATCTATAAGATTACCTTATACGAGTACATAAAGTATTATTTCTTCAGATCACTCTAGAGACCACTATGATAGGTACCTTCGAAAATATCAATTTTAGATTTTCACTGCTTAAAAAAAACGCAATTTTACAAAACAAATATTTATTTGTATACAGGAACACAAAAATACAAAAATTTCATAAACAGAATATATATTATATGTATACATAGTAACAAGTTCGACTACTCGTAACGAGATTTTTTAATACTAACAAAATAATATCTAATTGAATATAGATTTTAATAGGTGTTTTATAAAATGAAAAACATTTTTAAAAAACAGAGCACCAATAATAACAGACTCTTTGTTGTCAACAATGGAACGCACATACTAGAATTCAAGTTAGAGTCAGACAACATTTTTTGAAAAAGCATAAGTAAAAAGTGAGCATTGATTTCTATTGACATATAGGAATTTGAAGTAGTGAAATTTTTTGAAAGTGTTAAATTATTTTGTTCCAAGACCCAGTTTCGCCATATTCGGAAAATAGAATTACCTTGGATTACCCAAGATTTCTTTTGGATTGCCGCTGAATTACCTAGCCCTTGTACAAAGATTACCTCAATGACCAACCCCTCGGGTTCTTATAAATCTTACTAAATTAAAAGAATGATATAATTAGATTTATATTTCAGTCCAAAAAATGCAGCAATTTTATAGAATAATAAATATAATATGAAAACAGTTTTTCTTATATTTTGATATGAATATGTTTAATTTAATTAATATTTTTAATTTAATTTTTTAATATTTGTTTATTTAATAAGAATAATCAATTTTTTTGAAAGATCGTATTTTTTCCTAAGATATTTTAAGCAAATCAAATTTTGCAGAAATTGAGAAAAATCTTCTTCTTGCTGCAAAGATTTCAATTAGCTCACGCAGCTTCTATCGACAATTGAGCATTGATTTTACTCGAGGAGTTTACTTTTATCCTCGAGCACTCTCGGTGATATTATTTTACTTTCGCATTTAGACAAAAATCGACATCACACACCGCTGCTTTGTGCGACACGGTTTTTTCGCGCGAGATGGTTCACGACCATCACAGAGCAGATTGTTAAATGTGTAGTTTGAATGTACGCGATGCGACATGCAGTCACACTGTGACATATTTTTTTTTTACGTCCGATTAGCGCGGCTTCTAGTAGTTTAGCACACTCGTGCCGACTATTTTCAGCTTCGCCCTTGCCCTCGCCGAGCAAATCACCAGCGAGAACGCCAATAACACAGAGATCGCCGTGCTGCACAGCTCTGTACGACTTCGAGCCCGAGAATCCCGGTGAACTTGGATTTAAGGTAAGTTCACGATATTATTTGCCAAGAGCCTGAGCAATGCCGTCGTTTAAAAACGTCTAGAGAACATTTAAAGGACGTGTAATATTCTTTAGACAGTTGTATAAGGATGCCCTAATTTTTTAAACAATTTTTTCTTAAATTTATTTTAGATACAAGTTTATACTCTTAAAGTAGATTTTGTATATTATATAATATACATATAATCTATTATATAATATACATAATATTATATAATATACAAAATCTATTTTATTTTTGTATATTATATAATCGTATTTGGTTCGTTTTTATTCCAATTCTTTGGAATTGTTCGATCATTCGGAACTTCATCACTTTTCTCTAAACGTCTTTTTTGAACTTGGTTTTCAGATTCTTGATCTTTTTAGAGGGGAATGATTGATGACATTTACATTTTAACGATTCCGTTTTCTTTGCAGGAGAACGACACGATCACCTTGACCCAGAAGATCGACGAGAATTGGTTCGAGGGCAGCCTGGACGGCCGCACCGGTTACTTCCCCGTGACCTACGTGCAGATCGTAGTGCCATTACCCTAAGAGGACGCCGCGCATTTCGAAGCCAAAGACCCTGCGTATTCGTTCACTAGCGTCTACAATTACAGGATTATTCTGCTCTCCAGCTAGCCTAAAACCTAGACAACCCTTCGACGACCTATCTTATCTATCTATTGTCACTTACTTTGCGATTTTAAGCTTACGTCCAAGACACGATCCCGAGTTTCTCTAGACCTTTCTCCCCGCCCTCTACACAGAGACCCCCTCCCTCCCCACAGACCCGAGAATAGCCCTCTGTTACGCATGTTAATGTACATATATAATGTTATAGTGTATTTTATCGACGTAAGGACCTTCGCGCGCGCAGAGATATACACACATACACACGAATGCATACCCAGGAAGTACGTGCATAGATACATATAGACGTATTATACATATATATACACACAGACACACGCAAATACCTGTATTAAACATATATACATATATATATTACACATGCATACACAGACACTCAGACACATCAAAGTACCTACGATAGCAGTTCACTGTCAAGGGCGGCTCTCTCCTCACATCTACTTTTCTACATTATCTTCCGTCTCGTCGAGATGCTTTCGGGATACTTTCAATACAGTTCGAGTGCACAAAAGAAGAAAATCGAGCCTAGCGTGAATCGATTATGACGGAGCGCGAATTTTCCGATAGTTTCCCTCTGGCATTTAATTAGTTTTGCCACCGAAAGTGTCATATCGTTCCAATAACTCGGCTCTCGTTTGTTCCGTTGCAAGCTATACTTCGTCCGGATATTATGTATCGCTTGTGGATTTCAGACGAGGTGAGATTATTCTAGTCGATTGAATTCGCCGCTAAGGTAAGTGGAGGCTTTTAGCTTTAGCATTACTTCATTGTCGAAAAATTAATCCTAGTTAGATCTTCTCTTAATACTTATATTATTAACATTAATATTGATAGTATAATTATTAATAGTATTACAGAGAGAATAATTGGAATTGTTAATCAGCATTAGATAATTCAATAAAGTAATGTCAATTCAATCTAAGGAAGAAGTCATTAAGCTTCCAATATTAAAGAGACTATAATCTTGCAATTCTTAGACTGTTGCATTTTTAATTGTTATATATTTAATTGTTGTTGAGAGTAAATTTTAATGCGGCTGGAGTAATCTCACTCCGTTCCACCTACTCGCTCTCCTTTCGCATAACGCAAAGGATTCTTGGCCACTAAGTCGCGTGAGTTTCTTCATAATTATTTATCGTATAATTAAGCGCACGGTTTTCCTCGCGAGAGTTCGATCATTCAACCGCGGCACATGTTTTGCGTTGGTCCGCGCGGCGCAGCAAACTCGTTACTCGTGTAATGTACTCTTATAATAATGATGTTATTGCAATTCGTGTTTCCATTCCTCAGTCGATTGACCGTTCTTTCGGCTGTTTATCGTTCTTTCTTTCGTTTTCTCTATTTGTTTTTTTTTTAATTGCTAGGCGACACTAGCTAGAAGTTAGGATTTAGTTTAAGCGAACCTCGAAATGGCGGCAAATCTCTTCCACGAAGTCATTATCTGTGATTACTATAGATAATTGCTGGCATTGATTGTTTTTTACAGTGACGATCTAGTTCCGTTGTCAGAAAACTTCCGGGTCGATGTTGATGATAAAACAAAATTTGCTGGAAAATCGAAAAATTTATTGAAAACGTTGTTCAATCGATTACTCTATACTTGTGAGACTATTTTATTATTTTATGTTTATTTTTAATTGTAGAAAAACACTCATCGGTTATCGAAATATTTAGCGGTGGCGGTTTCGGAAGGAATGAAAGATTATTTCTGTACACCAATACTGTTTTAAAACTATGCGAAATTGTGAAAAATAATATAATCTTTAATTAATATTTATAATTCCTAAGTTTCGTTTTTTTTATCGAACTTTCAACACATCCGAAACTTTTCCGACATCTTTTATAATATCTTTTATATAATTCGTGTGGTTTTATAAAGAAATTTTTAATTAATTATTCAGAATGTAAATACCGTTTGTATTTTTCGTATACGTTTGAAAGACGGCCAGATAGTTTTAATTGACACAATAGTTTTAATTAATTATTAACTTTCGATGTAATAGCGCAAGAGTAAAACGAGAATGAGGAGTAACAGACTTCCCGTTTAATCCAGAATGTTTATACGTTAAGTATATTTTACGCTAACGCCCGGCAGCAATTATACTTTTACGTAGTATCCTGACATCAGGTTTCCTTTTCCCCCCTTCTGACTTTGTATGAGAGTTCAACCGCCAGAACAATGAAAGTAATTAAGGAACTTGGTTATTTGTTGCCACGTGGATTTTAGGTAAATCTTCGAGCGAGATATCTGCTAAGCATAATGTAATGACACTAGAGTATATATTACTTACACGTATACATATTGTCGATAAAGGCGACGGCGAACCCGACCGCGTTATCTCTTCATTATCATTGTCCATATATTTTATGTCATTATTATATCATTGTAATCGCCGCACTGGCAAATTGTTCTTGGATTACATATACATTAAATTCAGAACGAAACTCTATTAAATCGAAGGACTTCAGACTCGGGACATTTTCCGAATTGAGTGTGTCGTTAATAGGATAAGGCAGATACGCAGAAGATAATATAGAGATAAATTGATTTCGTAGCTTTCAGCTTTTCCAAATAATTTTTGCCGTTTATTAAATTACTTTTCGAGCGGTAACATAAGATTCTCTGCATAGATCATAGAGCTAAAGAATTTTTAAGAGAGTTGTAAAATTTTCGTATGTAGTATAGCGCGATATAAGGGAAGACGGATGGCTTAAAATAGTGATAATCTCTTAGTTACATTCCGTTGGAGTTAGAATATACCTACGATATACAAGTATTAAAGTGACATAGTTGTAGTAGAGATGCAGTCAAATCGGAGAATGTTCTTTGTCCCGCAGAGCGATATGCCGATAACGTTCGTTCATAATTAACATAATTGAAGTTTATGATCACTATATACCGATTGACATACCACCGATGTTATCACTTGCTGCTATCACCGTCGCCAGTTAAGTCCTTACTTGAGACAAACGACAAGTAGTAACGGAGGACAAGTCGTGGAACGTGGAGAAAGAAAGGTCCGCATGCAAATTTTACCTACACTATAATTGCTGTGAGATAAAACGAAATCCCTTTCAGAACTTGAGGTGTTATCGATGTTGTGCAATATTAAAGAGTTTAACATCACGGTGTTTAGCCGGTGGGGGCCATCGCTGGATCAGTGTTTCTCAAAACATTGCGAAGATTTACATAGGAACGGAAGGAGGGGCGATAAAGTGGAGCGAAAGTGAAGATTGTTTCGAACTAATTACTTCTGCTATTTAACGCTCTATGAAGGGTGTAATCTGCCGGAAATTTATATTAATTTTCCTCTTATGTAAAGGCGACGCGAACCGTGTCGAAGTCTCTGATCACTTTCGTTCCAGCGATCTTGTCCGATGCGAAGTGAAAAGTCCGCATCAAATGGACGTGAACATCGGGAACCGACGATTTTTACTTTCGGTTACTCGCATATGTATTTTGCGCATTACTGTATAGTGGAATTACTCTCTGGAAATTCCTTAAAATAAAAAAAATTGAATTTTTAAGCGAAATTGAATCTGAATTAAATATGAACGAATATGCATTGAATGACTCGAAGCTATCATTCGAAGTAGCTTTCTTGGATGGGCACAAATTATCGAGCTAAAATATTAATAATATAATAACATAAAATACAGATTATGATAGTTGAAATTAAGAATTTAATTGAATCTTTACCTTGCACACAGATCATATTAACGTTTAATTCTTAATAAACTTTGCATTATATATAACAGAAATCTAATTCAAAGAATTTAATATTTAAATATGTCTAATATAGAGAAGATTAAAAAATTGTTTATTATAAATTTTTCGATGCGAGTAACCGAAGATTGGAAGAAGCGACTTCGACCCCTCACAGCTCGATCGTAGTGGGATCATGCTTTTTGTCTATATAATAAGAGACTGGTGGGATCATGCTTTTTGTCTATATAATAAGAGACTGGTGAAGTTTTGTCAATTAGAACGATAGCAATAAAACGCTGATTATCCTGCATAGAAAGTTAGGGGCGGATGATGATTGTTCAGGGTCCGAAGCTAATAATTTCTAGATCCCCAGTGAGCAACTATAACAGAAGTTAAAGAAAAAATTAAAATATCTTATTCTATACGTAATTGATAAGGTATCCCAAAATTACTGCCGTTATCAGAACATACAGACACTAGATGTAACATATTAGTAGTCTTCGAGAATCTAATTGTTTTCACGGATTTAATATAATTTTAATAAATTTGAATAAATGATGAGATAATTTTTTAATAAAATAATTAGAGATATATAGAGCAAAATTCTAATTTGAAGTAAATCTTTTGAAACAGCATCTTGATTGGATAATTAGTTGCAGACATTTAAGGTAGAGTGGCGGTACCTTTGTGATACTATGTATAGTCTTCAAAACGGGACGAGCATTTACGAATGAAATTATTATGGGGATCGCTTGATTAGTTGCAGGACCTGAGTTTAAGTATTCTCTCGATGTCCGTATAAATCCGCTCCTGATCGAGAATTCTCGCCGGTCGGCAGAGGGAAGAGATAAATTTGAGAAACACTGCGCTGGGAGAAGAAGAGAGAGAAATATACATATATATGCTATTACTACTTGTGCGGGAAGAAATTTATATTGCTGCGTGATATACTATGTTAATTTATATATATCGCGTCGGTCCGCGCTTTGCGTTCGATTGTTCGTGGACCGTTTCGCGCAATTTGGCATGGCGGATGAAGAAGAAAAAGAAGAAGAAGAAAAAGAAACACGAGAAAGAGGCGGCGAGATTGGCGCGATCGCGAGAGAGAATGAACTTAACGATAAATACTAAAATCGGTATCTTATTCTATAAATGTTGGCTATTGTTAAATGTTGAATATTGTTCAGCGACGAGTTCGCGCATCTTTGCACGAGAAACACGCGTTTTTATCACTTAACATTATTTTTTGTTTTAATATTTCTAACTCTCTGTGATCTGAGATAACTTCGAAAGAGGGTTTAAATCGCTCTATATTAAACTGCTCGAATCTTTGCCTTAACGTAGTCAATTTTTATCGTCCAGTGTTTTTAAATATTTAATAGATTTTTATTAATATTTTATTAAGTGTAAAAAATATTGTTTTAATATTAATATAATAATTTTGTTAAATTCCACTTATATTATTCTTGGAAATAATGGACGATATTTTACTTAACTTCATCTGTTACGCGATTACTGCATTTCATTTGTTGTATTTGAACATGTATTTAAAAGAAACATGAAAACAGACGGACAATTTTTTATATAGAAATATTTTAAAGATTTTAATATAAACGCGTGCTTCTCGGGCGAGCGTGACGAGCTTTCCGCGTTCTAATTGTAATCTAATCTATTTGGGGATCGAGCGGACGCGCCGGATCTATCGATCCCCGCAAAAAAAATCACTGAGCATCCTTGGTCACGGAGAAAGGAGCTTCTGGTGTTTTCCCCTCTTTTCCCACTTTCCTTCGGAACTTCCTTCTTGCTCTCATTTTCCTTCCTCCTTCCTCGCATTCTCCTCTGAACGTAAACGACTCTCCGAAACTTCCTGTATGTATGCGTGTGGGATCGGCACGAATCTCGTGTTTCTCGACCTGTGCCGGGCCCACTTATATTTTGTAAGCGCCAGAAAATCCGGGATTTGCGGGAGACACGAGATGCGTCGCGCGCGTTATTAAAAAATCGGCTATTAAAAAACCCTCTCGACAATATCCTGCCCTCCCCGGACGCACCCTCGCCCCGAGCCGTTTCCCGTTGATCCCCGTTTTGACGAAGTGCGAAGGGGGCGACCAGTGGATGCAACACAGTGATACTTTCAGACAATACATTACGATTAATTACACTTGTATTGGTAATAAATTAATCTACTACGATTATATTGAACTCGATTAAAGAGAAATATACGATATATATATATTCGATTTCGGTCAATGCTAAATGATTATTATAATACTAATTGAGAAATAAAGTGTGCTCTATGTCACGACTTGGATCTTATTCTGCACTCCGAATATTCTGTGTTTCCGTACTTATCTTTATATAATTAAACATTAATTATGTGTTAACGCCGTTTAATTATCTTTTATTTTTTTTTGTTTATGTATACTGATTATTAGATATTTAACTCGATTATTTGGAATGGCTATTTCAAGTAATGCAGAGAATTTAATAATAATTATTTATAACTTTGATTAACGTAATTACTAGCGAACTCTGAAATATGAAAAATTTAATGCAATTAACTTTGTTTTTTAATTACATTCAATTACTTTACAAGTCAATATTTTATTATTATCATGAGGTAGTATATTTTTTAATCGTTACTCCATTAATCTTATGTATCTTAACAAATTTTTTTCTCTCATTTTCTCTGTTAACATATTTCAATTGTTATACAGAAACGCAGTGGCGAGCAAAAAAGAAATCGGAATAAGAGGAAAAAAAAAAGATTGGGTGGTCGACGAGGCGCGCAACGCCTCAGATCATTTGCAGAGTTAACCAACCCTGTGACATGATTTACCGGGGGGTACGTACAGCGGGGTGTGGGCGCACCGCATCCATAATGCATGTGTGTCTTCCCTTCTGTGGACATAATTGTATGCGATATTACCCGGGGGAACGCGACTTCTCTTCTCGGCGGCCGCGGTAACAAGGCATACCATCATCATTCCGGGGGTAGACCGACCCTGTCGTAAAAGGCCACCCCCTGCGGCTCGGCGGCCACGTGGTATCGCGGGGATCCACGAGAGCGAGCCCGGGTCGCGGCTGGTCCTCCTCTTCACCCGTCGGGCGGTCTTCGCTCGCCGGCGAACGCGCGAAATATCGCCTTTTGATGCCCAATTACAGAGGCGCCGCTTCTTTATACGTTCCTCCTTCACAGCCGAGTCCGGACGCTTACTACAGAAAGCTTAAATCGACGTCTCTCGGGAGGCCAGCGCGATTTCATACAGACGTGCATGGCTGTATTATAAAAATGGTCGTACTGGAAAGATGTGAGCTTCCAGCTGATTTTAAAAAAAGAGAGACGCTAAAGCAACTACTATGCTCCACTATAACTGCTCTGCTATGATTGATATAATTTTGTCTTGTAACAGGAGCTTGTACAAAAAAAACTCGTAATTCTCTGTAAATCGAAAACCTCGCATCTTTAATTTATGGAAAATTTGATAAAGAGATTTTATAAAACCTCGCTAATTGTAAGCGATCCAACTGATTTTTTAAAAGAGAGACGCTAAAGTAACTACTATGTTCTACTATGATTACTCTACTATGATTGATATAATTTTTTTGTAACAGGAGCTTGTACAAAAAACTCGTAATTCTCTGTAAATCGAAAACCTCGCATCTTTAATTTAT
>NJRL01000001.1:1205210-1215677 GCA_003063815.1 Aphaenogaster rudis | reverse complement strand
TTTGTAACAGGAGCTTGTACAAAAAACTCGTAATTCTCTGTAAATCGAAAACCTCCCAATCTTTAATTTATGGAAAATTTGATAAAGAGATTTTACAAAACCTCGCTAATTGTAAACGAGAACTTCTAGTTAAGAAAGGAGCTATTTAACTAGTGCGGAATTGCGATTTCTAATCGAGCTGCTTTTTTTCCTAGGCAAACGAGGGTGGTGCCAGGCGAATAATTTTTGGCCCGGCGAAACGAGAAGAGGTCGAATTACTTTCCACGAGGTCACGCAACGCGAGCCGCTTTCTTGAAATAGGCGGGTGGGGCTGTTTTTATTAACGTACGAGAGAGGGGACACGTAAGCGGCTTACGTCCTGCAATTAAAATATTTCTTTAAATACCCGCCGCCCCGACGTCCCTATTGTGGACGATTGAAGCGCGTATTTAAATCGCGGCTCGTTATATGCGACCTTTGCGCGAGATGGAAGCGCACGTAAGTGGCGCGAAACGAATCGATTCGCGATCCTCCATCGATTTCTCTCTCTCGAATCCTAATTTACGTTCTTCCCGGGGGAACTCTTTCCTCCTTGAAAACACAGCGATTGATTCGCGCAAGATCTCTGTGTGTTTCAATGTAATTTATGGCAAAATACATTTAAATAAATTCGAAAAATATAAATTAAGCTGTATAACAAAATTACGAGAGTGAAAGGGTATTACACACTTTCTAATGTTTTATTGTAGCGATTAGGTCTCTCATTATATCTTATATCAACTTCTGAACGTCAACTAGTTTGACTTACCACAATTTTTTTGCCTGTATATCTCCTTTCTTTCCAGGCAATTTTACGTAGCCACGAGGGCGTTTACGTGCACGATTGTGAAGAGAATCTTCATCTCTCGTTTCCTTACAAATTCTCCCAGTTATGGGGTTGGTTGGCTTCGCGAAACGGAGCCGATTTCGGCGAGGCGCACGGACGGATATATCCCCGCGTATCGTCGAGACGTGACGTACTTACGGGAAAAAAATCGGCGCAACGAGAAGAATCTTCCGCTCGTACTTGCAGATTCCTCCTGGGAGACGACTCGCGAGGCTACATTCGCGAAGCCAATTTGCCGGAACATTAGACGCAGACGATGTTTTTCCGGACGTCCATTATTGACACTCTCTTGCCACGATCCACTATTCAGTACCGATATTATACAGAATCCGCGTTGCATGGAAGCTTTAAGCGTAATTTTCTCTCTTAAGAAAAAAATTTCTTTTACCTCCTTTGCTAAAATTAGAAATTATTTTAATTTTAACGAAGAAACTAAATATTGAGAAAGTAGAAGTAATTAAATATCATATTAGAGTTGAAATCTATTGTTGATTATCCTTTAAGCTCTTGATACGAGCGCTGAATTTTTTATTTTTCTTTAAATTTATAAACAATAATGAGAAATAATGACAAATATTAAATTAGGGTTGTATTTAATATTTTTATACATTTAAATATATAAATATATAATATTTTTTTAATATCTAGTTTTAATAAATAAAAATTTTATACTTAATATTTATATAAATAAATTAACGAGCTCAAAGAAGATATAGACTGAAACAATTCTCTTTTTTAATAACCGATAGCACTTTCTTGCTATACTATATTTAACATCATAAAAAGATTACGTTCGCCGACTGGATATGTAATTCTGTCATATAATTCTACATATAATTCTGTCAATCGTGCATTTCGAAGCAACCTTTGTGTCTGCGACAGTGATGCTTTCGAGAGCGTCGCGTAAGTACCATGTGTGGTCCAGATCCGGAATTCTGCTGACGATCGTCCGGGGACCGCAGCAGGGCCGGTATCAGTTAAGGGTTTTTGCTCACTGAAGCGTCCTTACGTACCACGAAGCGCGGGAGGGCTCCCCAAGGATTTTACACGGGCCGGGATATAAGCGACGACCAAGATTACACCGTACGTCCTGCAACACGGCCGTTCCTCCCGTAATTGAAAAAGATTTGTTTCTTGCGGAGAAACGGCCGCAGCGTCGCTTCTCCGATAATATATCGGCCATGATTATCACTGGTTTTAGTACAGTGTCGTGAAAGTGGATAAGGATAACGTGCGATAGAAACTTCGATGAAACCGTCGCTTTGAAAGAAACTACACCGAATTTAATGTACAATTTTATGCAAATTAATGTGGACAAGAAGCAATTTTTAGATTTATATACATTTATTACATAAAAAGAATTTGCAGTGTTTATTACAGTATTTTTTAATATTTAATGTGTCCTCTTTTTTCTTCAGTAATTATTTTAATTCTTTTAGACATTTATATAAATCTAGTTTCTTACATATTGATACTCTTGTTCACATTAATTTGCAAGACTGTATATCGCGTTGACATTTCAGCTATGTACAACTTGCGTTAAATTGTTTAAATTTTTACAAAAAGCCATTGTCGTTATTTCTGATTTTTGTGCTTGAGAGAACTATTATTAAGGAAAGTTAATTAAAGAAAAATCTGGTAAAAATAATTATAATTATAATAATTATAATCTGGAAAAAATATAATATTATATAGCAGAATTATATTACAAATCAGATATAGAAGTTACGTAACATTACACAGATGACACAGATCTTCGTGTCGTGTATTGGCGGGGTGAAAATGATTGCGTCACGAGCTTTCCAGCGATCAAGATCTTTTATTAGAACCTTGGATTACACTCGTGGTTTTTTTCACACACGCTGTCATCTACAATATGTTCAATGATGCAACTTACGTATGTTAATCTACTAGAGTGGCGGTACTTACAGCTGCGGCCTACGGGCGTAAAGCGCGGGGATTCTTTTCTCTTCTCTAATTTGACGCTCGTATGCGACCGGTTCACCTCGATCGGCCTAAATCGATTACGCAACGAAGTATAATTGCACTGTGTATATCGTCTTCGCGGTAAACGTCTATCGATTCTAAGTTACACTGGCTGCTCGATGCGCCGGGAGCGATTAACGTTGCGATGGAACCCTCGACGAAATCGCGACAGATTACTGCGAGTTGATGTAACCGAGTTGGTCTCCAAGACGCGCTATATTAGCTGTCATATTAGGAGTGCATGACTTAAATTCTGGACTAAATCAGTTTCCACGTTCAAGTACACGCATTAAATTTTTTGATAATATTACTCTTAAGGAAGAAATTTTGATATAAGTTAATAAATCGTTAAAAGTAGTTGTCATCTAATAATCAGTTTTTATTACCAGTCTCTGATAATAAAAATAACAATTAGCTGCTTTTAATAAATATACGACAACGTTTTACATTTGGAAATTTAATATGATGCCTAGTTTTATTACGACACTTTGCAAAATGAAAGACACGAGCATGTATAATGAAGGAAACAGCTAGGTAATTACGCGATGAATACGATGTATATCTTCCAGCTTTATTCAGAAAAAGATCAGAGTTAAAAATGTTGAAAGAGTACCTCATCCATATTTGTCGACTTTTTTCTTGTTATCAAAGAAAAGCACAGAATTATTTCTGGAACGTAAATCACGCATCTCCATGTTATATCGAAGTCACGAAGGTTGTCTTCATTTATCTGCATTCTCTATACGTGCGTGTTATACTGAGCTTTTCGCGAATTTTACTAGAAAATTACGGCAATCGGAGTAATACGAGACTAGATTTAACGAATCCGCTTGGAAATCGTCGGATTCGTAAATGTCAACGTGACTTCCTCCTTCGCTTCATCGAAGACGATAGCGTCTCCGGCGAACATTATTCTAGCGTCGCTCTATATTCACAACGAGTGCTCGCAAGCTTCTTGCCGAAGCTTCTCGATTCGATCGATCTGTTCGCCTGCTTACGACGCCGTAAAGGGACGAAACGCGCAAACATCCTGGCTAAAACGAATCGCCGTCCTACCGGTAAAGATCCATTACTGGACGTGACGAGAAGCTGCCACTTGACGACGCGATAAAATCGATGCCTGTTTCCAGCCGGTATCACAAATACGTAAGACGAAATATTTGCTAATGTTTTGCTAGCGATGGGTTCCGCATTCCGCGCGGAGAAGGGCCTTACGACTACAAAACTGGGCCCGATTTCAGCGAATGCCGCGAACGTGAAGCGAATTATAAATTGGAGGGTCTGGCGCAACACTGTTTTAACGCGTTTTCCTAAAATATCGAGAACATTTAGATTAGATTTAAATATTATTCGTTGAAAATTCGATTTATAAATTAATTATGCTACACGGAAAGAACGATTTTGCTCAAGTATCTAAAAATTTAGTCAGATACAGATCAGAAAATAATTATGTTGGACCGTCCAAAATAATTATGTAGGACGCTCAAGCTGTTTGCCAGGATGTCAAAACTTTTTGCACTATTGTCATTACGCTTGAGCGTTCTACATAATTATTTTGGATGATTCGACATAATTATTTTCAGATCTATATCTGACTAAATTTTTAGATACTACAGCAAAACCATTCTTTCCGTGTACGTTCAATTTATTAATCTTGATTTGTTTAGTTTTAAATCTAATTTCGTCAACTCCACAAGATTAATTTCCTCAAGTCCTTGAAAAGGCATTAGACCATTGTTGCGCCTCAACCCTTAAGTCCGAGGATATAGAGATCGACGAGAGTGTGCTTTAAGGCAACGGACGTGTCGCAAGCTTACGGAACGGTTCGGGTTAAATGTGTCCTCCTCTTCGTACGCTGCTGCTCCTGCGTGTCGATTAATTCAGCCAGCCAGCTCGATTAATTGGTCGGCGCGGACGGACTGTGGACTTGGCCGTAAAACATACCGCGTGGAGGACGGCAAGCCGAGCAATCGGAGCCCGCCCTTTCCGCGGTCGGCTCGTTCCCTGCAATAATTATCATCCGGTAATTAGCGGAGCCCGCTGAACATCGACGGAAGCGTTATATAAAATCAACCCCTCGCGCGGACGCATTATTGTTTCCAGGGCCGGCAACTTAGCAGAATTCCGAGTGTGGAGTTCTGCTATCGGTAAGGTCGGAAGGGGGGAGGGGTAGCTAGAAAAACTGTAACAAATTTTTACAAAATGGAGCCTTTAATTGAGAAACGTGAACGGCCCTCTACCATATAATGTTACAGTCCATGGCATATCGATAGCTCTTGTCGCAATTCATAAATAATTTTCGAACAAATTGACCAAATTCCGAGTGTGGAATTTTCACACTTAGATTAATCCAAGTGTGGAACTCTCCACATACTCCATATATAAGTTGCCGGCCGTGATTGTTTCTCTTCCAAAGAACCATAACAAAATCTTTGTCGGAGATGCGTAAATAAATCAGTAGTAGAAGTTTTGATTAGTCTGGCGAGGACTTATCTTTGACACGACAAAATCACATAGGAATTAAAAAATTGGACTTAAAATATATAAGTATATTGGATATGTGCTTCTGAACATCTAAGTTTTATTGCCGAAAATACATCTTACTTTCGAAAGTAATTAATTTGCGGGAAAAAACTTGCGCACTTCTTACCGCGTCGACTCTCTTTTTTTTAAATACATTATTGTTTTTTAATTAATTTGGTTTTAAAAGTTAGAGTTTAAGAATTAAACTGAAAGTTAAAATTATAAATGCGCAGTGCAGAAGCATGATCCTAATTCAGCAAATTCAGAGTGGCGGGTAATAATCTTAATATTAATTTGGTAAGATTATCTTTTTTATCTTACACAGATATGTCGATAAAATTAGTTAAAGGGGAGTATTCATAATGCACAAAAGATCCGTGGACCGATTAGTCTCATTCGGCTAATTTGCGCAAACGACGGTTCAGTCAGACGAGAGGGCGGATTTGTTTTCGCATGACGGGCTTAAAAGGCGGCCCTGAAAAGATCGCGGTCGCGCAGAGAAGGAAAAGAAGAAGATCGGAAAGTGCGGGCTTTTTCTGACGGCTGTACGTTAGTCAAAGTGCCTGCGTTCACCGTCAATGATCCTGTATTCGTATTCATCGCGCCGATGCGGCACCTATCTCGTTATTTTCGGCTTACGCCCGCGCTGAATGGGTCTATCGATATATCAAGCAATATGTGTGTATACACGCGTGTGTACGCGCGTATATAAAAGTATGTACCTATACATATATACTGTCTCGTCTGAAACGCATGTCGTATTTGTGAACATGTTCTCTGTGCTTACATATTATATCATCGCATCGCGCTCGTCGAGTATCGTCGAAGAGAATATTTCCATAGAGTAAAAGAGCGATACCAATGATTTTACGGAAAAAGAAAACTGAGACTTTAAGTTTCATTTTTTTTTTAATTCGGCTATAAACTAAATTTTTATTTTAAGTCACGCTAATTATGTTTTACGTTCATACGTTCATTTATTAATTCGCGAGCTTAAAGATTTAGAAGAAATACGCAAGACCGATTATTTTCTCAAAAAACGTTTTTCTGATAATATAATTTTTTTGTAGCGCAACACAACTCGTAATTAATAACAATTAAAATTCGTCCGTTTAAATTCTGATTCATCCTGTCTGCATCCAGTTATCAAGTGACAGTCGCTGCACTTCTACACGGAAAGAATGGTTTTGCTGAAGTATACAGATCTGAAAATAATTTTTTTGAACCACCAAAATAATTATGTACTCTCTAAATCTGAATCAGTGCAAAGTGCAATTTGCACTGATTCAGATTTAGAGAGTAGGACGCTCAAGATAATTGCTAGAATATCAAAACTTTTTGCAGCATTATCGTTATGCTTAAACGTCCTACTTAGTTACTTTTGATGGACTAACAAAGTTATTTTCAGATCTATATCTGGCCAAATTTTTAGATACTTCAGCAAAATCGTTCTTTCCGTGTAGTTGATCCCAAGGAAACGCATATTGCTGCACGATATTGTGATGCATCTCGTCGTCGAGTTTAAAATCGCGGGCGTCGCGACGCCGACGGAACTCGACGTCGGCAACGGCGACCGTAGGTACGCGCAAGCGTCGACGCAAATCACGCCCCTTGGCCGGCCGAAGGGCCACCCGCACCCCATTTCCGCGTTATTACAGCCTGGAAGAACCACCCCCGCGTCTGAATATCAAGGCAACCCTCCGCGCGTTCCCACTTAACACTCCGGTCGCGACTAATTACTCTAATTAATTGGAACTCCGATCTTCTCGCCGGGCCGCTTGATCCATGGTAGTTACTAATTAATTACTAATATCAATGGGGGCAGAATTCTATACGGTACGAGGATGCGCGGGCGAAACGCTTTGAATCCGCTGCGAGCTCCTGGCTATTCATGCGAAAATAACGTGTAAACGTAGCACCGAGAGGCCGCTCGCGAAAATGCGCGAGAAACGATTTTCCGCGACATCGACTGAGTGAGGCCGGGCGCGGATCCTGAATTATATCGCGGAAAAGCGCATTTCGAGCGACGTTAATTGGAAATGCCATCTCTGGTGGAAATTCCAGGAATTATCCCGTCTGTACATTCTGGATCCGTGACGTTTTCAATTTATCATGGTAATTTATAACATGCGGATACTCGTTATATTATAAAATCCTATATTTTTGCTGTCGTTTCAGCTTTATTAAAATATTCTCGAGGCCTATATATTCTTGTCCAATTAATTATCCTTGCGCTCCTTTAACCATCTCCCTCTATCTATCCGTGCGTACGATACGACCCTAAAGTTCGTAAGTTTTAAATATCTTTTAATTAGCTTATGGACAGTTAATTTAATCTTCATCGTAAATGTTTCATTATGAATGAAGAGTGTCGTTCTCGACGCTTCGGTTCATCGAAGGGGTTTCCCTGAAGCTCTAAACTAATTTGCACGGCGAATCTCTTGCTCACCCTTCAGAACATTGAGATGTCGATAGTAGGCACTGCCGTGCCAGGTCTCGGGACTTCTCGCCGGCGGTAATTCCGTCTTCACGTCGCGCAGAGCCGCGGCTTCCTCGGCGATCTTCTCAGCCTCCCGTTCCTGGCGATAAAATTTCGGTACAATTAACTTCTATAAGTGGGATATATTAAGAAATACAGCGGAAAGAACGGTTTTGCTGAAGTATCTAAAAATTTTGCCGGATACAGATCTGAAAAAAGTGTGCAAATTAGAAACTTGCACATTGCTTCCTCATCATTTAGATGTTTGTATTCTATTTGATCAGGCTTAGTATTTATTAGTTTGGCTTCCTCAGAGAGGAAGCTTTTTAAGTGATAATAAAAAGCTTCCTCTCTGAGGAAGCCAAACTAATAAATACTACACGGAAAGAATGGTTTTGCTGAAATATTAAAAAATTTGGCCAGATACAGATCTGAAAAATAATTTTGTTGGATCATCAAAATAATTATATAGGGCGCCTAAAATAGTTGCTAGAATATCAAAACTTTTTGCAGCATTATTATTATGTTGGAGTGTCTTACATAATTATTTTGATGATCCAACAAAATTATTTTTCAGATCTGTATCTGGCCAAATTTTTTAATATTTCAGCAAAACCGTTCTTTCCGTGTAAGACTGATGCATCCAATAGAATACATGATGAGGAAGCAATGTGCAAGTTTCTAATTTGCACTGCACTTTTTTCTCCTCTCTTTTTAGTTCTTATCTTCTTTTTTTGCACCTTTAAAAAATGTTCCGAATGTGTGTGTGTGTCTGTAAAATAATTATGTAGGACGCTCGAGCATAATGACAATGCTGCAAAAAGTTTTGATATCCTAGCAAACAGTTTGAGCGTCCTACATAAATGTTTTGGATGGTCCAATATAATTATTTTCTGATCTGTATCCGACTAAATTTTTAGATACTTCAGCAAAACCATTGATCTTTTCGTGTACGCTTGCATTCTTACACTAAATCCGAAATGAGCCGTAATCGCACTTTAGAAACAGAGAATCAAAATAGATGGCTCACATTCAACTACTCTTCATATATTTCTTCATTTCAGCAAGAGAGAAGAAGAGAATTAGTACGAGTATATCTCTCTCTCTTAGTACACTTTCGATCGAAAATAATAATAACGAGTAGTACAGTAATTGTAGTAACGGTAATAATTTGCAAGTTTATCTTTTTGCCGTCCCTTTCGTTACTTTCACGAGGACGGTCTAACGTAACGTCACAATCGTGACGTTTCGCGATGTAAGCCTTCATCGGGCGACGGACATGTATTTTTCATCTGACATTAAGGAGCCCGACGTCGACGTTTGGTTAGTCATGAGCGAACCCGCAGTAATAATATCGTCGCGGAAGTGCGCGTCTGAAAACAGGAATCGTCATTTTCGTGGAGACAGGTGGGCAGTCGGACGCGTACATGAGGGGGGAGGGGGTGAGTGGAGGGCGAAAACGGGTCGGCAAACAGCCGCGATATGTCGCGACTCCTTGACGTAATGACAGCCGTGGAAATGGATGACGACCCACTCATCCTGATCAACCACTCAGGTATGCAACGATGGCTTGCGGGGGTGACAAGGACGGCACAGGGGAGGGTCCCGCGTCCTCCGCGGCCGACGGCGATCTACAATCTAAACGCGCCGCTCGCCCAAAGCGGGACACACGGTGCTTTATTTAATGCTTCCGTCGATAGCGATCGTCGAATTACTTAAATTAATTCCGCCGCCGCGCGCGCCGTCGGCCGCGGATCGATCGAGGTGAATTATTCAACTCGGCTCGGCCAGGGACGAAACGAGCAGTTACTCCACCGCGCCGCGCCGTGCCGCGCGTCCGCCTGCCTCGCCGATTAAAAAGTCACGGAAACGCGCGTTTACCGTAATGTCCGTGGAAGGGAGTTTACCGGCCCCCCGGGAGCCTCTCGGAAACGACCTCATCCCTTGTACGCGCGATATTTTGCGTCACGGCGAACGCTCCGGGATTTCCGACGGTAGCTGCTAAAATTCCAAGATTTCTCTCCCGAAAATTTATCCGAAATTATGCGAAAAAAAATTCGAGCGAAAAAACGTCGAGTTAAAGAATTGTTAGGGAGGATTATTTCGTGGAATTGTTTTATTATAGCAGCGCTATCAATACGCACGATTAATTTTACAAATGCGCGCTTTGTAGCAAGCTTCTAATGACATTTATTGTATATACGTACACGTTTGAGCGGAAATTAAATTATTATATAATTAATTAATGTTATATAATTATATAATTATAAATAATATTATACATATAATTATATAATTAGAAATATGTGTAAATCGTATCTTCACTATTCAATGAACCAATGTATCACAGATTCTTTCTGAGACATTTAATTTACTATGTGTTATAATATGTTCAAATTATATTACTAATTGCTATAATATTACTATATACTAGGTACTTATTAATATATAGCATATACTACAACGGAAAGAACGGTTTTGCTGAAGTATCTAAAAAGGTCAGATACAGATCTGAAAATAATTTTGTTAGTCCATCAAAAGTAACTAAATAGGACGCTTAAGCATAATGATAATGCTGCAAAAAGTTTTGATATTCTAGCAACTATTTTGAGCG
>NJRL01000001.1:1138038-1183364 GCA_003063815.1 Aphaenogaster rudis | reverse complement strand
AAGATTCTTCCTTCTTCCTTCTTCCACATCCCAATCGTTAATATCTGTTCCTTGTTCCTTATATTTTTGATTGTGCGGGGGGCTTTATCGTTAAAATCATTACACTTTACGTTTAATAAAGTTGAAAGTTACCTCCGGCACGTGAGAAGCGAAGCATTATCTAACTCGCTTTTTGTTATTTAAATTCCAGCCGAGAAGAAACCAATTCCCGAAGAGAGAGGGAACACGAGGAATCAGCTGGTTCCTGGCCGGCTGTGGCCTAAATACTTCATTTCGTGTGTACGGCAAGCGATTTCTCGAGGGGAGGACTCGATTAAACGAGCGAGCGTCGGATACGACGTTAATTCGATTAACTTTGCGGCGGCAGTTTGTTTGCCGTTGGGTGTCGTATTGCGGGAAAATATTTCGCTGCCGGCCGTTTACAGGGGAGACGTCGCACGATCACGCATTACGCGGGGGTGCGGAGCTCTACTTTCCTTACAATGCAAACATACTCCGTTATTAAACCGCGCAGACATGTACCTTTATTCACTCACCAGCGAGTGAATAAGAGTCACGCCGTAATAAATTGCTTCTCGGGATAAGAATCGACGGTTGTGCTATCCAGACTACTAGCGATAACGTGAATTCGCTTCCCCCCCTCAAAAAGAGAACAAAATTTATATACACGGAGAAAATTTTATATTAACAATTACTATGTATGGCAGTAGCCGTGGACCATTGCTGGAATTATAAAAATTTTTACTATGTTTTTCACTAATGAGTTTAATAATTATTAATATAACATAGTAAAAATTTTTATAATTCCAGCAATGGTCCACGGTTACTGCCATACATAGTAATTTTCAATATAAAATTTTCTGTATTATGTTACTTACGAAAGTTATTTGCATAAATAAGCAGGCGATATTTTTTTCTTTTAAATATATTACAGATTTTTATAAATAAACTTAATATTTCCTAGATTTTAATTTAGATTTTTGTTCTGAGACTTTTGTCTCTCGTTTTTCCTTTCTCCATAAAGTTTTTCAATATTTTGGTTCTTATTTTAATTTCTAGATGCGTTTTCCTGAATGCATGTAATCAATTAGAAATGGATCATCGCGATCGGTGCGGACTCGAACCCGTTTCGAGACGCTCGTTCGAGACGTGATCGCGTCACCGCGGTGCACGGCCACGTGCTGGTCGGTCGAAACGCACGTGCGATCACTCGCAGCGGCGCGACCATTATCAGTCTGCCGATCGCAAACACTCGACGATAAGCGGGCGATACCGCCACCGCTGGAAACATGTCCGTCGCCTCGTGGCGAATCCTCCCCGTTGTCATACGAGGACGTAATCGCGCGCGTCCGACAAACACAATCACGCCGTAACGCTAGCGTGCCGCGCCGTGCACGCGATCAACCCTTGCACGCGACGGTGATGGTGCACCGGCTTCCTCGAGAGGTAATCGCGACGAGAGCGTGCTTCACGCTTCTCTTCGTGATCGTCGCGCGGTAGAACACCAGAATCTCTCCCCCCGATCTTTACCCGGTTTGTTTGACTAACCCAAAGGTGGCCAAACTTAGAAGCACCAAGATCTACTTTCAGCTTCCTCACCCCATCGCGATCTGTTTCCTATCGCAGCGATCTAGGTTTATATGTGAAATAAGCATGTTTATTTTATTTTGTGTGTTGAGATTGGGTATATAAAATAGCAACAATTAAATTAATTATGGTTACATTGCGATTACAATTGTTGTATTGTGAATTTCACATTGTCACACGATCGAAGGTTCAAGTGTCCGCGATCGACCGTTTGGCCACCTCTGGACTAACCCATTCCTTTCGTTTTACTTCGCGCGTATAAGTGTCTGCATCTTTCCACAAATCTTTCGACGATCGTAACCCTCGCTTGATGAACCTCCCAATAAATTTCCCAGGTCGGAACTCACCGTTTCTCGGGGAGGACTCCAGCACTGCGGCGACGTACTTCGTCCGCTGTGGCTGCTCATCGCGGAATTCGAGGCCGAGTGAAGATTCTGAAGACTCGCGTTGAGCGGCGTCACCGGATCGTCCTCCGTCGTCTCGATGTCGACCTCGTCGTCGGAGTTGTCCTCCTTCTGGCCGGCGTCCGTCGGTCGCTCTGGGATGACCGCCGGTTCGACGATGGGCGGCCCGCGAATCACCGGACGGAACGCAGATTGATGCAAAGGTGGATTGACGGCTGGAATCAACGGTTCCGTGGGGCTGGAACCGCTTATGGGCGGCGGCAGCGGTCCTGAAAACCATCGGCGTGCAATTGCTACCTAATTGAGGTTGAGTCGAGCATCACCCGGGATCAATTGTACAGAAATAGTGATCGTAGATAGAGGATACTTTATTAGTTTCTTATGACTTCGATTTTATGTCAATAGCTTTATACTCCGGACGTAAAGCGTGGAAAACATGGTTAACGATCTTATGTCTGATGGACATTCGTTTGGTTTAACGAATAAATACTTGACTAACATTGTAGATAATGTAATAATGATTATCATAAGTACTTGAACTAGTCAATTGAGCAATAATTTAAACTAGGAAGATATGGTTTTTCCATTAATAAGGATCGCTTATATTTAATGTTGAATTTGACAAATTCTTTAAAATAGATTTAAATTTCTACAATATTCTTCAATTATTCTTCAATTATTCAGAGATTATTCTTCATTCGTCCGTCATTTTTTAAATCTCGTCTTACCGGGGAACAGGACGGGACTTCGTTTGGCCAACCAGGGCAGGGCATAGGACGGAAATGCGAATGGGCTAGGTGTCTTGGCCGCGGCCACCGCCGCTGCCTGTTGATGCTGATGCCACACGTAGTCCATGACGAGACTGCGGGACAGCGGCAGGGGTAGTTCCGGGAACGGCGGTACACGGGGATGCGCCGGTGTCGGCACTAGGGTAGAGATCTGCGCGGCGTTGGTCGGCGACGATCTGGGTTGCTTCGCCGGACTCGGCGATTCCCGAGAGTGTGAGTTGCCCAATAGACGTTTCCTGGTGCCGCCGTTGAACATCGCCTTGACGTCCTCCCAGGCATGCACTACCTCGTCCGGTGGGGTACCAGACAACTTCATGTGCCGACGCCACGAGTTGAAATTCGCCGCGTCCGGCTGCACGTATTTGTCCGACGGGCCGACACGATGCGAGTGGAAGATGAACTTGTTAGGCGAGAAGAACAGGCCGCAGTACGCGCACTTGATGCACTTTGCACGCGAGCTGTTATAACGGGCAGGCAGAAAAGCGCCGCGACAGCCCCAGGCGCACTCGTGGTGAACGGAGAATGCGAAATCTTCAGGCAATCTGCAAGGCGTATCATATATGCAAATATTTATACAATTATGTATTAAAAAAACAAAATAGAGCTTTCAAACTTCAGATAAAGTTAGTCAATAATCTTCGAAAATTTGAAGCTCAATGGATGTTTAAGACACAAGGATTTGTACGAAAAAAAAAATTTTCTTCTTTTACCTCTAAATATTCAAATTTAAACAAGTCTCGTTTATGAACTTAATTTTCAAACGACGTATTTTTATAAGCTAAAACGGAGAATTGTTTGGCAATATTTGTGCCGTATTTCTCGCTCGATAAGAGTAGTATAGTCTTTTGCGAAAATTTTGTAATTTTACGAGAATCGCGAGTTGTCTTACACTGACCTGGGCGGTGCATTGTCACCGAGAAAGGACTTGCAGAGACGTTCCGCCTCCCTGCGAGTGATCATGCCGCATCTACGCGAAGACACCGGCATCGCGCCGGCACGACGAAGTATCTCCAGTTGCACCGGCGTGCACTGCACGCAGGTGATGCCCAACGCTACCCGACGATTGTGGATCTCGTTGTAGCTGAACTGCTTCAGTAGAGTGTTGCTGATCTGCGCCAGGCACAGTCGCTCCTGCCCCTCGATCACCAGCGACACGATGTGGATCCCGTAAAGCGACACGGTACCCACCTGCAACTCCTATCCGTTTAGAAGTCACTACGATGCCCTCAGATTCGGGCGCATCGCGGGATGTTCGATCTCTCGTTGCACTTTGATCTTTTATCTGTTTACGGTGACCGCCGCGAATGACTCTGGTAATTCATGAAATTGTTCTAGTAGATACATCGATCCGATGCCGAATCGCGTGATATTAGATTTCTATTCGTCGCGAGAAGAATACAAACTTAACCCTCAGTACCCACACTGGGTTAGCGTAACCCGGCCGATTTTCAAAGTTGCGGCATTTTTCCCGATTCCTTTTTACTTGTTGCAAAATATCTTTTGCGTTATGACTTTCTTGACTTTCTCACCTAAATATTCTTTTTTTTCAGTCTTTAAACTACCGATTTTTTAAAAAATGAATTAAATTTGATGCATTACAACCCGAGATACAAGCAAAAGAAAACGCGGGTTAGGAATACCCGAGTATGGGTAGATAGGGATTTTTTTGAAGTGTGGGTATACTGAGGGTTAAGACATAGTTGTACAATATAAAAAAGCTCTGAATCCAGTTTTATTAGTATAGAAAAATTTCTTTAAATTTTCTTTTTATTCTTTTCTCGGGCGCGAATAATCTGTCTCTGTCGGCCCAAGTTTGTATCATTTCCAGAATTTTAATCTGTTAATTTTAAGAGTTAATTTTAAGTTAATTTGCATTTTCGTGTCTCTCTGTGTTACCTGATTCTGTTTCGGATGCGATTGCGGTTGCGGCGATTGCGCCGATTTCTGCGAAGAAGTAAGCGGCGGCATCGACAGCACCGCCGGCCCATCCATCCTGGAAAAGAGATTATTACCGGATTAAGCATCACGAGATACAGATATATCCAATCGCAATCTCGTTTGCAATAGTCTTAATATTCAGGTCATATTAGATATAAGAGCAAATAGACATTATCTGCATGTAGGTCGAAGTGCATATTAGACGAAATCCGCATATTGGTAACGTAATATTGGCAGACTATAAACATTAATATTAAATTAACCGTACATCTAAAAGTTACGCATTTTAATTATCAGAATATATGATACTGTACTTGCAAAAATATGATATAATATTTAATTAAAATTTTTACGAATGTAAAACCGTTTCAGTTTCCGATAAGCAATACCGCTTAAATAAAATATGCATCTTGCACGATTTCTATGCTTCCTCTGCTTTTTCATGCATTTAAAATTGTGGTTTAAATTGCCGTTCCTATAATTGCCCGAAAAATTGGGTATTGTTTTAACAACGTTTTGAGAATTGCTTGTAATTTTGCGCCTATATTGCGTTATCCGGCGCCCGGGCCTATTCCGACCTAATGGAAAATGCATCGCCGATGCGACGCGACAATAATTTGCCTCTCAGCGCGGTTTTTATCATCATCGGCGAGATTGATTATAATCTCTGATGTTTTACGGTCGCGCTCGTGCGCTCGTGTCCGATAATAAATTCCGCGTTTTCCACTCGCGCAGGGGGAATAAAAAAACATCCTCCTCCGCTCTTCCGCCTCCTCCACCCTCGTTGTAATTATATTTATTACACTTTATCGATCAGCGCTCTTTCTCCCTCTCGATGTGCCGCCGCGTCCGGCGGTGCATTCAGCTCAATTAAATCGGGCCCTCCTCGTTTTTACCCTGTCCCGATCAACTGCCACGCGATCGCCGGCCAATTAAATCGCGGACGGTAACGCGACTTTTCATAACGTAAGCGGCGACGCGCGCTGCTCTCAGACCACCATTTATATTCGATCTTTTTTTTTTCTACAAAAGGATGGAATGGAGGTTGAAGCTTTCCGATAATAATTTTATAAAAGCAGATATGAAAATTGAAGGTTGGATTATAAACGACACTTGCAGACTAGGACTAGCTTCACAAAACGATCCTTTCGCTCATTTTATACGGAATATGTTCCAGTCTTTGTATAAATCCTGATTTTAAAAACGTGGACGAATCATTAAATATTTCGTCGATTGGAGATTGACGAATAGCAAATCTAACGGTTGATTATTTCAATTACGTAATTTCATGTACCTTTTCAGACGTTGCATTTCTATTATTTTTATACTTGATTTGGTTTGCCCTCTGGACCCCACATTGATGATGGGTTAATCGGCGGCGAAAGCGCGATCGCGTTTATCCGACATTCGGAAAAACACGCGTGCCGATTAAAAGGTGTGATTAAGTTGTTCTCGTCGCCGTCGTCATCGTTGTCGTCGTCGTTGTCGCTCGAAGGGCCCTCCTTAATTATCGGGCGGTGATTAAGCGAATCCAAAGACCGGCTGAAATTAAACTCGCGCGGTCAAAGCGCTGGTCGCCGTATTCTCTCTTCCTCTCGCGCCCTCTTTTTCTCTTTCTGTTTCTCGAAAATTTACGGAACAGAATTAAGGACGATTAAATCCAATTTCTCTCGCTTAACCTTCTTTCCGGCTTCTTTCCGTAATCGGTAATCGGTTGATTCGTTAATCGCGCCGAGGACAATGGTGTCCCTGTTGATCTCTTGATTCAATCCTTTGAAAAAATAAGTCGAAGTATCAAGACAATTTCTCTTTTCAATTGCAAGGGTTTAATTTTAAGGATAAAAAGCTTTAAGCATTAGTCGAATGTACATTTAACTAGAATCGCATCGAAGGTGCATCGTGTATTTAAGACGTAACGTAATTGTCTTTAATGTCAGAGTAGAATTCTACTTTTCATGTATCGTTAAAATATCTGTAGCGTCAAAGACTTGGCGCGTTCTTGAAATCTTTTATATTTTATAATTTAGAAGCACGTCTAATCCTCTTAATCAACGATGAATACCACATTCGCGACAGGTACAGAGATCCGTGAGGAAATAACTTCGAAGTGGCGAACTGTCAATCGGCATGCCCTTGTAATTTTTCCACAAGTCAAAGCAACAAGGAATTGCGGAAAATTCGCGAAGAGAGGAATACAAGCGAGGAGTCCTCCTCAAAGAGAACGATTCGCTGGGTCTCACCAAGGAGACTTCCTTTGCGAGGACCGTCGGATAAGGAAGAGAAAAAAACGGATGCTAAAGGCGAAAATGAGAGTCGACTCCGAGAATCGAGTTCTTTATCCTCTTAACGGGGGACGGTGAAGAAGATGCCGAAAAATTTCAAGTGCCTGTAATAAGTGACTGGAGACTTCCCCGCCGTTAGTTTAACGTGCGACAAAGATTTTCAAGAGTATTTTCGAAAGAATAAATTTTTAAGAGAGAAGAATGATGAAAGAGAAAATTTTTTCATCTTCCTGATGACAGCTTTGTAATAAACTTATCCTTGAATAAATAAGAGAGCATTGCAATATGCACTAGGCAATAGGTAGAAATAGATACAAACAGTATGTGCGTGAGCGATATAAAAGTCATTAATTTTATACATTAATAATTAAATCCTTTTGAATAAACTCTTCGAAAACAATTTATGACGTAAAAATTTTTTAATAACGTGTGCACGTTGAATGGCACATGCTAAATTATCACAAAAATAATTTCCGGCACGAGAGGATTTTTCGTGAAAAAGTCGACACAATAGAAGTGAATACGGACGCATGATAAATGAATCGCTGCCAACGGTTTCGGTATACAATCTACCAAATAACGTAATACGAAATTCGGGGCCGTTACTGTACGGTTATATACGGTTATACGTGTAATACAGTTATACTGAATTAATAACGTAATGCACATAAGACAACAGAGACGCGTCGCGGAGAAAGAGTCGGAAAGTTGGTTCGGGGGATGAGGGATGCATCGCGGAACAGGTACGCCGATTAGGAGGAGAGATCAAAACGGTCCGTGTCGACGGGGAGAGGAGCGAGAGAGGTACGGGGTCGGGGCCAACCCCCGGTGTTGATTTTAATTGAAAACGCCTCCGCGGAGGAGGTAGCGCGCGCGCGCGCGCGTATGTATATACATGTACGTGTCGCTGCACACGTATACGAACACAGATACCGATGCAACCCCCGACAACCGGAGGCAGCGCGAGAGCGCCAGCGCCCCGGCAAACGTCCCCGGGGAGCCGTGGTACGAGGGGGTAATTCAATTTGACACCCCCACCCACGCTTAAACAAGGCAGCACCCATCCGAGCGTCCTCCCTCTCCCCCCGGCCCCTCTCGCACTCTTTCTCTCTCTTACTCTTGCTCTGTGTGCCTCTCCTCTTCAGCCCAGTCTCTCTTTCTCTCTCATTCTCCTCTTCCTCCTTCTCCTCCTCCTTCTCGTCGTCCTCCACCATCGTTTCCTCTCTTCGTACCGTGCAAATTAAATTCTCATCCACCGTGAAACAATGTCGGTACCCGACCCGGAACAACCCCCCCCCCCCCGACCGTCGCGAGTTTCCTCGTTTCCGTCCCTCGTTCCCTTTGCCGCCCGCGCTTCGACGAGCCTCGCGGATTCCGTTGGTTAGCGGTCGGATGGATCGGACTCGAATCGACCGCATTAATTACTCGCTACTTACAATTATAGTGCAGGCCGAACGAACGGTCGATCGTCGTGACGACGACTTAGTAAAAGCTATTTTGAATATCATCCAAATTAGAAAAGACACTTCGAGAACAGCTCGTTATCTAATTTATGGTGATTACTCATATAGCTTTACGTTCAATAATGACCTTAACTCACAATCTATTACTCCGATGTGATGTGTTGTTTAATAAAACATATTCTATTACGCCAATGTGATAGGTAATTAGTCTTTTTAATTTTATAAAGAGTTTTAATTTTATAGACAGGGTTTCTGTATAGAAAAAAAGATAAAATAAACATTTGAGCCTTGATGCAGACAATTAAATATTACCTCAACTGTACTTTGATTCCACGTAAATGTAATTCAATTAAATTTAATGATTAAGCTTGTCAAAATATCGCAATCGCGATATCGTTATCCAGATACTCAGAAGTTTCGCTGCGATTGTTCTTCAATTAATCTCGGCTGTAGTTCAACCGGGAAACTTCCCTAGTAGCACAGAATATTGGCAATGCATTGGTTCATATTGGCCAAATATTGGTTATATTGGGAATGTCTTGGCCAATATGGGCCAATGCAAGGCCAATATTGGTTGTTAACAAAATGTAAGTGCACTGCCAATATGCAGCGCCCACTATGACACCAATGTTGGTTACAAAATAAATGTAAATGTGCTGCCAATATTACGTGCCAATACTTACACGGTATTGCGTTTACATTGGAAGTGCAATGGCCAAGCAAGATTTCCCCATGAACAGTACGCGGCACCGCTACCAGATGGACGCGGACTTCTCGTATTTCTCGTGAGTAAAAAACCATACAAGATGGAATATAAGACGCAGCATTATGAGATTATTCACTCATGTTCTAATAATATGATTCTTTAAAGGAGAGTCCCCAAAAGTGGATTCTAAGATGAAAGTAAAGAAATCTTACTTGGAAAGTACAATTATATGATTAACCAATATCGGCTAAATAAGAGGAGGCGTGTTGGACCAATATTGGGAATCAATTCACACCCAATATAAAAAATTGGATATATATTGTTAGCCAATCTTGGTAAAAGATGAAATTAATATATTGGTCCAATATTAGAATTCAATATTAGCTAAAAAACAGACAGCGTCTACTTTACAATATTGGACCAATATGGGAAAAATTGGATATATATTGCTAGCCAATATTGCACCAATAAGTTGTGCTACTAGGGTTAACTCAATTAAATTTGATAATTAAATTAATCGTCACGATATACCGCAATCCCGATATCGTCGTAATTATCGAGATCGTTCAGAAATGTCACTGCGTAAATTTAGGACGTCGGAGATTGCACGCGCGAGATAGATAGATCCCAGGGACGAGAAGTCGCGACGGCGCTCTCAGGATTACGTACCCGCGGGCTCGCGGATTATTTAAATGCAAACACAATGTTGTACCGGGGCGCATTGTTCCCCTCTCGGTTATTTTACAATTCAATCTGCGATCCCGGGGCTCCGCCGACGCGGCGCGGCGAGGCCGGGGAGGCGACGGGAGCGCTCGCTCGGTCGTTCGTTCATTGTAACATTGTTAAATCTCGTCCTTCCATCATGACTATCTCCCGTCCCTCTCCAGACACTGTCTCTCTCTCCCTCCACCTCCGGAATCCTCCCTCGCGCATTCTTCTTTCGGCTCGACTTCTCCATCTTGCGTTGGAGAACACGATACCAGAGTCTTCTCTCTCCCTCTCTCGGTAATTGTACGCGTCTTTCGAATTCTTCGCATAATTTATGAGCGGCTTCCTCCCCGTACGCTCGTCCTCGTCTCCGCACGGAGATGTAAATCGGGACAGCGAGTGCGTAATTTTGCCGGGATAACGAAGCGCAAACGCGCGGTGTAAATCGCTATTAATACGTTGACGTCATCGCGTCGCCCGGTCATCAGTGATTGCGCTTGATACCCGCAATTAATCCGTCGATCTGGCTGTCGGGTTTAATTCTGGCTCTAGATCACGCGAAAATCTCGCCGAGCTCTCTCGGAATCCCTGGTAATTCGACGAATTTGAGCAAGCATCTTTGTCCATTGATCATAATTACCATTGCGCTGCACCATTGCTGTAGTGCGATTATTCTACCAATAAACACGGGGATATTTACAATATAATATCAGAGAAGATGATTTTAAATGACTACGCCAGTAGTTGGAAATGTTTGCACCCACTTCATGTTCATATATTAATTCATATGTAACATTGTTAATTCTTAATGCTTCTCGCGGCGAAGTGTATCGGCCTTGTCAATAGCACGCTAATCCTTTGGCCTTTGTATCTGTATACGCGTTAAAATGTTATCATCTAGAGTGGCATCAGAGGCAAACACAATGCCGCGGGCTGCTATCAGAGTCCGTCAAGAGGATCAGGAGATTAAGTGCCACTCGGATAATAATTTTAATAACCGGAATGCACTCTCTCTCTGATCGTCATAAGTACTTAGCTCGATCCGGGAGAACGGATCTTTTACCTTCCGAGCCCGGTGTGTTTTTACAATACCGATTTGTGCGCCCGAGTCGCGCTCAGTTATTCCCGGGGGCCGCATTTATATTTCACGACTCAAAAATTACACAAATGCTAAGCCGATATGATTCATCGTGCGTTACATGTAACTTTACAAGTCTGCCGTTTAAAGCAACGATCACGAGAAAATATGAAAATGTTAAATTAGAGAAATAAAAGTAACATCATTATAGAGATGCTAATCATTCTGCATACACGAAAAATATATCTTGTCAGAGATTTCCTAAACTAGGGAATTACATTTTTTAATAATAGTGGAATATTAAATAAATAAAAATAAATTAATAATAATAGAATAATCTCTACGGTTATTCATACACACAATTATAATGATATACATTACATTTACAAAATAATAAGATTTCGCGTTTAACGTTTCTATTCTCTTTAGAGAAGTGAAAAGTCACATATAAAAAGGGAATAATAAAAAGAACCCAATTTTTGAAATGACATATTTATAGCATATTCCGAATATTTCCGAAGAGATTAGTTAATTCGCCGTCGGGTCACTTAAAGCTTAAAAACTTCTCAAAGATTTCATTCAAAAAAGGCTTTAAGCGTGTCCAGCGATGCTATAAATCGCACGCGCGTAGCGAACCGAAAAATTAGGCGGGACACGTCTTTTCGAACACATTCAGAAACTTTTAGAAACTTGGAATAACCCACCTGGGGCCACATAGCCTTCGCGCTTATTATTTCAGCTTAAACGGAAGTTTTTCCTACGTTTTGTATATCGTTAGTTACTCCAACAATAAGTTGTATTTTTATATTCCCGTTTACTTTTAGGTTTTGACAGTGAATAGCTTCATAAGTTTCTTCGATGACAAGAAAATTAAACTAAGACTCGTAATCCAACGATCTAAAGTACGGTGAAAATACTTTGTGTCCATATAATCTGACCACTTTATTCTTCCAGCTTTCTATTCAGAGTGCTTATCCGCGCACAGGTTGTCACCTCGGACATTTCTCGCAGGAGGCAAACCAGCAACGGCTAATCCCAAGCACAAACAGTTTACGGTGTTTGTTCGCTCGGCACCCCTACGGCGCAACGACCCCCGCGTATCCCCGCGGGACCAGTTTGCTTAGGACCCGCGCGAATCGACTATCAATTTATTTAGCAGCGTCCGAGGGAGGGATCTCTTTACGACACTGATTCCGTCCCGAGTTCGGCGAGAGTCGTTAGAATTATTCTCGCGTCTCGATGTAGCGTACAGCTTTAAGGGTAGCGATTAAAATCTCAAGTGAGCAAGTAACGACGTAAACTAGTCTGGTTTCCCTACGCTTTTCTACATTTAAAGTGAAATAAGCTTAAGCATACCCAAGATTAAAATGGAAAGAAAGGAAGGAGGTTTGATATAAGAGGATGTGGAAAATGTATATAAGAAAAATCTGACAGGTAGGAAGTCTTTGACATATAAAAGATGTACATTCAAAAATTTCGATAGAACGCAAGCCGATTCGTACCTGAAGATGCAGTTCAGTCGCCAAACAGTGCCAACGGTTGGAAGTGATGTCTATTTCACAATTTAAGTCACGATCACCGGCTGTTGATCCAAATAGCAGTCTTCTATGGATTCAGTTGCAACAAAGACGTTTCTCTTCGAATATGAGTCTTGAATGAACACTCGTTTCTCTACAACGATGATGAAAATTCGTTCGTTTAGTTACATCGAAGACTAACTTTTCCTCAGCTAAAGGCTCTCTTAATTGGATTCTTCGGTAACCATGACGACTCGTTCTTTCACTTCCCGCAAAAGTTTATTTCTTCGATCACGATGAAAATTCGTTTTTTCAGCACCAACGATGAATGTTTCAATCTCTTCTCCGATGCTCCTCCAGCTGACGTTTGAATTACGTTAGAACTACCCTAATTACGACAATTAAACCTCCGCGCCCCGACGGAGCGATACTTGTTTCGTACCGTCGCGGTCGACTACGGTGCGTGTTCGAGGGTGGTTTACTCGCGAGCGAGCTCGATTGTCCTCCGCGCACGGGGTGCGTATCGGGCCGTACTTCGCGCGCCTCTTTCGCGTCACCCTCTTTCTCTCCGGCCGGCACCCCGCGGTGAGAGCGCTAAATCGGAACTCGGGTAGCAAAGAACCGCCCCCGAGTGTCCCACCCCCGTGACAACCAACCCCATGCCGACGAAGGCGGGGCTTCCCGACTCTCTTGCCTCTCCGGGGGTGGCTCACCTCAGGGGTAACTACAAACACGTACTTACACGTACTTACTGAACGTTATTATTATACCCGCACCCGACTCGCGAGCGCGCGAGCGCATACAAACGGGGATGAGAGAGAGAGAGAGAGAGAGAGAGAGAGAGAGGAGGGAGGGGAAAGAGAGAGAGAGAAACAGGGAGACAGGGAAAGAGAGAAGGCGACAGTATATACGCGTGCGAGCGCACTTGCATTTACATGGACTTGCTTTTACAGGGTATTCCAGTCGTACGCAGATCTAGCGAAGTTCAAATTTAGAAGATTTTGTTTCAAAGTCGTAATATTAATTAATATATTTTCTGAATTATTTATGTATATACAATTTATAATATTATTTATAATAGAAAATTGTAGATCCCAACTATTGCAAAATGTTTGTTAAGGAAATATTGACTTTAACTTCCCGAAAGAATTTGCTGAGTTAATATATTTTCCTAATTACATGCAAAAAAAAATTCGAGAATTTAAGATCACGTTCCAAAGACAGAAATATAAAAAGACTTGTTCTTTGATTAATTCCAAGAATGCTTCGTCTCGCCAGAAATTTTTTTTACTGTTTAATAGGCTGTCTAATTGCTAAGATACATGAAACATTAAAAGTTGCCCATAATTTCTAAATTTATCGCCGACGGATCGCGTTATGTATCCAAGATGCTCTGTAGGGATTCTAAGAGGTAGTTTTTGTGGAAAACAACTTTCAAGACGTCTTTTCCGTGTGCACACAGTAGGATCTTCTCCAATGTCGCTAAGGAGTGCGCCTACATCAAGGGCGATATTCAAGACGATTAAGGGACGCGCGCGCGAGCGTCTCTGTTCGCTCGTGACGCAAATTAAATCCGCTTAACACGGATCTGCAAGGGGGATAGGAGCGATCTGCCGAGACGCTTTTGACCGAGTGGAGAATAACTCGTCCTAGCAACAGTGACAAACAAACGATGTTACGTTGCTGGAAGGGGATGCGCTCACAATCGGATGGTAGTTCGCCTCGAGATAATTTCCAGAAGAAGAAAAATTTTTCGTATAACTATAAACGTAAATTTGTAAATTGTCAGTTAAAAATAATATCTATATTTCTTAAATGAAATTAATTTTGACGATATTAATCGTTTTTAGATTTTCTCAAAGAAAGATCACGATCGATTCGCGTATGTTTTTTTTTTGGGCACCCTTCGGCGAAGGTTTCGTTTAACGAACCGCAAAGAGGCCGGTGCAGTTTATACCCCAGTTGGCCATTATGATCTTTCTTTTTACCGCCCCCTTGGATTCGTAATAAATATTACGTCGGGGACCCCTGCCAATTATGCCGGACTACCAGCGTTTCTCCCCCCCCCCCTCTCTCTGTCCATCTCTCTCTCTGTCTCGACGAAAAGTCACAATGCGCGAACATAAGGTTCGATCGAAGTTTCATTGTCACCCCCCTCGGAGCTGGCATCTCTCCTCCTATCTTTCGCACCCTCTGCGCAGTCGAGTGCTCGGAAATCCGTGACTGCGTTATTTTATTAATGCCCACCGTGATCGTCGACATCCCCGCTAACATACCGTCCGATGACGCTGATAGATAGCGGATTAAATTCGCGTAATTCGAAATTAAGCGACGCTTTTTAAATAAAATTCTAACGCGGTTGAGAGTCCTCCAACGGCATAATCTAAATCGCAGCTAGAAACAGGTAATCGCGGAATTAATATTTTGTAATTTTTAATATTAAGAGATCGTATATATTACGTGTATACGTGCACAGCATATTTTGATTTAATCTCTATTAAACTGGGAGATTATATAATTAAACTGCTGCTTATAATCTCTCTTATCTATATAATATAATATTATTAGACGCAAAATTTAGCTTAAAATGCTAAATGTGAGGGAAATGACTGTCTCAATGGAAACATCTAGATATAACTCCATGAGATATTCATAACACTATCAAATTTTTTCATTCAAACGATATTTAGAAGGAAACCTACGCGTGTTAGCTGCTTGTGTTACCGCGCAACGTATTCGATGCTCGTGAAAATCGGACGGGGACCGAATGTTTCCTTGTTAGCGGCCAATTACCCGTAGCGGGCACGTTCGATTTCCGCGGTGATAAAATTAAACGGGCTTTATTACCGGCGGCCGGCCGCCGCGGAATAACGACGCGCCGCGCCGGAACGATCGAGGTAACGAGCTGCGTGATACCGCGTTGCGGGCTCCGCTCCGGTCCGCTCCGGTCCGCTCCGACCATCGCGCCGAAGACCAAAAGAAGATGAAGTGGTTAAGCGCGCAGATCTCAATGGACTGCCAATGCCGGGAATCGCTTTGATGAGGGCGCGTGTCGGGTATTAAAGTTACCTTCGCCGACCAGTCCGACCGCACGCGGTCGATTTGCACGAGAATCGACTCTCCTTCCTCCTCCATCCCTCTCTCTCTCTCTCTCCCTCTCTTGCCTGCCGGGGGTTGCGTTAGTAAGTTCGATACCGATCAAATCCGAAAGTGAGGGGTGGAACGGCTCCCACGTGGGCCGCAATAATCGAGAGACTAGGACCACCGAAGCTCCTCTCGACAATTGCGGCATTTGCAAGATCGGCATGTGCGATATCAAAGCGATATCAATTGTTCCGTTGCCTTTCAGAGGATGCAACTTACAATAGTATCTCATGGTTACCGTATCTACACAGGGACTTTTTTGACAAATATAAGATCAATTTCTTTTTAGCCCGTATTTTATTAATATGAACTTTTGTTGCTTAATACCTATTTAAATTTTGCAGCTAGGATTCTATATTTCTATAGGCTTTGCATAATAAAGTAGCATATGTCATTCATTACAGATAATTTATATTATAATAATATATAACATATGTATATAATTTTCAACATAGATAATCGTTGTATTTAAAGAAGGATATAAAAAGAAAATGCTTTTGTAGAATTCTGATGTATTTGCATATTATTTAAGAGTGAAGCAATTTTTATAAGATTGATTTTCTTATTAATTAAAAATAAAGCAATTTTTATAAGATAGGCCCGCTTATGTTTAATTTTTATTTTTCCACTTGTATTAAGTACAAAGTAAAATATTTATAATTAAATGCATATTACATGCACACAACTACGACACTCGATTTTAATTCTTTCTGGCCGTTACTGCATTCTTTTATGATTCGATTCGAAACCAAGAACTTCGCTGGACCGAATCATTATCCAACATTACCGATGCGATTCGGGGGCGATGCTACACTTGGCAGCGTGCATGCGGGACCATGTTTGCTATTTGCATAACGAGCTTTGGTCTCCGGGCGCGACATCGGCCCGTTCGGGGGCGACGATGCGTGCGAAATTTCGCGCGAGGGTCGTAATCGACGCGCCGAGGTTTTCGTTTGCGACACGCATGCAACGGGGGTAGGAGCGAGAGGGAACGACACGTCCGTAAGGCAATGCGATTTCCGAACGCGACGCTGCGGCCGTCGGCATACTGCGCAGTCAATTAGTTTAATAGGCCGACAGTTGTGTTGTCCGCCGAAAGGAAGGGTGGCCCTACGCATCAAATGTCACGCCCTTGCGAGGTATCGTTACCGCCGGGGATGGTCACTTTTTAGGGAAGCATCGATAAACACTTTTGTCTATTTAACTTAAGCGCTATCGATCCTATCGGTCATATGTTAATTACGTAAATAAAACAGTGTGTACATATGTTACAATCTTTATTTAAAATATAATTTTTTATACATGTAAATTAATATTTCAATTACATTCCGGAAATTTCTTTCCCACGTTTGTTGATATTTATGTTTGATATTAAAAGGATACGCCACATTTTATTAAAACATTTTTTACTTTTTTAAATAAATGCTTGGATGATCTTCTAATTTATGTAATAATAATTGTTTAGTCTATTAAAAGCTTGCTGAGATTTTACGAAGATTAGTTGCAAAAAAGTTTGGAGCTATAACAGTTTATTCTAGTTTAACAATAATAATCTTTCTATTTACGAATCGTATACGACTCGGTATTCTCTCAACGTTTCCCCCGATTTCGCGCAATGAGATAATTTTTGAAGAGAGTTCCGCTACCTTAGACCAGGTTAAAGTTCGTTTAAAGGGGAGATTGCCGGGCCCGCTGGTCGAAGATACACACGGGAAGCGTCACGCATAATGTTATTCCTCGTATCTGTTGTAATAACTGTAATCCGTGCACCCTCGATCCTCTCGACACTAATAGTCGAGGGATAATACAGATTACAACCCCCTCGCGCGCATCCCCCTCCCTTCTACTATCCTCCGCCGACGAATCCGCCCCATCCGTGTTCCACTGCCGTTATTCCGTACCGAACGTGTTTGCCACTCGAATAGCAATCTGAAACAATCCCTGAAGCAATCGGCGACGGGGTTTCTTCGTGGTCAGCACTCTCCGCGGGAAATCGATTCCCGATTATTTTTTTCCTTCGGCAATCGCGCCGAGAGAAACGAGACGCGGATCCCACTTCCGCGGATCCCAATTCCGCGACGCGGAATTGACGGAAAACGATCGAATATTTGGTTCGTAATTCTTGGATCCCGCTTATCTCTGGGCAAAAATCTAAATTGTTATTATATTGAGGAATATCGGGCAAGGATAGATTCGAAAAATTGGAAAAAAAGTACCCTGAGTATTTAAACCTCTAATTTTAACTAATTATATATAAACGTGACTTTAATTTTAATACAAACTAAAATTGAATAAGAGTTAAATTTTTTAAGATGATTTTAAAATTTTTATATATACCATTCTGAATCTCGCGCTCACACTTCTCCATCAGTAAAATATCAATGCATGCAAATCGATAATTTTGAGGCTACGCGACATTATTTTAACTCGACGAGTCAATCTGTAAAACAAGCTGCCGTTCAACGAAATCCGGTCAATAAAGTTTATTAACCTTTTGCGGCTAAAATTATTTTCGTCGTTTGGTAACGACCGGTCCGCATCAATTTGGCAACTTTTTGTGGTCGAACGCTTCCTCGTTTTCGGATTACCGTCACTATTTCACCGGACAGACGTATTCTAATACTCGTAACGTCGCCATAGAATAACGAAACTTAGATTTATGTCATTTATTTATAAAAATAGCGTTTTCGTCTTTCCGCATACGATTATAATTTGCTGTAACAATCAGCTTCCCATCTTTGAAGACAATCATTTAAATCAATCACGAATCTCCAATATCAATTTTGCCACTCACTTCCATCATTCTTGGCAAATTACGTACGAGAGGGTTGAGCAGATCGAGCTCAAACAAGACCACCCCCTTACAAGTGTTAACTGTAGCAACAAAACCCGTTTCGTCCCCAACCCCTTGTATCGCGGCTGACCCCTTTTCACCCTTACGAGCACTCGGACTCGAGAGCATCGAGTGCTTCAAAGGTCGTAAACAAGCGTGGCATCGCATTTTAAAGATTTGCTTTCCGTTGACACGTGCATCGCAAGCTCGATTGTCTATACGAGCACGGTCGCAATTAACAGCGGTATTGTGCGAATTGTATCGGTAAGTAGAAGAAGGGCTCATCCACGCTACCTGCGTAAAGCTTTTTTTACGTCGCTTGAGCAGCTGTGCTTTGCCATTATTTATATATATAATACACATAAAATATTCTTAAAGAATTAGAAACTATATTACTTCGCTTGCGCAATTGTTTCCTAAAAAATTAAGAAGGCTGCATGTAAACTCTTTTCACTTATTTATTTCATTATCTATTCATCAAGTACTGTTCCATTAATTGTTCCATTTAATCAATTCGTTCATCAAGTATGCATAAAATAAATTGCATGAATATAAATTTAAATTAATTAAATTATATTTAATTAAGTCTTATCTGTCATGTAAAAAAATTTGGTAAACTTTTTCGATTCTTGTTTTCAATTCCGCGAGAAACATCGCGGCTTGTTTTTCCGTTCCCGCAGCGATGGCTGCGTTCGTCGTTGATTAATTCGCGTGGCGTGACGCGAGATCGATTAGGGGATTACGCGATACAAATCGTTTGCGGACGCGGCGACAAAGTAACGCGGAAATATCTTGGGAAAATAGTTGTCAGACTGGCGAGCGCGCCGGGATAGGTATTATATTTACCATTTCGACGTTTTGTTCGAGGCTAGCACGTACAGGCTATAATGGGCTCGGCCCACAATGGAATATAACCATCAATGGTGAATTATGTCGGGCACGTGCCCCGGCATAACTATAAAGAAAGAGAAAGAGAGAGAAAGAGATTGGCCCACGCTTTTGTTCGTCGCGATTGCGACGATACCTCGACTCACGTGGCTGGTGGGCGCGCAATGGGATGTTAAATATCTTAATAATGGTTTTATTATGCGGTCATCTGCGAGACGCGTCTGCGAGGGTGCGAATGGTTGCAGTATCCTTGCCATAAGTTACAAAACGCAAAAAGCGCATGATTTTTTGGGAATATAAGAAATCACTGTTATTCTATATTTGTCTGTACTTGTAGCTAATAATATTTATAACGCGCGCGCGCGTATAACTTTGCAATTGAATATAAAATTAATTTTAAATCAAAATTAAATGTAAAATTAGGAAAAATATGATGTATTTTTAGAGATAGATTCCTTCCAGGAATCTTGTTTTTTTATCTTTATTAAACGCGTTTAACACTTTGTGTCAATTACTAATTAATTTTTACTTAATTAATCGTCTGATTGTTAAGTTATACTTAAAATATGCAAATTAATTGCAAGAATGTTTGTAATGTAGGCTATAATTTTATGTAGTATCCCTTGAACTTTTATTGCAACAGATTAAATATTTATGTCCTTATTTAGTGCAACTAAATAAAGTAACACAGAAAATACTTTTTAAAAATATAAATATAATATCGCATAAATCTCTTTGACATCATTTTAATAATTTTTAAGCAATATATAGCTAACTTGTCGATGGTACTAACTTTGGACATATCTTCATACGAAATTGTAGATTTCTTCAATAAGGTGCCACAATAACTGTACTGATAGATGGAAAGTAGAAATACGCAGATAATCTCACAGAGAGGTCGGCTATTATCCACTGATGATCGAAAGAGTAGAGGGCACTAGAAGTGTAAACCAGAAGTATATATCTTCATTCACTCATTTATTCCATTTATCCATTTATTTGTACTTTGCCAGAAGTTGGTAACACGTCTGTATAATGGACGAAAGCTAACAAGCGAAAACTTGGAACAGTCCAGACGTTCACACAATTATTTCCTACAGTAAAACCACCATGCTATCTCGTAGTAAAACACCATGGTAGATGGCGTGGTAAAAAGATCGATTAGAATACTACAAGGGATGAAGCATTGGGGGTAAGGCAGGAATCCTCCGCTGGGATTTCGTAATTCGGTATCATATCCCCGATATACCCTTAGTAGAAAACACTTTCAAACTGCAATTTTTTTAAAGATAAACCATTCTTAAATATAATACATTTTGACAAAATTTTGTAACTCATTAAATTGTTTTATTTTTTTAAGTCATACATTGAATTTAGAATGCTTTAAAATTTGGAATAATTTAATATTATTTTGATAAATAAAATTGACTTTTAAATGAAAAGAATTAAATATATTTAATTTTTTAAGCACTTAAATTTTAAATAATTATTGAGATTTAAATATTAAAGCAGCTTAATAAATATATATATATATATATATTAAGATGCGCTCAGTCGTTACATTAGCGACGCAGGATCACTCTTGTCGGTTTAAGCTTATAATTATTTTCTACGATGACAACAATCGCTCTTTTTTACTATCCCGCCATTATCACGGCAGGATTAAATGTACTAATTTCCGACAACCAATAATACCAAAGAAATATATCAAATTTTCTTCGCAATATTGCTTCGTTCACCTAATAAAATTATTCACGCTTACACGTCGCTCTCGCGACAATTTTATTTACGCTCGTTTACGTAATTGCGCGAAATTCACTCCGGATCGTCCAAGCATGTCGTTTCAAGGAGAGAACCACCAGGTCTCGTAGATTCCCAGATATAGCTTAGGATAATCCAATTGCGAATTATTCACGCCGCCGGCGAGGCTCGTGCAGCACTCTTCGCTCTCATCACAATCATCGTGTCGAGACGATCATACAATGACGACCGCCGGTGTGTATTGTCGCTTCTCAATAGGCACCCCTAACTAAATACCTATCGAGCAGTCACGCCTCCGAAGGGCACCCCTGTGCGCCCCCCGTTGTACCCGTGAAATTGTCGAAAGGACCGTGAAATCGCGAGGACACGAGAACAGAATGCGAGTCTGTGAAGTGGAAGAACCTTGCTAGGATCAAGCTAGAAGTCTCGCCGATTAAGTGGACCCGGACAAAAATAGAAGAGAAAAGTAGAGAAATGTATGAAAGATAGAAATAAATAAAAGAATAAAAATTATATATAATAAGTAGAGGTGTGCGAATCAAGTATTTGCAAGTCGAATCGAATCGAATCGAATCTTTGATAACATGTTCGAAATCGAATCGAATCGAATCTGAAATTTTCACGTCGAATCGAATCGAATCGAACCTCTTCGATTCGAATACGAATCGAATTCGAATCAAAATTTCCCGGATTTACATAACAAATTAAATGAAGCAATCAAAATAGGCGATCGATTCAAAATCGAACCATCGATGATTCGAAATTCTCGAATTATTCGAATTCGAACCTTTTAGATTCGAAAACGAATCGAATCGAATCTACTGTGATTCGATTCGATTCGAATTCGAACTATTCGCACACCTCTAATAATAAGTATAAAATAAATAATAACTGCAATAGCTAGAGCAAAAAATAAATAAGTAAAAATAACAAGCAAATATTGGATTGTGTTATCTATCCGTAAGAAGGCGGGACCTTTCGAAACTGAGTGAGGGCGATTGTGCAGTTTTCTGAAAAGCCTCTCGAAAGAGTATAGAATGCATTCGTCATGCTGAAGTCTCAGCTTTATTATCTCTTTTTCGAAACGAACGGTATTGATTCAATTGGGTTGGAAAGGGTTGGGAAAAGCAGACTGAGAGGTCTCGCTAATCCGCGGCTTACACGGGGCTTGAGTGTAAATATTGATTCCAATCTAGCACGTCGACGACAAAAGGGCCATCCGGACGGGCCCTAAAGGGCCCGTCGAGCGCGGGTTGCTGTCAAAACAATCATTAACCACAATGCAATAAACGATTTAGCGATGCGCGTCTCACCTCCTCTCTGTCTTCGTATCTATCGAAATCTAGGATCGACGATGGACTCGCACTCGGTCCGGCACCAATCGTCTCGCGCCAATTATCTGCCGGTCACGTACCCTTCAGCGTGACGCTACACGTGCGCGTGTTTCGCAAACCTTCCCGTGGAAAGCTCGACTCGCAGATTCTTACTCGAGATACAAGTCGGAATGTCCAGATGTTTCCACTCTACCTCAAGGAATTAATCTTTCTTCCATCACACGCTTGACCGGACTTTTCAACGTGCATTATTCGGTTCCATTATGAACGATTAGGATGAATTTCTCATTCTTCCATAGAATGGAAACGATAGAAAATGCAAATAAAAAGGGATAACACGCACACATACACACACACACACATAGATTAAGCAGGAATTAATAAATACAATTAATCTCTAATCCCAATGCGAATCTCGTCATTATACTTAGCACTCGCTACTTATGTACCTGGGCGGAGGGAATTAAAATGGATGGAATATTGCCTATTAATATTGTAATATATATCGCGATCGAGATGATCGACCGATATCTTGGGGAATTATTCATATCGATGAAATCCCGAGAGGGAGGTATTTACGCTAATGAAAAAGGATAGTTATCATGGAAGATTCCATAAAAATGCGGACTCACCGTGGCGCGATCGCGTATTTTTCATTTACGTGATAAAATAAGTAATTCGGTTTTTCTTTCTCGGTTAAAAATAATCCTTTCGAATTTTTTGCCGTTATACGATTGCGTTAATACGCGTTGTAACATTCTTGTTACAATCAGCGATTGCCGCAACGTTTATCTGACACTTTCATCCAGCATTTATCCGCGTTGCGTTCAAGGGGTAAGCCGATCTCGGATCGAGCACTGCGGGGAACAAGTAGAACGTGAGCATTCTAAGTGAATAATAAACATCGCAGTGGGGTTAGATACATGGGGTTTTATATGGATGTTCCCTCCCTCTCTTTCTCTCCCTCCCTCTAAACGCGAGCGCACGTTTAAGGTGCCCATATTGGTCCCCTAGCCTGCGGGCAGTCTGCCTCGTTCTTGCGGGGCTACTTCTCGGCTCCCTCCCTCTCTCTCTTTCCGCTGGCAAAATTATTATTCGGCTATTACACGATGATTACCCAACAGTACGTGGGTGTAATACGAGAAATAAGCGTGCAGTTTCACGGTGCGGTGGATCCGATGACAAACTGAATAAATCCGCCGCGCATTTAGCGCCTCTCGGCGAGACACATGTTCGTACATCTGTCTTCGGAAACGAGCCTGTGTTTAGTAAATCACCACGACTCGTATACGCGCGTTTACATTTCTTATTAAAGGCGTATTTTAAAAGACGAACACGTAAGAAATAAACACGCTCGCAAATAAAAAGCTATTTCCAATGTTAACCCTTAACTACAGGTGAGGTACATTTATACCCCGCCAGTGTAGTTAAGGGTTAAAACAAATTTGAGTAAACTATGACTAATTGTAAGATTTATATAGAGTTTGTGATGTTTTTCTTAAAAATATATAAACGTTAAAATATAACGTCTTGATTACATTGTACTAGATACTTTATTAGTTTTACCTGACAGGTTCTTTAAACTATCATCATTATAAAATTAAACGACGAAAATCTGGAAGTTTTCATAAAAGCAATAAATTCTGATGACGATGCAGTTTGTTCAATCTATAATGAAAACATCTGCATATAGAAAATACGAAAAGAAAATGCGATTTATACTACTTACATCAAGGAAACCACCGTATATATAGCTCCTCCCGCTAAATTGAATCTCGAGGACCGATGTGGTTTATGCCATGCAAATTGGGTCAGCCCACCCCTTCAGCCTTTCTTCCAAATCCTAATCCAATCCGCTTCTATGTACAGCCTACCTGCCCCCGTTGTAAGAAAGCACGAGCCATAGGATACCAAGCACCTTCATATGAATCTTTTAGACAACCCTCGTAAACCCGAGCAACTTCTTTTGTCGTGCGTTTGACTAAAATAAATATATTGAAATATATTAATCAAAATAATCAAAAGAATATATAAATATATTATATATAGTAAAAAATATAAATATATTATGTATACCATAATATAAATATATTATATAAATATGTTATGTTATATATATATAATAAAATTAACTTGTAACATAAATTTCATTATTGTTAGCTATTATAGCATCGTATAGATTTCATAATTACCCTTATTATTAATGAGTGTGCACAAGTTTTGTTTCCATCCTATTTTGAGGGAAGCCCTTGAATTTCAGGCCCCGATCGAATATAATGCGCGTACGCAGCGTGCATTAACGCTGATTAATTCAGCGGTTTTGTAAATTCGCCATCGGTTCGGCTTGTCATGCCTTCGAGAGGCCGACAGAGGGGTGAGCTCGGCGCGGGTATCACCCTGTGCTGTTCGACGTCCGCTTAATTAGCAGACGAATTGCGTTTCTTGACGAAGGCTAAAACGTGCTCCGTTGCTGGTTTGGCAGAGAACTATGGCGACTGAAAAGTTGTCTTTTCTATTTTAAATAATTACAGTTTTAACATTACGTTACATTTGTTACATTTATGAAATAATTACATTTTTTAATAGTTTAAAATATATCAAAATAAAATATGTATGAATTTTATAAGACTCTATTATGATTTTTTACTACATATTTTACTTTCAATTATTTATTTTATGTAGATTAGGATATTTAGATGTTTCTCTATAGCACATAATCATTCTAAAAGTATCTGAACTTGTAATCTGTTCATGATTTTTTTATATTCACGTTACGACTCGTGTGGAGAACCCCTTTCCATGATGATCGAGGAAGCCGGGATCCCCTTTGTAGTCGACTTCGACAAGTATTGTTGCGGATAGCCGCGCCACGCGACAGCTGCCCAATGGTATCGATGTCGCCGGCGAGGTCTATCATGCTATCAAGATGCTCGCGATATCGGTTATATGATAAATTCCCTTTCTCTCATTCTTCTTCATATTTTTTGTGTGGCTTCTCATATAGGCAATCTTCATTTTGAGAATTCTTATGAAAAGTTTCATATTATAATGTTTTATATATATAATATTTATAATTTTAGAATTAAAATGTTCAATTTCACTATATATATAAATAACCACGGAATATATTGATAATTCAGTAATTATATGAAGCCTAAATAAATGTAAAGTTTAAAGATAAAAGAATCATATTAATTATATATTTTTTTAAATAGGAAGTGATATATGCGTTTGAAATATTTTAAATATATTTTTTATACATGAAGGCAGAATTTTAATAATTCTTTTTTGTTGCTATCTGCTTAACAAATTAATTATTATATCAATTAAATTAATATAATAATTAATGTATTATAATATTATATTAAATTGTTAATATAACATTATATATATTAATAATTTGCATCAACATCCATAATGAATTCCATAATGAGATCCATATTGCTTACAAAATAACAGATCGTCGTATTATCGAATTTCTATTTGCTTTTAGAGATTGTGCGGGGATTTATTATTCACAATTGAATTTCGCAAAGTTATTATAACACATATTTTCGTGGTTATTAAGATCTCGGGGGGAAGAGGCATCATGGCGCTCTTGAGGCGAACGTGTGTTATTATTAGGAACTGTCTCGAGCAGACAATGGTTTTCGAGCAATCTGAAACAGAGATACGGTTATGGGCGGCTGTCGCAATAAGTGCTCGAGTGTTTTCGTAGGCCTGCCGAATACCGAGTACAATGAAGCTTCGAACGCGGAGCGAAGCGGCCCCGGTGTTAGGCATCCACGTGTATCTCTCGTCGGGAAATAATAATTTCGTGCCACAGTGAGCTTCACAGTTGCCTTCCTTGTCTGACGAAAATCACACCGACAGCGCTACAAAACGATTACCATAATTACGACGATAATTACGATTCGCTGCGTACGCCGCAAACACGCGATTGATGCCGCGCGGACTCTGCAATCGCGCACGTGTTATTTGGCTCTTTATCAGATTTTACGTTCATTGTCAGAGAGTTGCGCCCATGTCCCAATTCGGGAGTTGAATAATGAGACCGTTAAGTATCACTTGTGCTTTAAATTGTGCGAAACGATGTTTCGAATACGCGAATTTGTGATTTGAATTAGAGAGGAAGTTATAATTTTACAATTAGTAGTAATTTGAGAAACCAGAAAGTATTAGAAACGTTTCAAAAATATTTTCCCCTCTTTAGTATTCAATACTTTTATGGTACATCGGATTTACATTATTTTTTTTAAATACGATGTGATATTTTTTGTTTACACTTTTATTTTAATTACAACAAGAGAAGAGGCTAGACTACATGGCTGTCATATAATAATTATTTGATTTCTGTAAGGTCTAATAAGGGGTCAAACGCCATCAGCCATCGCCGATGATGACCAGTCGGGTGAAGATCTGATGCGAGACAAGAAGCGCATTACGCGTGCACACGCGTATATATGCGTGCGAGCCGTGCCGCACCCCGTGATCGGGCTTAACCAACCGCTTAAGCACTTCGCACGAGCGACAAAAGGGTTTCATCCCCGAGAGTCCCGAACGCGCTAATAGATTGCGCAAATGCTCTTTGCGGGAACGACATCCGAACGCTGCTCGACAGGCGGCAATGGCGGCCGGGGGCCTGAAATATTCATCCGAAGCTACCGCGACATTTGGACGGTATAACCTTGGCGATGCCGTGGGCTTTGATCTCGTATTCTCGATCGCCGATAGCCGCCGCGTATCAAAGGGCTCGATAAGCCTTTCCGCGCCCACCCCCTACCCCTTTCCCCTGCGTTAATCCACCCACGAGAAGCGTGTGGATTTACTTCGGGAGCGGAAAACAAATCGTTCTCCCGCAAAGCATAGTTAAACGAGTCAGCTGTTACGGAATAGAGATATCAGTGATTGATCAATCATCAATAAATGATTGTTACATTTATATTTATCCCGTGATGTATAAAAAATATAATATAATTGTATAATATAATGTATATGTGCAATTCTAAAAAATATACCGCGTATAAATATATTTTTATTTTTCAGTGATGTACGTTGTTTACTTACTAATTATGTTTACGTTAAATATAATCATGTGCTATAATTTTTTAATTTAGTTGCAGTAAGTAAACACCGTTGTGTGAAGTATATAAAAAAAAATATTTACGTTTCACGAATAACGGAAAAAATCTGCGCGTTTCAGAGTTAATCCAACTAATTCGATAGTAAATCGTACGAACACTAAACGCCATGACAAAGACCTTTGTGGACCCCGTAAAAGGAGCCAACTGGCCCGTTCATTATCTCGAGAGCGGCGGTCAATCGGCGAGAAGGAACCCTTTATGCGAGATCGAAATAGCGATGGGCCGCGCGCGAAGGAAGGGCCGAGAGGAAAGTGACCGGTTCCCTTTCTCCCTTTCGACGAAGGAGGCCCCCCCATCCACGCCCATTCCGGGGCCTCACAACAATGGCCATCACGTCGCGACAAAAGCTAAACACCCAAAATATTGGCGAAAATCCCGGCATTCTGTCGGTAAGTGGGGCCGTGATGCGGGGGTAGTGGGGTACCGGCCCGGGCCCCACTAAATATCTCTCTCGGATCTAATCTATCCTGCTTGGTCCGTGTAATCTTGTTACACGGCCAAACGGTCATATTTCTCGCTCTCTCGATCCCTCGGTCGTAGAATCGCTCGTCGTAATCGAGAGAGAAGGCGCGCGCGCGCTTCTCTCCTACTCTCTTCCTCGAGATCTCGAGCGCTTCCGCTCCAATTGCCCTTTTATTCCGCTCTCTTGGAATTACGCGTCTCTCTCTCACCGCGCTGGAGAGGGACAGCGAAAGCGCCAACGCCTCTCGACAGCGACGGCTCGTGCGGCTCACCCCGAAGAGCGGAGTCCGGTGCGCCTCGTTAGGTGTGAAGGGCCACGCGGCTGTAAACACAAATGGCACCCCGCCGCGCGTCGTAGTCGCTACTTCCGCTACCCTCTCGAGTGGCAGTTCAGCGTTCAGTTCGTCGTTCAGCGCGCCGTTGAGAGCACTCTGTAAAGGCACCACTCGTCAATCCAGCATCTCGAACAGTCATCGATGGTAAATCGCGTTGCTGAGCAACGTTTTGAGAAGCGGACTTTGCGAAGTGTATCATTGTGCATTTAACGCCTAGATAATTTATGAATTGGCATATTTAATATTGGCATATTGGCATTAAAATTTCATATTTAAATGAAAATTAACATGCAAAATGAGATTTATATTTCGAAATACGAGTTTAAAAAGATATCTTCGTATATTAAAGTAAATAATTTTTTAAATAAAAAAATTGTCGAGAATATATTTTAAGCAATTTTGTGTGTGTGTAATATTCTGTAAACTTCTAAGTTGGGGTTCTATAAATTCATCTCATAAATATAAAAATGTACCAATGTAAATATTTAAACTGATGAAATTATTCGATTGATGCAAAAGAAAGTTCCTTTTAAATAAAAAGCAAAGATCGTAAGCTCGAAATATGCAAAAGCAATAAAAATAAGAAATGGTCAAAGATACGAGCAATTATAATCATTTTTTGCATGTTATTATTATCATATATATTGCCTAAGTTTTAATTAACTAACTTTTTGCTGATGAAGACTAAATATAGTCGAAACGTCCAGTTAATTTCAGAATTTTTAATTATTTTTATTTATGTATAATAAACACCCTGATTTTTAACTTTTCATTGCTCGTATCTTTGACCATTTCTTATTTTTATTCCCTTTAAATAACTTGTATTGATTAAAATAATTATTACTGGCTTCAAAATACATTTTTTTCATCCAGAAAGAAGTTTCTTAATCTCCCGTTCTTAGAAACATCCAAACTGCTAACTTTGTCTGAATAGGAACTTTATACAGAAATATTGTCTATATACTATTCTCGAATTATATTCAATAAATATTTGAAACATTAGATTTGTCAGATATTTAAATAGATGAAAATTTGTAATCTCAATTCTAACTCTGAAATTGTAAGTTCGATGTCGGCCGTCGACGGCGCGTCGACAGGAAAACAACGGCGCGTTACTTATCACAGCTCTCTTCTCGGTTGCGCTCGAAAAAAGCGAGCCCCGGAACTTGCTGTGGGAAACAGGCCGGAGCCCAATGGGAGCTGCGTTCTCTGGTAGAGAGTTTATAAATTATGAATATTTAAGAGCACACACATACAAGAGAGCGTGTCCTATATGGAGCGCCCTCAGCCCATCCATTGTCGATGTCGTCGTCGTCATCGTCGTCGTCGTCGTCGTCGTCGTCGTCGGGCATCGGGTTATTTTCCCGGTCTCCGGTGCAATAACGTCGCGCAACGTGAAAGGGGTGCTTAGGAAACAGGCCGGTACACGACGCTAAAACGGCAGCATCCCTTTGAGACGAGCGTCAAAGCTAATGGACCCCACTCTCTTTGCCGCGGCACGTTCTCTCTTCCTGTCTCTCTATACCTCGCTATCTACCGGTTACTCCACCTCTACACAATCACGCTACCAACGCACCAACACCGACGGCACTTCCCGCACCTTCGGCCACCCTCCCCCGCGCCCCACCCTCGCGTTCATCCCCCGCTCGTCCTCCTATCTTTTACTCTTTCCCTTGCCTTGTGTTACAAAAGCGGGTCGCGAGGGGGTGGTAGAAGCCCCGGCGATGTTTAGTACCAGTTGATTGCAAGCTCGTTAGAATATGCATAAAGCATCGTTGTTAAATGCCCTTTCTCTTGCGCCGCGGCGGAGAATTTAATGGATACACGCGCGACTCCGTAATGGCTGGCAGCCCCGGAAGTGTTTGCCAAGTTTGCGCTATTTGCTAAACGGCTCGCTCGTAGGAATAGTTAACGATCGTACGAATCGTACATACCCGATGAGCAGTATATATTCCACCCTCGCATTTCAATATTTCTGGTTTATTGAGATTGAGGCGAGTTTCGCTAATTTTCTTGCGCGATACCAGTTCTGTTTAAAGCTTTAAAGTAGTCAAATGTATTCTTGTTACGTAAGTGGAGATTTTTATCAGGAAATAAATTTATATAGATTTTTTATATATAATAAATTTTATAAGTTTTATATAGAATAAATATAATAAATTCTACATAAAATATACAATAAATATATATTGAATATTCTTAACCCTTCGTCTGAATACGTGGGTCGTTGATGTCCGAGTCTTTCCTTCGTTAGTGTTCAGAATTCATTAAAAATAAAATATTTAATTAATAATTTGGATCAAAATGACTATGAAATCATGTAAACAGATGTTCCACGAATTTTTTTAGATACTTTAAATTACTCTAAAGTGAGGAAAATATCGTCGGACGCATAAAGTCCACGTATTCAGTGGAAAGATGTCGAAAAAACGCATTCAGTCGGAGGGTTAAGTACTAATAATACTTAACAATTTAATAATAATGTGAAAGAATGCTGTATTTAAAATTTTTGTAATTAGGAAATTGAAACAAACATATCTATCTACACTGAGAAAAAAAAAAGCTGTTGCTTCAATTAAAGTGTTATCACGGGGTGCCAAAAACATAAGTAGTTCATTCAATTGTATTATTAATAGACCCAATATTTGGGATTATTAAAACAATGATTGAATTATTGGTTTAAAAATGCAGACATTGGGTCTAATAATAATACAATTGAATGAACTACTTTATGTTATTGGCACCCCGTGATAACACTTTAATTGAAGCAACAGCTTTTTTTTCTCAGTGTATCTAAAATTTAACAATACGTTGGATTGAATTTCGACGAGATATCGGGATCTGATTTGTTCGATCAGCCGTCGCAAGCATAAATATATACACAAGGAGGAGTTTGGAAACCGATTAGCAGTGTATTCCGAAGCATCAAAACCGTCGGATACCTTGTGCCGTGCTCCGACGCGAAACTCCGAACAGGCTTCGAACTTGCCGGTCGCTCCACCGCGACATTTATTAACTTTACCAACGGGGAAACTGCAGTGAGTTTCCGCCGGATTACACGGCGAATTAGGAAAGCTGGGATTAGCGTTACCTAATTTTCACGTAGTTTCCATACCTCTGATATACGAAGCGAAAAATACGTCGACTTCGAGAGGATCCTCAAGAGCGTCTCCTTTCAAGAATAAAATACACAATTAGAACGAATTGAAGGCCAGAATTAAATTTCAAATGTGTTTAAAATATATATATATAAACCTTGATTTTTCTAATATTATCTAAAACAAAATATTCTTTTGTGCTCTCTGTTGTATTTAAAGGGGAATAGCTAATTCTCTCTCTTCTCTTGTATCCCTGGCGAAAATAATATGTTTATTAAAAGTTTATAAGAAGTTTGCTTAAGTGTTGAGTAGATGTTTCATTTGAGCTTTAAAACATTTATTAAATTGTTTATGAGATGGAAATTTAAACATGGAATTGTTTATGAGATGTTCACGTCTATGTTTCTTATGAAATGTTTCAGTGGCGTTTAATGACATAATCTCAAACGTTTCTATTATAGTTATGTAAGTATTTATAAAATGTTATTGTCAGCATTATTTTCAACGCGCGTTTCTAAACAGTGTAACCATCTATAAAATTCTTCATAAATAGTATAACTATTGATAAAACTCTTCATAAACAAATATAAACACAATCTCTCACTAACAATTTTCGCCAGGGATGAGATGTAGGGAATTATTTATTACATATTTATTAATTTTAATATTACATATTTGTTAATTTTAACAAGAAATTAAATTATACAAAATAAAAACATATGTAATAAATTGTAAGACGACAAAATAAAAAGTTAGTTTCTTATTTATAATACTATGTTATCTTTTTTCTTCCTATATATATTTATAATATCACATTCGCTTTGGATTTCTTCGTTCCTTCGCTAGATTATTTTTCGACTGATCTATCAAAGGAATTCGATACATTTCGGGACGAGGAATGCACAACGCGCAACGATTGCGCGATAGAGGCTCGCTCGCTCGCTCCAATTTTCGGCAGGACGCGAAGAGAGGATCGAGGAGGAAAAGTCCTCGGAAGAGAGGACGCGGAGGGAAATCGGAGAAGCTGTCAACGGAGCGCCATGCATCTGCCACTTACCCGCGCCACCGCCCTCGATCGCGGGTCTAGGGGTGTACCTTTTTTCCCACAATGACGCACCACTTCGTCACAATTATCGCCATTATTCAGGCGCGAGAAGAGAGAGAGAGAGGGGGGAGAGAGTGAGAGAGAGAGAGAGAGAACGCGCGCGTTTTAACGCGCAAGCCGCATGCACAATGGCCCAATATATCTGTACACCGTATCGACTGCATCTTCACACAGACGCCATCACCTATGGACGTGACCCGGGGGTCGTTGCGGCCGCCGCCGCTCGAAATCGATCGATTCTTCCCTCGATCGCTCGTTTTATTGTGTTTTGACAGCGGCGGCGAGCTCTGGTTTCGCGCAACCACCTCCGATCGGCCTTTAACATCTCGCGCAGTCGTAGCCATTCGCCGGGAGATTGATCTTATCGTCGCTCGAGTTTGTGCCCCGCGCGAATTCGAGAGCATCTTACTCGCCCCCCCACCGTCCCACCGTCGTCGACGTCGTCGCTCATTGCCCTCCCATTTGGCTTCTTCGGTTTCCCTTTGGTGGCACAACGATCGTATCTGATCGGACCGGATATAGAGTTACGTGTTCGTTCTCCCGGGTCCTGTTTCGCGCAAGCACAAATACGGTCCCTGGTTATTTCGAGGAGGAGCCTCCTTTGAAAGGCACGTTTTATCGCGCCTATCTACGCGCGATTTTCACTGTTGCCGATAATGCAATGCCCCGGCTACGTAGATCCGGGTGGTCCATCGTGGCGCGAAAAAGCGCGCAAAGTGGATTATACCGGGAAATTGCATCTTTTTACACGACGCGATATTCGCGCAAATTTGCCGTTAAATGCGGCTCTAAGAGCTGTACTTACGTTCAAAACGTTCTCCGTCGGATTTATTTATTTACACGTACGTGATTGCTTAGAAACAAATAAATATAATTAGCATAATTTTTGCCAGATAAAATTATACGCGATACGCACGCATGTGATATATATATACACAAGATATTCTTTCTCGATTAAAACTTTAAATATTAAATTAAATCTTATATTTAAAAAATTTCGCGCTACTCTAATAGACTACGTTAGCGCACTTTTAATACAAACCGGAGCTAAGTTATATTTGTCTTATAAAAAATGTGAGGTGTTAATAATAATTTATTTAATAATAATAATAAATCTAAGTCGCGAGGGGAGGGAAAACTTTTAATATGACAATTAAACGGAAAATTAAACGTGCTATTTTTTAAATTAGTTTTCCACGCTGTATGATATTTTCTTCTTTCCTCCCTGCCTTTCCCTCCCGACTATAAAAGTTATAATTTGAAGAAGTGTTATAGCTATAATTACAATTTTTAGAGAACATTTTAAGTTTCTGTAATTTTATACGCTATGACTGCTAACAAAATAAAATTGTCTATCAGGTTTCCGGCGAAACCGCAGTAATATGCGTTATTTCCCAACGCAAAAGCCGTACAATGTGTCTGCACGAGGGCTCGACCGTGTACATTCGCTGGCAGACAACGCGATATCGTTATCTGCAGCCGTTGCACGTACGGGATCTACCGGGTGGCATGTAACTCCACCAATGGAACGTTTACACACTGCGCCGACACGCAACGTTGTATTTCCGTTGCTAGCAGCCGAGGCATACATAACGGAGTCGCGAATAGCTGCGACGGGGATAGCAGGGGGAGGGAGAAAGGGGGGGAGCAGATACAGGCTGCAAATCCGGGGGAGAGGGAACGGCGGATTGTTATTTGCAACGAGTCGCAACAATTGCAATCCGAGCCGATCGCGCGCACGTCCCCCGTACCCCTTCGGTTAGGGTAAACGCCATATTGCTGCGTCGACCCTCCCCGCCGCCCCCTCTTGCTTCCTGCGCGATTGAAAATAATGTTTTTGTGCAAGCCGAAACGGCAGATATGAAACCAGCATGGCGGATGCTTACAAATAGTTGCGGGGCGGTGACTACGTATAACGGGGCAACCCGGGCGCCTTTATCGCGCTTTTGTCCGCGAATCGCGCCACGCGGGCCGAAAGGATTCTCTGACGAGCGAGAGCGAGTGAGGGTCGCGGATCTAAAAACGGAGGGGCGCCAACGTAAGTCTCCGTTCTTTCTCCCCCTCGCGCCCTCCGCGCGACGTGTTTGAAGCGAGCCTGTCGTACTCGGAGGTCCGATTTCGGATCGGTTGTAGAAAGATCTAATTGCGGATGAAAACTGGTTGTTGGGAGTAGTATAAATCAACGAGCAAACTTGCATGGTTATGTTGCGACATTAATTTATATAATGTGTTAATTTGCGAATTAGATATTTGTTAGTTTAACATTTATCCGGATATCTGACTCCGAGAGGATCTAAGATAGATTTAAGATAGACGTAGATGTCAACTATTTTATTATAAGTGACGCTAGGCTTCTTAAGCGATGTAAGTTGTTAATTTATCATTAGCACGAGTTAGATATTGAAAATGGCCGTCTGTGAGTAGAGATAAATTAGTTATTTATAATGAAATTAATTTTCTCAGCGATACATAAATTCTGGTTTTCGTTAATAGTATATAGATTCTGGTTTTTCAGTTAGGATGTTAAAGATTAGACTTAAAACAATTTCGAGAAATGCAATAGCAATCTCTCTCTCTCTCTCTCTCTCTCATTGAGATTTTTTATTATATTAAGAGATTATAGCATTTTTTTGTAGCGATCGTAAAATGCACATGCATAAGATATCAACTATATTTTTTAAGTGTATTTTCTTCACTTAAAATAAAGTGAACATATATATATAACAATTTTTTAGTGAGAAAGAGGAAAGAGGAAAAAAATTGTTAAGTGTAAAACTACAAATAATATAATTATTAATTATAATAAGCCGAATTTGTTAGGAATAACCGCAGTAACCGCAGCATGTTATAGTACTTGATACAAATATCTTCAAATATCCGTTTTACCACACTAAATACATTATTTGAAAGCTTTACCTTAAATCGAAATCGCAATCTGCACAACATCTGAATCATAGATAAGGCCACTCAATCTCGAAAGACAGTCTCGATCTCCGTCGTCGGGCTCCATGACGACGGAGCAACACGCACAAAGCAGGAGGAAGAGAGCGATAGATGGAGAGACAGGGAAAGCGGATGCCATTTCCGAAACTCACGGTGCAGCACGCGCTCTGAAAACGGGAAACACGCATCGATCGACTCTCAACTCCCCGGTCCAGGATCGGCTATGATATCGAGCTACGTTAGGCCACGTAGAGATAAGAGAGCGGCGACGTGGTGCGGCGACGACGGCCGCACCATCATCAAGGCCGTCACCATCTCCACTACCACCACCGGTGGCCAGATTACGCCGGCCAGGATCAATATCGCAACGTCGTAGGCGTGACGACCGGTGGTGGGTTCCATTTTCGTCCGACCCTCCGCTCTACCATTGGATGGAGTTCCGACATTCAGGTTCCCTCTGCCGCACCGGGCCCCGCGCAGGATCTCACCGATCAGATACACTCGCTGGTCCCCTCTCCACGTCGAATGCCGAGTGTTCCCCGTGCGATGGGCGGTCTCCGTTTACGCGGCCGCGCACTGAGCGGAACGAAAAACCCGTCAGCGGAGGCAGTCGCACTCGGCCGAGGATCGTAAATCATGAACAGTCCGCTGCTCGGTGCGCATCGCGACAAACAGGGTGAAAACTGTCGGAAAACAGGGACTACCGCGATTGTCGGCGGCGCAACGTCGCCACCCCCGGAGCGATAATTTACGACTCCGACAATCGGAGTCCCGCGCGTACCGAGACGGTAACGGATAGCGAGTTCAGTGTGCGAGGAAGTGCTCGGGTCTCAATTTTCTCCGATGTCGGTTCTCCAATCCGACAATTTCATGACCACGTAGTCCAACGCGGAAAAACGTCGCTGACCGATCGCGACGAGTGCTCCTCCTCCGCGGGGAGGACGACTAGTAGTGTCAGCCAGGATCAAGGATCGGTGTTGAGTCGGCTGATTATCATGTGTAGCAACGAGAGCCCGCCACCGGCGAAGGAGCCGCTGGCCGTTGGCTTGGGTAATCCGATGGCCGGCTTTCTACCGGGTCTCGAGCATTATCGGCTGCATCTGTATCATTACGCGATGGCGGAACGGCTGCGGCTAGCTCAGCAAATGCAGCATCCCGGCGTGGCTCATCCGCCTTCGGGGGCGCCGACGGCCCACCTGGGTATGGGCCCGGGATTCCCGGCGCCGCTACCGTTGTACCCAGCGGCCGCTGCAGCGGCCGGTTACCCTGGCCGATTGGCACTGTCCATGGCATTGTTGCATCCGCATCATCAACGGATACCCGAGGAACCTAAACCTCAGCACAGCTATATCGGCTTGATCGCCATGGCGATACTGTCGTCGCCGGAGAAGAAGCTCGTGCTGTCTGACATCTACCAGCACATCCTCGAGCACTACCCCTACTTTCGTACCCGCGGACCTGGTTGGCGCAACTCCATTCGACACAATCTCTCGCTGAACGATTGCTTTGTCAAGTCCGGCAGAAGCGCCAACGGCAAGGGTCACTATTGGGCGATCCATCCGGCGAATCTAGAGGATTTCCGGCGCGGCGACTTCCGTCGGCGCAAGGCCCAGCGCAAGGTGCGCCGGCACATGGGCCTGGCAGTGGATGAGGAACCGGATAGTCCCAGTCCGCCGCCCCTACCCGCTACTCCGCCGCCCCCGACAGCTCTCGGTCCCTCAGTGGCTTCGCAACCGATATCTGCATTGTGGACGCCGCATCATCACCAGCAGCAACAGCAGCAGCAACAACAACAGAATCCCTTTCAGAGCCAGTCCCTTCGACAATCGTCCTTCCAGCCGAGGAAACGACAGTTCGACGTGGCGTCTCTTTTGGCACCAGATGATCAGCAACATCAGATCGAGGCGGACGTTTTGGGGCCGACTAAGTCGCGCAGGTTCAGCTGCAGCGAGGACGAGTTGCACGATTTGCCGGAGGCCGATCAGGACGACGAGGACGTCGATGTTGATGTAGTCGCTGACGCGAACGCCTTACCGTCGCCGAGCACGCCGCCGTCGGTCAGCCCGGATATGCCCAAAGTCGTGTCTCCGGCCGCTCATTGGAACCATCAGAGTGTACAAAGCGGCGGTCAACAGCAGCAGCAACAACAGCAGCAACAGCTATCGGCTGTACATCTTCATAATCATCTGCATGTCAGGAACTACTACATCCCGGCTAACTCCGCCGGTGGGTCCAGCGTCTAATGGAGGGCTCAGAAGAAGCCGGTCGGTTCGCGCGACAGGTAGCTGCTCGTGTCTGTCGAGTGTCCACGATCTTCCCTCTGTTTTTTTTACTGCGTGGTTTCGGAAACTTCTTGGATGTTCCACAGCTACATATCCCACTCGTATCGCGTTGTTTTCTAAAAACAAAATTATTTGACAGAGGCGACTTTCTTCTAACAGAAATTTCGACGAACTTACCATTATCGAGTGAATAAACGAAAGACCTTTTTTAATGAGAGGCGAATTAAGTCTCAGGGGAAAATGCGATAAATGATAAAAATATTTTCAAGTTAACTTGAATCGAATTTTAACAGAATTTTAATTGAGATCTAGTTGCAAAGATATGCAATATTAAAAAGTGAAAAATTGCCGTAAATAGGATTGTTCCGTTTAATTAATAAATTAATAAACAAATGATGCAATAAAGTGAGTATGCGAAGATCTGAGAATGATAGAGACTTAAGCAATAATGAGATTAAAATGTAGGAAGAAAACCATTTAGACAGTTATAACGGAGAACTGTATGTTACACTTTGTATTATTTTTATATTATTATATATGTTGTTATATATATTTATGTGATTATATTTATATACCATTTATATATATATATTAATTCTCAAAGTCGCACGCGTGTTACGAATGTGTTTAGGTCCATATCATTCTCAGCGCTCCATATTTTCGGACACCGAGACAAGAAAGAACGTTTAAAAGACATTCGTTAGACATTTCAAATTATCTCTTGGAGGTTTATATCGCCCGAGTATGAACGTGGCACGCGTGAAAAATGCGCGTAAGGTGATCTCCGAAATGGACAAGGCGCAAAATTGTTGGGTGTTGTGTGTTAGCATGACCACGCGAGAAACAGATCAATCTGTTGCCGGTTATATTTCTAATAATGTCACCAGGGAGTCACATTCTCGCGTGTTATTCGTGCCGTGCGTCCTTACATTGCTATTGATGAAAACTCTGCGCGAAGTTCCTATTCATTTGTCGTTTTGTCGGAACTTCAACGGGAAGAAACTGCGTAGAAAGTGAGGGAAGAATCGTGTCTCTCCGCTAGATCTCCAAATAATAATCTGAAATTTCAAATATAGCGTTTTCGACTGGGCTGGGTTCAACCCAGGTTCAACCGCTCTCGGAGCGATTATTGACGTCACAACTTGCGCTGATTGGATTATACTTTTAGATCTGAACTAAGTTAGGACTATTCTCCTGGATCTACAATGGAACCCAACCTGAGTTTACAAAACCCATCCCAATCGAAAACGCTAATAGATGATTGAAAACTTGCGTCGGACGTTCGATGCTTGAATCAAAATATCCAGACAACGTAAATGTTCAAAAAGGAAGTGGAAGTCTTGCGAAGATATCTCTCAGGAATATTTTAATTTTCTAGATGTGCTTTTTAAGTTGCGAATTTTTATATTGTTTAGATATGAAGTTCAAGTATCTCATTTTCCTTCTGATTAATAAACGGAGATTCTCGTCTGATAACGACTAGCTTCTTGTCGATGGACAACCGATCTTTTTCATCGAGCGTTCGGCAATTCGAACGAAGCGAGCTCTGGCTATGCTCGGAGAATTTATACGTGTATTATATAGATAGATGTTTAAGAAAGAATTATGTATAGACTGGAGTTCGACGGTGGAATCTATAAAGCATATGATGATCAACGATCATCGTACGATCGTAAATCGTATGATGATCGATGATTCAATGCGGTGCCGTTTGTTTTAAAAACGACAGGCAAACCGTATCGTAAATAATACTTAAAGTTAATACGCTTATTTAATATAAAGTATCTGTTTATAATATCTATTGCAGTACCTTTATATACTACAGTAGAAAGACATAAGTTTGTAAGAGGAAAAATACGAAACGGATCTTTTCAACGCCGACGTTTCCCGAAATTTGCTCCACTTTTGAGATAAACGGTTCGCATTAACGCTAAGGGATTCTACCGGCGAATTTAGGACCTTTTGTAAATACGAGGACGCGGCCCGGTTGCCGGAAAGGGCAGCACAGGAAACCGATGTACGCGGGGCATTACGTCAGACTGATTGCGATCTCCGCTTGTTCATAGTGTAATATAAAAGTCGTTTAGGGTCTAACGTAGCGCATCCCCATTGTATAATCCACGTTGGTAGAGACGGTAAAACGAAGATATATATATATATATTCTGTACAAACCCGAGTACTCTCCTCCGGTCCACCTACCCCCTGTATGTATGTATGTATATGTATCGATGTATACGTACCTGTGCGTATAGAATTCAGATACGCGATCCGGATGTGCGATCGACAACGACGATCGCGTTACCGATGTCGCACCGACGAGAAACGCAAGACCATTTTTTCACAGTTACCTCGTAAGCATATGCCGGCGGCCTCTCTCTCTGTTACTGTCTCGATGCAACTGAACTTTAATAAAGTTTCTGTTCCCACGAATCTACCCGGTCTCTCTGCTAATTGACCCCGACTCCTTTGAAAGAGAATGAAAATAATAATCGCATGACATGCGTTTTTTATCGAGATAAGGTGCACCGCGCGTTATTACCGGTGTAATAACGATGATTACCTTCGCCTGTACGCCGCACAAACTTAAATTAATTGCCTTTCGCATTGTTGAAAGGCCGCATAAACATGTTTTTTTGTAATCATTTTGATTTAGTGTTCTAGCAGTTCTAGCGTCGCACTAATTCCTCTTTCGGAATTCCTCGGCTCTCGATTTTCAAAGATTTTCTTTTTGTCTGTGATCTATAATTTTTATTTTTTTATAAATATATTTTTGCATTATAGTATTATAGTATTATATTCCTTGCATTATATAGTATTATAGTATTATAGTCCTTCATTTCTTTTTTTTTATATCCTTAGCTTTTCACGTCTGTGCTTTTTTTAATCCCGGAAAGGCCTTCCGCTGGTTTTTCCTCGAGCTTGGCCGATGATTATCGCTTCGATACGGACGATCCTTCTCTGCATGATTTGCGGTATTTGTGCGTCCGCTTAAAAAATGATACCCGGAGTTGACAGAAACATTCCGCGCGTATCTGCGCGCCGTTAGGCGACGCGTCGAGAGTGCCTGAGAAATCTATTTGTCGTGATGACAAACGGTCAGACTTGGCCATTAGTTAATGTACACAAGCCACACAAGATGAGCGTTTGTTGCAAGCGGGATGACCGCTTGCGAAAAAAAAAACTGTGTCCATTCCCGCGAAAAGACGAGTGCATTCCTTGCATCTATTATCGTGATTGCGCGCGCTATTAACAAGCCGCGAGAGATGCCTAACCAGGAAGGAAACTAATCTTACTGAAGTGGTGATAATTAAGAGGCTCGGAAAAAAGATAAAGAAACGTAAAACGCGTGTAATATCACTAATCGATAGAGGTTTTCCTGATATTGACATTAATACGTAACATTGTGCGACGATGCGTTCTGTTATATAAGATTTTCTTCAAATAATTACACACGTTTTAGTTATATATCCCGCTATTGATATCGCCGCATAAACTTTCCATTTAGAAACATGCGCTTAAGAGAAAAGCATATAGAATTTTCTTCGAATAATTGCGCTTTTATCGAGTGCCTTGTGTCTCCTCAAAAATACTGCTATCAGTCAAATATGAGGATCGAAACAATCGAGGTACGAGTGGAGAATATTGTGCATCGAGATTCGAGCTGATTGACAAGCGGCGATATAAATTTGCCGATAGCCTTTCGTGTTTTCTGTAAAATCATTTCCACTCGCGATTGTGCCGAACAATCGCGCTGTGCGGCCTGTCCACGGATAGATATGTACTGTTGTCAGCTGCCTGTTCGAGGATAAGGACTGCTATGCAAAACATTAGCATTGTGATATCACAGCATACACAGTTGACAGGCGAATAGCAATATTTCAAATATGGTTCCTCCTGATGACGCACGTTTAACTAATACCGAAGCTAACAGTCGCAACACGCAAACGTATTTGGCGGCGATAACGCTCGGTAACGCGATATCGAACACGACGATGACATATTCGCAATGACGTGAGACCTCGATCTAAAAAAGAACAAAATTTAGAACACATTTAAAACGATACATGCCGTTAACGACGCACAATATTTAATGCATTGGAAAATATTGTTGTGATGGCAAAATCCTCGCGATAAGGAAATTCAAAACTTTTATTTAACATAATTCTATTTTATTTCTTAAAAATATTTTATTTTTTAAAGTAACATTTTTTGGGGTGTATTGTTTGAAGCGGTACGTAATTGCGACTGTATAAATCTTAAGAATTTCAAAATGCACGCCTTTTATAAACGACAAAAATACAAATCTACAATTATGTATGCATCTCACAAAAAAACAACGCTAAGTTTGAAATGTCTATAAGTGTATTTTTCTTTAACGTGATCAGGAGGACTTTTTTGTTAGACTAATCGATTTATTATTTTACGATAGACGTTGATAGGCGTTTTCATCTGTGCAAAGATATACTGGGAAATTTATTCATAATAATTTTACATCCAACAAAGATCATTGTATCTTAGGTCAAAGAAGATTTTTATATCTTTTTGTGTGGCTACAATTAGAAAAGTAATATTTTCGTAAATAATTCCGTGTAAAAACATTTTAATGAATAACTTACCCATTCACTAATAGACATATCTATTGTTGCTGTGAAAGCCTTTAAATCCCTAAATCTGTAAGATAAACTGAGGCAGAATAAGCTCTTTATTTCCTAAAATTTGCTAAAATACAATGTATTGTGTCAAATGCGATCGTGTAAGTCGTATAATACAACAGTTATGTTTTTATAATATCAAAATCCAGGTATCGCATATTAAATCTACAGAAATGCTTATTTCTAAAATTATTTAAATTAATATAATAATATAATAATAAAATATAATCATATTTTTTTCGCGTATGCGGAAACTACCGATAGTCATACCTGTAATATAGTCACAAAATTATTTGTAAAAATTAACAATTATACACACATGGATATCGATTATTTGTATATATTCTTTATATCAAATTAGCGATACTCAAAAATTAAAATGTTAATAGATACACAAATAATACTTCCATTTACTTTTAATTCCGCAGGATTTTCATTTGCAACGACGCGCGGAAATTTTCATTAACGATTATTGAAATTGTATTATATCTGATACTGTGAATCGACAGTGAAATGTCGGGTACAAGATTTATCTGCGCAATCCTGTCGACGTGTATTTATCGACGAGCATTTCGTAGCGTCCCATTGTCTCTCGATTCATCAAATGAAGCCTCGTAGGTGATCGCTAAGCGAGCAACTATAAATCCTCGGCGGGGAACGCGGCCCAATGACGACGACGACGATGAGAGAAACCCGACAAAGGGGAACGAAAGCAATTTGTTAAATATTGCTTGTAGCAAAGTAAACGACACAAACACCGGAACCATAGCAGTGCCCGATTTAAGGTGGCTACCTGTCAACGAACGCTATGCTATGCCAACATATTACGGTCTATTCACATATAGATCCGAGCCCTGAAAAAATAATCATTGAAAGATTCAAATTGAAATTGTATATGTTAATTAATTGAGTACGTTTGATGATGAATGGTATGACGTGATATATAAAAAAGTTATTCTTGTTATCGTTTCTCTACGTTATTCAATTGATACACATTTTTCACATCTGGAAGAAATTATAAAATTCTCTACATATACCTATAGAGAAATAGAGATCTGGAGTTGTTTTATTTATTTAGATTTAAACAAACTTTCTAATTCTACATGTGTTTTAGATGAGATCATCGATCGAATGGAGTCAGACTGTAAGAGCCGTGTTTGTGTTTGCCGGTAGGTCCAGCGAGTTTTCGCGTTCAAATCTTTACGTTCACGGATACGTGTTTAGACGCTTTCGAAGCCGCGCGATCAGCCTTTCCGTCGTGAGACAAGGGTGTTAGAAAAACACGCACAAAAATGTTTACTCGCTCGTGACGTCCCTCTATGCAGTCTATGCAAACTCCATTCTGGTTTGTTATTTCAAACTGAGCGGCCGAGCTCAGAGTTTTATTTAACAAATGATGACGGAGCATCCCAATGGAAACGCCAGTGGAATGAGATTGAGACCTCGAGGGGTTGCATCGTGTGCCTCGGAAGAAAATATCTTCTTCTCGTTAGGCCAACCAAACACGCGTTCAATATATTTCTGAAGTCTCAGAAAAGATTCCAGCAGACACAAGAAATCAATGATCTTTATTTTAAATTATATTTTAAATGCATATTTCTAATCTTGTGTTAACCAACAATGTTACTTTAACTTTCTCTACTCTTGACAAAATAAACTCAACATTTAATAGAGAATATTCGCTATCGATTAGTATCGAATAGCTAAAACAAAATTGTGTAATGCGAGACTATTATCTGCAATAATAAATTATAATACACACATTACACTCGTGATTAGCTATAATATATTAATCCGATTATACGCGCGCGTGTAATGCTATACTATTGTGTTCCATTACCAATCCAATTTCTTTCTCCGAGAAATAGCAAATAGTTGAAAAATCGCAGATGTTTCCTATTACGTAGCCATGCCGTACGCGACGAAAAATACAGCTTCCCGAATATTCAAAACAGGAAGCGATCTGCCAGCATCGTGCCATTTTCACGTCGCTCACCGGAACATTCCCCGATCGCGAGATCTCGCTCGCGATACGATACGTTCTCGGTTTAGAGCCTTCACGACATCGCAGCGATCCCACGCCGCGATGGGCATTGTGCCGGACGTATTTAGAGCAGATTGCCGGATCGGACACGGCGGAGCCGGCGTGTTTGCGACTGCGTTGCAACACGCCGTGCATACATAACCGGGGATGCACTCACGCAATATGTGTATGTATGTATGTGTGTGTGTGTGTGTGTGTTTTGTGTGTGTGTGTGTGTGTGTGTGTGTGCGTGTACATGCATTACGCATAAGTCACAGCGAGGCGAAGCGACACGTACACCGGATGCATGCCTCCTCCATAGTGGCGCGACCCATGGTAGCTAGGTAATGCCTAGTATGGGGGACAGAATGGCGGAGGAGAATCGAACGGTGATCCCGTTAACCCTCATGGTTGTTGCACGCCAAATGGATTTGCGGCTGCGCGTATTAGGATCTGCTTCTCGCGGACGCGAGGAACGTCTCGATTCCCAACGATTGGCGGAAGTTCGATCTGGCAGCTCCTCGCAGCTTAGCGTTCCGCTCCAAAGCGGAACGTCAAGAGGAAGAGGTATGGGAAACACTGCAATTAAAGATGCAAATTAAATTTAATCTATAATCTGATATACTTATAATACGCTTTTATCTCGTAATACTCGAAAGGCCTTCTTTTAGTAATGACGGTATTAATGCACCGAAGAATATATTACACAATAAAATTTTATTTGAAGTTATCATGAATTATAGTTTAACAGAAAGAACATTGCGAAAATTAATCGGTGAATTTAATCTAATTTCTCTTAATTAAGATACGAATCTGTAATATTAAATGCGAATATAATTACCCGCCATCG
>NJRL01000001.1:1091377-1121234 GCA_003063815.1 Aphaenogaster rudis | reverse complement strand
GTTGCAGTAACAACAACAAATAAGTTATATGAACTAAGAAAACATAGTAATATTAACCATTTATAGTAAATCGTTGGATAAACTACATACCCATACAGCACAGAAATTGCAGCAACATTGCAGCAACATTGCAGCAACATTTCGGCAATATTGCAATGTTGGTGCAATGTTACTGCAATGCTGCTGCAATTTCTGTGCTGTATGGGTATTTATCTAAATATTTATCTAAACTGGAAAAATGTTGTTGTCATAATATCTTACTTGTATGAAGTTTATATAACTGTGTAATTATAGTTGAGTCGCTATTTCACTGTCAATTAATAGTTCACAAATGTAGTTAGCGTGACTATATTTTTATAGTATTCAGTACTACTTTAGTTCCTATTACTTCGAAAAAACTAGTTGTAACTACTTAAATTTCAGAGTTGCCAAATTATAGTTGCCAGAACTATTTCGTTTTCTCTTAGTGTTGTTCTGTGATTTTAATTTTTTAAAAATCCCCCCCCCCCGAAATAAAATCCTGGCGACGTCTCTGATAGGAATTATATAGTATCTGAGAAATACATACAATATACCTTATAGAGATAGTATAAAAATAGAAGAAATTACTGACAACAATGGTCTTTTCGACTATAAGCAATCGTATCGCTCTCTCGGAGAAAATGTAACTTCTGAAAATTCAGTCTCGCAAAAATGGTGCCTTCTGCGACTACCCTCGGTAACGAGTTCTCCCGGCTCCTTTCTCGGAAGTAATTAAAAAGAATTTGTGTGACGCGCGACGCGAGCGGACACGACGCGACGCTGCAACCAGCGGCGGATCGTCGCGGCCGGCGCGGCGTGCTGTCCTCCTCTCTCTCCTCGAGACGTTTCGAAAAGCGAGCAAAAGGGGCCAACGAACGCTACTTATACAATATGTACGCCGCGGCCTCTGTGTACGCCTCTACCTCGGCCGGTGTTTGCCGTGCGGCTCCCGGTAGCCGCGCGATCGAGGTGTCTTCGACGGTATTTCTTTACACACGCAACCGCGCACACGCTCTCCTCCTACCGGCGTGTACTTTTCCACGCGCGCGAGCGTAACCGCGTGCCCGGCTAATGGACGCGCACTCGAGACCACTTTGGCCGCGGCAAACATCGACGACGTTTCTGAAAACCCATCCGCGCGACCATCCGTCCGGCTACCTTGCACCGAAAACGTTTTACGCTCCCGAGAGACACCGGGAGCGATCCGGGAGATCCCGCGCGGCTATTGCGAGATGAGCAATGTAGAGTAGACGCGTCCAAGTATAAAGCACTCACTCCGATGAATAACTCTTGCGAACTCCTCTGTGATCCTCGAAGGGGAAGTAGAGAATTGGTTTGATTTATATTTATATATAAATATATATATATATAAATCAAAATAAGCAAGAGTTGTTCAAACAAAGCAAGAGTTATCATATAAGTGCTTTAGATGTATTAGGGTGAAGCGATTTGTTTGACTTTATTTTGACGCCATGTCAGACATGGATTTTCGGAAAGAGTGTGAAAAATGATGAATTTTGGTTAAAAGAAAAAAATTTTAATGAAAACGTACTCCCCCCTCCCGTAAAAATCGGTGAAAATTGAAAAATTCGCTTTAGCGCCGTTAATGCCTGAAAATGTCGTATTTATTCATATTTCTCATAAAATACATATAAGATAAACCTCTCAGTGACCGGACATGTACGTATATCCCCGGACACTTACACAAAAACTTGATTATTATTATTAATCTTAAATCCATTTTTTTATTATAATATTAGAATTTAATTGTAATCTTTAAGTATTTAAAATCATAACTAAATGTTAATTGCTATTTTAATTAAGAAAAAATTTAGAACAAATTGTAACTATAACCTAAACTAACCGAATAGATATTGAAATAAAATAGAAAAATATCGAATTTTTCAATTTTTCGATTTTTACGGGGGGGGGGGGGTACGTTTTCATTTAATTTTTTTTCTTTTAACCAAAATTCATCATTTTTCACACTCTCAAAAAATCCATGTCTGGCATGAGGTTCAAAAATCGCTCCACTCTAATATGTATATATAAAATATACTTAATATATATATTTTAGTTAAATAATATAAAGTATAATAAATAATCTGCACACTAAAAAGAAAATAAGTAATAATTAAACTCTAATTAACTGCTCGTTTATTGTATCCGATGCTACTTTAATTATTTAAATTTTAACTGAATATGGTTTAATGCTCGTTTTCTTTGCATTAAGCAAACTAAACATTATATTACTCATTACTAATTATTATTGTTATTATTATTTAATAATTTAATCACCAATTAAAGTGCCGACGATCATCGAGGCTGTGATCGTTTTTCTTTTTATTAGTTTTAGATAGCACCAGTCTTGTCGTGTTTCCCTCGAGCGTGGCGAAAGCACCCGCGATCGCGAAAAAACCCGTCGGTTCTTCATTGGCCGGAGGTTACGAGATTAGTAATGGGAGCTCGAGGGGCATGTTATAGTTGTTGCCAGACTCGGCTACAACGAAACTCGATCGCTCGAGTCGAGATCGAGGTGCCGGCCGCGTCCCCCGGGAAGATAGTCGCCGAGCTCCCGGCAAAATTCTACCCTCCGCGCACCCTCGGGGCACCCCACGGCAACGAGCGTTTAGCCTACTAATACGTGCATTATCGTCGCTACTCATTCGCTCATTGTTAGACTTTCGTCCGGCTCCTTACGTCGCGCGATGTGTCGCGATTGTATTTGTCTCGCAGTCTTGTAATATCTCCCGTTATAAGGTTTCTCTGTTTATATGTCGTATCTTTTAACAATAATATTTATAGTAATTAATACACAAATATTTTATGCACTAACGTTTATAGTATATAAATAGTTCATTCAATTGTATTATGATTGGACCAAATATCTAGATTTATTAATGTAAATATTTGGTCCAATCATAATACAATTGAATGAACTATTTATGTTTGTGGCAGCCCGTGACGTAGACGTTTAATTGAAGCAACAGCATTTTTTTTTCAGTGTACAATACATAATTTTCATACGTATTGTGTGTCAATTACAACTTATAATTAGGAAGAAGAAATGAAGAAAATGTTGCGTTGAACACAATCCTCATATTTCACAATTGTTTAAGTTATACGTTAAATTGACGTGACATACGTTATTTTAATTAAACAATTAGTCCCACTGAATCGTCGGCTTTGTATGGTGCAACAAATAAATGCTGTTTCGCTTGCCGTTCTTCATTTTCTTCCTTTTCTTCTTTTTCAAGGGCGGAAGATGATTAACACGTTTTAACGTTTCTACTGAATTTGTCAACGTCATGACGGGTCGAAGCTCACCTGCCGCAGATGCAACGAAGCATTTAACGAACGGTGACACTCGCGCAGCCTCGTCGTCGACTTTTTTCTCGCGCGCGCATTGACGATAATTAATACAAACGTATTCGGGGTGTATCCGCGGGACTCGTACCCTCTCGCATCGCGCCGTTCCCGTCCGAACACATGCGAAACGAGAAAAATCTAATGACTTTATTCAACGTCACTGGGCCTGTAATTACCCGCAGGCTGGTGCGCGGGAGGAAACGGCAACCCCCTGGCGATTAGCAGCCCCTCGGTGATTACCAAGTTAGCCTAAATAGGGTATAGTGTTTAGGGAGAGCCTACGTGGATCCAATGCTAATCGACGCTGGTACTTACATATGGACGTAATTGGCGGCACGTGGGGCGATATCTCTTGAAGAAAATTTTTGCGAAAAAAATGTAACACACACGTATAAGAATTATGATAATTTATTGATTGAAGCATAGCTTCTTAAATTTCTTCCTTTAAATATCTCCGGAAGGTACGCCATTTCTTGCAATTTAAAATAATTTAAGATTAGACGGTACAAATAAAACTTTTCTTTTAAATCGGCATATCAGAGAGATATATGATATATTTACTTAATATAATCAAGAAAAGATAGTTAGATAATGCATCTTGAAAAATACCGAATTGAAAGTTACGATATTTTAATCGTTTTCAACTTGACTAGTTAAATATATAGCCTAATGTTACGCTCACGTCCATTCTAGAACTAGAGAAAGATAAAGAGTAAATTAAACCGAGTTAATTAAACTTGATCTACATTGATGGAAATGGACATTAACCTGGTTACAAAATTTTTGTTCCCTTTATCTCAAAATCTTAAATAAATCTGGAACAATTTCTCTACAATTTTTAAGTCACTTGGCCATTTATAGTAAGCCGGATTTTCACAAATTTCAACTCATCAAAATCCGAACGCCGGTTATCAAACAATTTGTCAACGCGCTGAGACGCGCCGAGGTTGACGTAGCGGGAATCGAGAAAGAGGAGATGTGGAAGCTGGGCGGGCTGGCAGGGGAGACACATACAGAGCGTTCTCTCTGGCCGTTTGATATCCGTTCAGAAATTCCGCTCACGTGCAAGATGGCGGCTGCAGTTTGCCCCCGACATCTCCCGTTTCACTCGTTCGCCCTGTCTCTGTCGCGCCTCCTCGCCCCAGCCGCCTTCTCGCTTTCGTCTCGCCCTTGCCCTTTAACGGCGGGATAACTGCTGCGCCGCCGACGACGACGGCGACGTCGCCCGAGGGTTGCGTCGGCGACGGTCGGCGTCGGTTAGGCGTCCCAACAGTTTGACGACATGCCCATTACATCGCTCGTTGCACCCCGCTGCCGCCATTCGGCACGACGACGTCGTCGAAGGAGCGCCCTGACAAAGTGGCGCGCACGTGAGGGCACGAGGCCTCTTTCCTCTCTGTCGCCCTCCTTCCCGCGTTCTTCCTTCAGAATCTACCTCCTCCTCCTGCCCGAACAGGGTGGAACGACGGCGGAGCTCTATTTGCCCGTCTTTGTAAAATAAACGCTCGCGGATACGCCCCTGAATACTAATTCCGCACCGCAGACGTTGCAACCCTCCCCCTCGACGACCACCCCCGTCCCGTTGCTCTTCGGCCGATCACCGCTGAATTACCGCGAACACTCGCCTCGATTTTCATGGAGGAAACTTCCACCCGTCGGTGCTCTCCTTCTGCCGACAAAGGAAACAAAAGGGATCGAAGAGATAGAGATCGAGAACGGCGAATCAGCAGGTGTATGTTGAAGTTTGAGACGTTGGTGATTTGTAGAGTGATTTAGCTCCTTATATACTTATATATCTTTCTTCACAAGTTGTGTAGGTTGTTTCAAATTTGTTTGCAATATTAACAGAGAAAACATGCTTAAGATCTATATTATATTTTTGTAACGTGGATTATATATATGTATGCTAAATACAAATGTGCAATAAAAAAAAGACAAAGTTGAAATGTAAATTATTTTTAGTGTTTATCAGTTTTATATTTCTCGACATCTTAAAAAAATATAAATTAATATATATTTAAGAGAGAATATAGGGTAAGGTTGCCGATATCGCACCGGCCCCTAAATTGCACCACTTTGCGTATAAATTCAACCACTGCACTTGTGGTGTTTCAAAACGTCACGTTAATATAATTGCAAGAAACAACGAAATTTCGCGCAAAAAGTTAGTTACATATAAGTTTCATAAATATCACCACAAGTGCAGTGGTTGAATTTATACGCAAAGTGGTGCGATTTAGGAGCCGGTGCGATATCGGCAACCTTACCCTATATAACGGGAGAATATAAAAATGTTTTTCTGAAAACAGAAGATTAGTGTCGATTATACACGGAGAAAATTTTATATTAAAAATTACTATGTATGGCAATAGTCGTGGACTCATTGGCTGGAATTATAAAAATGTTTATTATGTTTTCAATTAAAAAACATAGTAAATATTTTTATAATTCCAGCAATGGTCCACGGCTACTGCCATACATCGTAATTTTTAATATAAAATTTTCTCCGTGTACAAAGTGAAGTAATCTTACAAACTACACCTGCATCTTTGTATAAAAATTCGATTAGTTTCGAATTATTACGTAATAATAAATTGGCCGGTGACTTCATCTCGATTTTGTCGATAGCACCGAAGCGTCCTGTAGAGAAATAGCGGAGCTCAATTAGGCTGTCGTCTGGACGGATCTTTATATCGAGGACGCGAGGAGCGAGCGAGGAGCGGCTAAACGAAGATCTCGCGGCGGTTGTCGTCGAGGCGGGTGTCGTGTTTGCTCAAAACTTTAGGTCATCGCTTTGCCGCAGAGACCGATATATACGTATTCTAAGAGCCCGACAAATAGTACTCGAGTGAGCCACGAAAGGAGGCTGCTGGCTCTCTCGTATCGAGAGATCGCGGCCGCCGTCTCGAGAGGACACCAAAAAACGTACGCGCAAACTTCTCTCCCTCCCCTTCTCTCGTCCTCTCTCTCTCTCTCTCTCTCTCTCTCCCCCCCTTTCTTCCCCCAATTTCTTCTCTCTTCCCCTTTGGGTCATCCACGACGAAGACCGATCTCGTTCGCTCGCTCGTTCGCCTCCCCTTTTCTTGAAACGAGCTCGTGAAAAGCCGAGATTAGACGAAGGCGCCTCCCGCGTGTTCACGGTAAGAAGGATCAACGTTGACGGAGCTAACCAGGCGTAAGAATTTCTGAAGGGACCTCGCGCGGGTCCTCAAAACTAATCCCATGTCGAAAAGAACATATATAAAGCAAGATAAAGATGTCGGAACCCCGCTGCGCTGCAAATCGTGTAAACTGTCGTTAACCCTGAACATTTTCGCACTTCTTAATATAGTAGTCCATTCAGGGATTTCGCGTATACAAATGGCGATGAGCTTATTAACACAGGAAGAGAGCCAAGAAACATCACCTGTTTAAAAAAACTACTTCCTTCTCTTATATATATAACAGGAAGAGTTTGTGTAACATATAATTTTTACTATTATAATAAAAATTTTTAACTGATAACTAACGTTAGACAAATATTCTAATTATAATGCTGTAATATTAAAATTGTAAATTTATTTTAGTATTTGTAATATTTGCAATTATATACAATAAAATCTTTACGCATAACTCGATGTCATATTGATTCCTTGATCAAACTAGAGTCCCGGATTTCGATCTGATTAATTTCGATTTTCGACATTTGTATCGTGATAATCTTGCAAATTCGAATTAGATATAAGGCGTATCCATATCCATAATCCGTTATGCGTGCCGCAAGGAATCGTTCGTGGAAAGGATCGCTGCGAATGATCGAAACGAGATTCACTCGCGCGCGGCGCAGCGCCGACGGCGATCTCTCCAGCGCGGCTGTACGACGCGATAATGATCGCGCGATGATGCCACACGGTGAACAGGTATGCGCGTCGTGCTTTGTTAGTTAAATAAACACCGAATGCCGGATGGCTCTCGGGCCCACAGTGGGGCCTTTGTGCGCGACCAGCCTACGCTGCCCGTGGCCGCAAAGCGCCACAAAACAGCTTAGCGCCTGTCGATGATTGTTCTTACGCTCGGCGCGGAGATTTGTAGATAAAGATCGGGGATACATCTCGATCGATCGATCTCATGGATCGAAAGGGACTGAGGCCCATTTACAGGTTTATCCGCATATCCGAGAGAGAGAGAGTAGAATATATTAATAAATACAAATGAAGATATAGAACATCAGCTCGTGTTTGCAAAGCAAAATCAGTAAGGAGAACGGCCAAGGAACGAGCGCAAAAATTAAAAATAACGAATTTATAAAATAAATAAATAAATAATTTAATATCGCATGTGTTAATAATAAAACAAAACAACTTAACGTTTCGACTGCACAGTCTTCTTCAGTAAAAAAATATAATAAATAAATTCACTTACAAAAAAACATTAAATTCGAAACATAAGCACACAAGGATAAACCCAATTAGAAAAAAAATTCAATGTTTTTTTGTAAGTGAATTTATTTATTATATTTTTTTACTGAAGAAGACTCTGTATAGTCGAAATGTTTAAGTTGTTTTGTTTTATTATTAACACATTCGATATTAAATTATTTATTTATTTATTTATTTATTTTATAAATTCGTTAATTTTAATTTTTGCGCTCGTTCCTTGGCCGTTCTTCTTACTGATTTTGCTTAATATAAATACAGTTTACTTCTCAAAAATTTTTTACAGAAGCCTGATAGCTCTCTTTCTAACAATAAGTAACGATCTACAATGAGTCGTTAGTCGTTAGTCGTAACTAAATTGATTGTCACTAAGAGAAATTATAATTAACGGTATTTTTAACGTCTATCATAAATTGATAATATAAAAAATATAAAACAATAAATCACAAACTTGTATCAAACAGCGGCGATATTCTATTGAACTTTTATCTAAAAATAAAGTGCCTAGCATCTTCGTAATAGGTTTGTTTAAATAACAAGAATTCTACTTCGTATATTTTTTTGGATTTGCGTGCTTTTTCATCGCGCGTTTCTTTTGTAACGCTCTCGGACCAGCTTTGTATCGATGTCAGGTTGAAATCGCTACAGTGGGACGAGAAGAAAATTCCAACTAATTCGAACGAGATAGAACCCACTCGACCGGGTAATTTTGCGCGATGAGTCGGGAGGTTTTATTTCGATTTCGAAACGGTATCTCGTCCTCCTCCACTTGTTTCTTCGAGGCGTGCTGTTTCTGGCCGCTCCGAAATGCCGCACCGAAACTCTCTAAATGCCATAAACACTACTCGAGGTGCTTTTCCGTGGACCCTCTCGAACATGACTCCACTCGAGACACTCGGCCAACACGAATTAACTGGCAAATCTGTATCATTCTCATGTAAAAATCTAAGTAGTAAGTTGACAGTATTAGTATATCCATGTTTCATTTAGAAATCATACAATTGAAAATTGCAATAAAAACAAAACATTTCTCAGAGAAATGAAGTAAATCAATATTTAAAAGATATAAAGTATCCAATTTAGCAAAATAAAAAGCTAGTTTCTCCTGTGATAAAAACTTAATTTTATTTACCAGCAATATGATATGTATTGAGTTTTTTCAATGTACCCTAAGATATTTTAATGAGCATACTGTCTCTCTTCAGCTTTCTCCATCAATTTTTAATAACGCATGAGAATGCTTCGTGCTATTTTCGAGATTATTGGAAATGCTATTTGCAACTTAGGCACGTACTGATATATAGAAATAGAAATATTATGAAAGCTGCAAAATTCTCGTCATCGTAATATCACAATGTAACTACATGCTAAAGAAGAAACATGATGAACATACATGCTTAGGTCATCCGAGAAGTATGGTGAGACGTCAGTTTTGCAGACAGGTAAGCTCTACTACAGCATGGACACAATGTGAGCCCACAGACCAGGGGCATCTCATTGTCCATTGTGGCAGCTAAGCTGTCTTAGCCACAATAGCACGCGGTAATTCAATTAGTCCCTTTAGTCCGGCCGGTATTTTTCCCAAAGGATTTATCGCTAATCTCGTCCTCGCTATCGCGCATGATGGGACACGGAGATATAAAATTCCCCTCCTCCCCTCTTTCCCCCCAAAAAATGTAACCGACGAAACGTTCTTCCGTTCACGTAATACTCGTGCGGTTTATTCGTTTATTTCGAAATAATCATTTTCGATTTCTCGCATCCACGTCTAGTCTTGACTATATGCTTTATTGCGACCGCCGTTCGACTTTTCGACTACTATCCTCGCAAAGTAACATCTCCTTTCGAACTGTTTCGTTTATTCCCGGCAATACGCTCTCCTGAAACGATATCCCGTTTTATCATTCATCATCAACTTTATAATACTTTTTGATTTGATATAACGTTACGATATCCTGCTCAAAACGATACTCCGATATTCATCTTTGGCTATCTAACTTCTCGAAGTAGTATACCATTTGGACATTCGTCTTTAACGATCCATTTCCATGAAGTGATATTCCGCTTCGATATTCATTCCTGACCATCTGGCCGCTCAAGGTGATGTTCCGCTTCATCGATATTCATCCTCGACTATGCACTTCGACTTCGACCGCGTTAGAGCCCCCCCCCCTGGCTAACGGCGTATCTGGTATTGCTGGATTACGGTAAATATTATTCAAGACTTGCGACGTGTTCGCCGAAACTGTCGGAAGTGCAGCGATCGAGAGCGAAACGACGGCGAGTCGTCTATGGTCGCTCGCCAGGATTTTTCATAAAAATGCACCGGAGCGAGATTCGCGGCGTCGCGACGCGGATGGTGCGGGTGCACCGCCGATAATTCCCATTCACTCGATAACGGAGGCGGTTAAGACCACGTAGGAGCACGTGCACATTAAATTATTAGCCTTTATGCATGAGGAATGACGGCGCGTTCGATTATAATGGCGACTGGCACTCTCAGGTATTTGCCATTCCGTTTCTTCCGCGCGCGCGTCGAAATGAAAAAAACCGCGGTTCGCGATTCCGCATATAACGGATATATATGTATATTAAAAAAGAGAGATATATATATAGTATTATATTTATATATGTAGGGAGATACGTATATACGTGTGTTGTGATATATCGAGGAGAACGAGCGCCACCCGTAAATCCACTGTTCGTTGAATGCAGCCATACGTCGTCGCGGTTTTAATCAACGCCGTTGCAAATCCCCTCGGCGTCGGCTCTTTCATTCTCTCTCTCTCTCTTTTTCGTTTTTTTTGTTCGTCGTCCATCGAGACCTCCTATCTCTCTTTTTTTTAATTTCATTAGCGAACAGCAGACGGATTACACGGACCAGGCAGAATCTCTCTTTGGGATTACGAAAGCTCGGAAAAACTGCAGAAAATGCGAGAAATAGCGTCGCGACGGCCTAAAATGCGCCCGGCCGACGACGTGGCGCCGTTTTCATTTGATACCTGCAAACAAGTTAAGAAATATGCCAGATCATCCAACGGGTTGCAGAAAGCAAACTTCAGTGTCGCCAAGAAGATATAAGGAGCTGTATGTTGTTAATTGGTCAGAAAATAAGAAAAGAATACCATTATTTACTTTATGTCGAGTATAATTATTTACCATTAATATTAAATTTAACTTTGATAATATAAATAATAGACAAGAATAATAAAACATTTGATTTTTTTAGTATAAAAAGAGAGAAGAGAGAGAGAGAGGGTGAAATTTAAATTTGAATTTAAATTAAGATAACAGTTGAAAGAGAGTTCAAAAATTATAAATAAAATAAAATGCAAGAAGTTTTGCAAATCTTTTCTGATGGCAAAATTACAAGGTAAAATAATTTTCGCCATGACAAATAGTTTATTAAGCTTGCCTCTTCAATACCTAATTAGCAAATGCTCTCCAATTTTAAATCCTGAAAAATTTCTTTCTTATCTCTCCAACATTAAGTAATCTTTATTGTTCTAGGCAAATAAAAAACAGACTACCGCATTTAACAGTTAAGAAAATACACGTAGCCGCGATTTAATATCCAAGGAAATATACGTAGGTGCGATTTAAATAAAAAGAAGACGGGGAACGGGATTGTAGAAGCTCCGCCAGCAATGGGCGCTTTTTGCGAGAGCGGCGTAGCGCCTCGCAGCTTGTAGAATTACAGTGATTACGCTCGCTGTAAAGAAGCAAGAAGAGAAAGGCATACAGCAAACTCACTCTGAAAATTAGCACGTTTTCCCAAGCGCGCTGCTCTAAATAACAGCGCGCTCGCCATTAGTCGCAAATAGAAGACATAACTTTAATAGCGCTCGCGTGCTAGCCGCCGTCTCCGCGAAAGCTCATGCTCGAACTCGAACTTAGGTGAACTATGTTAAAAAGAAATCAAATCGACAACACTCGTATATAGCCTCGAATTTTTTTCTTGCATATTTTACATAATTATAATCTAAGCGAAAAATAATTCTTGTAAATGCATCGTAAAGAGAGAAGTTGAGATCAATATAATTAGTGGAAGCTCTCTCTTTGCCGTGTGCTTTTTAAACTGTTGCGTGATTTGTAATTACTTAATTGTCATTAATTACTTAATTGTCACAGTCGTCGCGTCAATTTTACCGAAATTATACTGATTTTGTGATCCATTGAGCATATACTGAAGAAAATATTTGTGTGAATTACATGATTATGCTGGATTCTTTCCGACCCAGCATAATCATGCAATATTGCTACCCACATGGAAAATTGTGATTACAAGTGATTTCACATGAAATTACAAGCGATTTTTCATAAAAATAGTAATATTTCACCTATATTTTATCATTAATATGTATTTTCACTTTTAAAAATCTGGAAAAAAAATTACAGTGATAATTAGGTAATTTTCCGGTTTTGAACATGTAATTTCCATGTAAAAATACATGGATGTTTTTAGTGTAAAAATCGCAAAGAAAGTATCACGCAGCTTTCCTCTGATTGGTCGCGTATCCGCCGAATGTATCTCTCGCTCTCGCGATCGCGATCGATCGTCTCGCACGGTATCAGCCGTCATTGGGAAAGAGGGAGAATGACCATGGACCTCAGCCGATTTTCCCGGACTTTTTTCCACTTCCCAGTCGACACAGAGAGACGTAAATATGGCGGGCGAGGTTTCATCCCCCGGTGCGCGGCGGTAGCGGTGCGGCGGCGGCGGCGGCGGCGGCGGCTGCCCCGCCCAGCCTGGTATTCCACCCCCTCGGCAAAAATAAAGGAACAAACGCCGCGGCACACAATCGTCGAAACATTTTTGACGCTCGCTCCCGCGCGCGCGAGATCGACAGGGAGTTGGGGGATAAAAGGGAGAAGCGCGGGCGGCGGCGGTGGACGCTGCGGAACGGAGGATCGCGGAGGTGTGGAGAAACGGTGAGGAGGGGGAGGGAGGCAGAGAAAGCGTGGAAAAGAGGAGAGATGGGGAGGAGAGAGTGGTCGCGAGAGAAGGAGAGACGAGGAGGAAACGGGGCCGGGAGGAAGTGAGAAAGACGCGAGCTTTCGGATCGGAGGAAGTCGACGAGCAGGCGACGGCGCGGGGCGGGGGGGGGTGGGAGGGGAGGGGCGGGAGGAGGAAGGAGGGTGGACGGGTAAGAGGGAAGGAGGGAGGGAGTTGGATGTTCGAACGAACGCAATTTGCATGATTTTGCATGTTTTAGCGCGCCCCGGCGCTGCGCCCATCGGGTTTCAGCTGTCTGCCTACGTTTTCTGCTTGCTTTTCTGGCTATACGGCATGGCCGGCACGCGGGTGGTAGGATCGGAAGGGAGGCGGGGGCGCGGGCGACGCGGAGGAGCGAAACGGAGAGAGAGAGAGAGAGAGGCTGCCGAGGGAGAGATAGCTGGCGTGGACGCGACGCGAAAGGAAATTATTTTGCTTGGTTTTTCTCGACGTGAAGATGCTCGTTGACAGAGAAAGAGAGAAGCGGAGAGAGAGAGAGAGAGGGGGAGAGGGGGAAAGAAGGAAGAGAGAAAAAGAAAGAACTGTTGGATTATTAACAAGCTGGTACTTGGAGCGTTCTCTCTTTCTGTCGCGCGCGTTACGAGGTAAAATAAAATATTTAGCTCGTTAAATAAAAATATTGGAAGGCTATACGTGTGTGCGTTACATGTATACCCTTTCACATTAATACACCTCGTTCGCAACGCGATCAACGGGAATCAATACCGCAATCAATATATCGCGTTTGCATTGTAACGCAGCTGCGTCTTTACGCGCACAACAGCGCCGATCCTTGATGTGAATGACACTTTGGCCGCGCCTTTTATCAGTCAGCGAGTTGCGAGAGCCCGGTGCGAAACGTTCGGAATATGTACATACGGTGTCCCGGACGCTGCTGGTGCTGGCGGTCGAAAAAGGACGAGTCACCACCGACGCGGTGTACGACCTGGTATCACTCCTCGCCGCACTCGGTAAGGCCCGTTCCGGCTCTCTCTCACCGGCAACAATGGGCCAATAGCGAGCCGATAATGAGCGACCATTGTCACGTCCCTGAACCCGCACACGCGGATCGCGCACGACCGCGATCGGGGTGGTGCGCGTAAGGGGGTGGTCGTGGTAGTAGCGGGCAGGACGTCATTACAGGTAATCGCGCAAATCACGCGCGATCCGTCCTATCCGCGATCCTGAAAATCGACCCTCGGCCCTTCCCGGCCGTCGCCAACTCTTTCCGGTCTCTCTTCTCATTCTCGTTCTGTCTGTTTCCTCCTCTAAAGAATCGGCCAATTCCGCGCGACGTCGATAAGCCGTATTCCGATTAGCCGATTCGCTCAAATGCGTTCGCAGACCACAGGCGATCAACCTCGTTGATAATAATGAGCGTTATCCTCGATCTCGAAAATGTTGATGTTTAGTATGAGACTCTAAATATCATGTAACGCGCGAAAACGCATTTGATGGAAGAATAAAATAATTTCTTTTCTAAAAATTTGATCGAAGATCTTTTCGCAGTTTTCAGTTATTACAATCTTAAATTATTTGGTAATTAGTGGAACGTTAACAATCTTTTCTTTTAATAACTAAAGGATATACTCTTAACATTCCATTAGATATACAGGCTGTCTAATAATAATCGCATCGCCTCTCATGAGCAGGTAGAGCGGATTAAACTGAGTAGAAAAATCCTGTGCCATTTTTGGCTACGCAGGAGCAGCGCGTAATTATAATTGTGCCATTCGTAGAGACCTCCAAATCTCCAAACATCTTGTCGTGCTCCTAGCAACAGGAAACGCGCCTTGCACTGGGATATCTTTTCTGGCGGATACATACTTATTCGTAGACTTTTATTAATTAATATTTTATAAATTATTTCGAAATTCGCAAAATGGCATAGGACTTTTCTATTCAGTTTAATCCGCTCTACCTACCCATGAGAGGCAATTATTATCAGACATCTGCATATTTAACATTCCATAGAACATTCCGATTTTTAAAGACTGACATTTAAGAAAAGCCCGCACCTAAAAATATAAATACATCGCTTTTGAAATATTAAGGGTTAATAGAGAATAAGCAGGCTTTTCTCGTTTTCTCAATAGGGTTGTGTTTGTCAGTTCCGGCTTTTCTCAGACCATTCATTCTTTTCTAAATTGTCGTCTTCCAAAAAGCCGATTATATAGGAAATATAATCTTGACAAAAATTTAGAACCAAGTTTAGGTCTTAAAAGAAACAGAAGTTTTTAACATCAGGCTGTGTCAGGTACGTGTATCTGCGATCTTTGATATTTGGACTACAAACACCAACGAAAACTGTCGACAACGATTTAACAAGTGATTGCCGCAGATTGGTGTAGCGAAGAGACCCTTCGAAGAATGAAGAAAAGCTTTTCTGGAACTGTTCTAGCTTCACCCTCACTTAATCGTTCCATCACCAATTCTTTTGAGCCAAGTTTTAACACTTAAAGTATTGAATTCTTTTGACGAATACATTATTTATTAAGATTCCAACAATAATTATAATTTTATGCAATATATTTAAATAATTTAAAAAATTATTTTTATACCAAAAAATAATTACCCTTCTTGATAATATGAGAAAGTGATAATAAGAAAATATTACTTTTCGTTTTTTTTATTTCAAACAATTTGCAATTTGAAAATAAAATATATATTGAGTTTCTTGGTGTTATTCCTGTGTGAAAACCCAGTCGAATTGTATTGAAAAGCTCATGATTAGGAAAAGTAAGAGTTTGTTTCTTCTGCCTCCTTTAAGAAGAATTATTTATTTCGGATTAAATCAATTATTTTGTCAGTTTCTGTTACATTTTATGTATTTTTATTGTTAAAAAGATACTTATGTAAATATAAGTTACAAAAATTATCCATCTTTGTTTCTTCTCTTTTAACGTCCAAAATGACAAGTGTACGTGTCGAGATTTTTAGCACGCGACATTTCGATCTGTTTTGGTAATAGGATCGGCGTTGACACTTCGAGCGAATCGCTTCCGCGACGCTTTAATTCCATGTAGAAAACCCTTCCGGGTTACACCGTGGATCATTAGTGAAATCGCTCTCGCGCGATCACGATTGAGCGTGTATTCATCGTGATTAGTCGGCGCGTTGTTAGACGGTAAATAACGAGCGGCCAATCATTAGATCTCTCGTATCATGCCGGAGGCGACCAGCCGATCCAGCGAACATTCGCTCCAAAAGGTCATTGAAAATCGAGCGACCGTAAGCAAGTACCGTAAGCGAAATCGCTGATCTGTGCGAAGAAAGATGAACGCGCGAAAAAAGAAGAAATAGAAAAGAAGAAATATTAACATCGAAAATCTCGCACTGTCTATATTAACCGTAAAATAAAACGTGTAAAATAAATCGAAATTATAACGCATAGAGTATCGTGTGCGAATATAAATCGCATAAAAAATCGTTAATACGTAATTATTTATATAAAATCATATGTTATATTATTAAATCGTATATTATAATATATAATTATTTATATAAAATTGAAAGAGCCGTGACGTTTTGAATATGCGACGAATGCACGTATAGATTGTCCTCGCAGTCGCAGTTAAAAAAGTTATCTTACACACCAAGTGCATTGTGGAACGCGTACTCGGACGAAATCCCGAATACACAAGACGTTTAAATCCTTATTAAAAAAAAAGGCTACTCTCGCGCTTTCGTCCCCTAATTTGGCGATCTCGCGCGGTCATTACCGTAGACGTATCGTCCGGGGAAAGGGTTAATGACGAGCGTCGGGCGCGAGCGCGAGGAAGGTGGCCGTGATCCTTTACCCGCGGCACTCCCTGCCACCCTTTTTGCTCGCCTCCTCGCTTCGCCTCACCGTATCTCCGCGCTCAGAAACGGAGGATGACTTGCGTCCGTGAGGAGCGGCGAAATAGAGGTGTCTGAGATGAGAGGGCGGCGCGTTGCGTTTATTTATCCTGCCCGTTCTCCGAGAGCCGCGCTCCTGCCCCCTCCGTCCATCTTCCTCGGCGTTCTTCTCCTCCCTCCCCCCTTTCCTCTTTTCGTCCTCGTCGTCTTTTCTTTCCTTTTGCCACTCTCGTGACATCCTCGCCGAGCTCGCCCGATACAACATCTCTCTGTCTTCCTCTCTATCTCTCTTTCTCTCTCTTTCTCTCTGCTCTGCCTTTCTCTCGCCACTCTCTCATCTCTTCTCGGTGTCTTCTCGTCTAACAGAAAACTCCTAGAGTATAAATCCTTCGCTTTTCCAGCGCGATGACAGCAAATATACACTCACTCCTCTCCCGTTCCCGGTCACCCTCTCGTTTATATCATGGACGCGCGCGGCCATCTTTCACCCTTTCGACTTTCACGAGCGTCATTCCCTCCTTATCTGCCCGTTCTCTTGTTCTCTCGTTTTCTCTCTGTTTCTCACCGGGTTTCGATACGTCCCCCTTCGTCCTCCCCTGCCGCCTTCCACGTCGACGATGAATTTCTTTCTTTTTTTTTCTGCGGCAGGCTTTTGATCGCGGCCGCCATCCGGTGTGTGTGAGCGCGCCGTCCGTGAGTGTTGGATGCTTCATTGCTGCGCGCTCACGAGCTTCTTTTCTTCTCACCTCTCGATCGGCCGGCCGAGCTTTCGACCTTGCGACTCGCCTGTCGAGCCGCGGTCTATAATCACCGACCGATGCCGCCGTCACCGTAAAACCCATAGGCGCGGCTTCCGACTGGCCACCATCGCCAACAGCAACGGCACTGATGGATAGTGATGGCACTGACATTCCCGCACGAGGTATCCAACAGCCAGAGCCATCCACGCATCCGTGTTGTCGGCCAGGCAAAATACGAATTGACTATTACCTTATCGACGTTATTATATTCGCAGAGATAAGAGAGAGTTTTTGCAATACCGTCTTTTAGATATACAGTGAACGCTAAAATCACGTGTTATTGGGTCGAAAGACAAAACTGCTCATGCGCAGTTGATTTTAGCGTGATTTTAGCGTTCACCGTATCTAAAAGACGGTATTGCAAAAACTCTCTAATATATTCGAAGAACGATAACTAACCCTCGAAGAACGATAACTAACAAGCACCGCGATAATTGAAGCAAATGAACGCGTTAAGCTCTTTATAAGTTTTATAATAATGTCAACAATTCTGCGATAGACGCCAATAGCTTTCAATTAAATATCTGTTGTTAGTCTGCTTCGAAATTGCAAGTAATTATCGAGGGCCATCACTACGCGCGGCGATGAACGTCCGAGCGTGGTGGTATCTTCGCCGCGAGATGAATGCCGAGCTTCGGCCAGGAAGACGTACGATACTTGATATCCTCGACAACCGGCCGGTGAAAAATCAAGACGCGAGGGAGTTTCGAGGGGATAGCCTTCGTGTTTCAACGTGATAGAGATACTTAGACGGCCCAGGCATAAATTGACTTTGAGAAGAGAGTATCTATCTAAGATCGTACTAAAAATTTAAATCAAGAAAGCTTCGAGGAGGCACGTTATTGTCTTTAATAAATAAAATTTTTAGAGATGAAGGTACGAGTTTTTTTTTCTTCTCCCGTCACCTGCAAATGTCTCATAAAACTGAGGATGTATTGTCCAAGATTGTATCTTGCTTAATTGCAAAGCCGATAAATAAGAATCGTCGAAGATAAAAAATTAAAGGAAACTGTGTCCGTAATGATCAATCGCGCGCAACGAGGGATAGCTGTAATTTAACTTTTGATTCGCACCGCAGCGTGTTCGATAAGTAGGTCGTGAAGAAGGTTGCTGTTACGACGGTATCGTCCCTCCTGTTCTCTCTTCCGAGGTGGAGCGAAAAACGCGATGCGCCAACTGTGGTCTCCGGTCGCTTTTAATTAAAACATTCCCCGGATGCGCATCGCGAACGGGAAAAATGAGCGAAAAGTACAGTGGAGGGTGAATGGTTTAGGGGAAAAAGCGGGGAGGAGATCGCCGACCAATTATCTGCTCCGATACGATCTTCCGCGTCTTTACTCCCGCTCGAGTCGAATGGGCGACGACCGGTTAAGCTCCCGCGGGGGGCCCCCGGGGGAAATAAAGCTCGCCCGGGTTTCCTCTCGTTATTATACACACGCGCCCGCCGCGGAACCGCGGCTATCTCTGCGATCTTCGGTCCTTTGAGGACCGCAGGACCGCCCCCTCGCGTAATATGCCTAAGGAAACGGCGCGGCTTTGCTAAATTAATTCCACGAGCTTGGCGGCGCGCGCTCTCTTCGGACTCTCGGGAGATGCTTGCAATCGCGAGCTACAAGTAAATACGCCCTGCAACTTATAAGGGAGAAAAGGATTGTTCGTGTGGTTAAAGATGACTTATCTTAAAATGATTTTTATAAAGGAGATACACAGTAAAAAATTGTGCGTCCATATGTTTAATTTTTCTTGTGTTACCAAGATTTGATTATTATTTCAATGTAAAATTAACACACAACAGATATGTTATTATTTTCATAACATTTTCACGTGCTACGTTTATGTCAACGTAATAACTTAACTTTTTATGTATGTCATTTAGAAATTGAATATTATTTTGAGTTCTTGTAATACAATTATTTCAAAAAATCAACATGTCTTAAAGTCATTTTAACATAAACAAAGTAAATCTTCAAATAATCGTAAACTTTGACATACAAAATAATCAAATTTACTAAAATCAAATGTTTATTGTTAATTGTCAATTGTTAATTCTATTACATATAATTTTAGTTAAAATTATTAATATCATGTGTTAATATAACTGTTGAATTATTTTGTATGTTATTATTACATCATACTTAAAGTTCAAAGAACAAACATAAATGTAAAGTATAGTGTTAATTAATTAACATTTCTAATTTGTCAACAAGTAACACACGATAAATGAGTTATTTTAACTTAAAATTTAGAATGGACTTTCTGGGACATGTGAAAAATGTTACAATTAACATTTTATTTTTTACTGTGTAGTGTTAAGAGGTTTCGTAAGTTAAAAGAAAAGAGAGTTCAATAAATACATAATAATTTAAGTTGGAATAAACAAATAAAATTATTGTAAAATGTCGGAATATTACATATAGGAGTTTAATGTAATATTGATAAAACTTAACATTTATAATTAAGCTCCAGATTCATTTCACACTTGTAATATTTCATTGTAACAATACATTTTAGATAAATAATTTTTTAATCTTTTATCGATCTAATACTAAAATAAATTTGTTTTTGTGGAAACCAATAAATTGTATTTAATGTAGAAATAGAAAATTGTAATTTTCTCCAGCCAGCTAAATGGAATAATCCACCGGCGCGAAATTTTTCCAAGATAATTAGCTCTCGGTACGCCGACGATCGATGTAGAATCGTGCGAATTTACGGTCCGCGATCTTCGAAATGGTAATTTCGTTCTTTCGAAGCGGGCGTCGTCAATCGCGCGCGTTTATATATCGGGTGGTAGCGGGGTCAGGGACGATGGCGCTTGTGCGTGGTTACACCCAGAAACGCGCCTGCCTATATCGGCAGGGCAGCGTAAAGACTCGTGAAAGCTTCCGGAGAGACAAATTGGCGTGAAAACGCATTTCGGGGGTAGAAACGTTGGCACGAGGTTTACGGGGGGATGGTGGGCGAGGGGGAACATCTACCACCTCATCACCACCACCGCCTCCCCCGTCGTGCTGTTCGGTAATGTCAAACATTTAGGTCGGGCTTCGGGGCGTTCGGCTAAATACATTCACTCGTCGCGGTCCTATCATTCCGCGCGACCGCCCGCGAAGAATAGCGTGATAATGAGAGGGACATAATATATTTTATAGGGCACCTATACAGCCGTGCGATCCGTGACGCCTCGCGAACTACTTCGATCTTTCGCGCTCTCCCTTTTCTTCTCACTTTTTCTTGGATCGCGAAGTGGACCATCGGCTATCGCGATAGAAACATAATTCTCGAAGTGGTGATAATTTTGCAAGATTAATTCTTCAATTCTTAGATCCTCGGATTTCTATCTTGAGGAATGTCATATAGCTAAATATGTGTGGTCAATATTGAGAACTTTAGTATTGATATTATTTCGTTTAATTTTCAAAATCTTCCTATTCTTCTCTATTTAGTTAAATTTTATACTTTACTTATAATATCAAGACAGAATTTATACTCTTACAATCTCTATCTTCCAAGAAAATCTCAAGAAAGCATTTCCCGACGTGAGAGATTACCCTTCATAATTTGCTCAATAATACCGCGAATCTATATCGATTCGCGCAATTTCTATCTAATTTGGCAGCAGCTTCGAAGCTGCCAAATTTGCATCTCAGCGTGATTATTTCTTATCGCACTTAGGCTTATCTGCATGTACAATCTGCATTACATTTCATCATTGATTTTAAAGATCACATTGTTAAAATAAACGATATTCAAAGATTGAAATCTTAGATATTACATGAACAAAATAATATTATAATATTAAATCAATAATATTAATTCAATAATATAATATCAATCATATTATTAATTTCTATTTTATTTTCTTTGCTTATCTCGATCGATTTACATTAATAATACTATCAAGTTATTATTTTATTTCTTTGTCTACTATTAAATTATATTTACAGACGCACCTGTTCTAAATACATTAAGTATTAGATAATACGTATTAAGCAGACATCACACCTCAACCAGGTTCACTCTCTCGTTCAGATTGCTCAAATCGAAATGCCAACGCAACAGCTTCCGCGTACCAGAGATGATCGAGTTATCGAGGAGCATATTAACGATTGCTCATCGATGGATCGTTATCGTTACGAAGGGCAAGCGGGAGGAAGCGTATCTCTTATCCGACCGGCAGGTACGGTGTACGGGCCGAGCCGAGCCGAGCTGAGTCGCGTCAAGTGTGAGCTACCGAGAGATGCGAGAGCGGGCACGGCAGCAGCTCGGGCATTCGTCGGGGTCGGGTCCGCTCGCTGACTCTACCTCTCGCAGCAGCCATTAGTCGCACCCTGCAAATTGAGTGGCGCCTGCTAGATACGCGCCTGATTCCATTAAAGACATCAAACGGGCAAAAATTACATCAGCAGCCACCCTCCATTCTACGCGCCGCTGTATTAACCTGCCTGCATGGCAGGCAGGCATCCCCGTCGCACATGCACCCACACGCGTGCATGTACACACATACAGGCACACGTTTGTCCTCTGTCTTCGTCAGTGGGTCTCGCCAGTTTGCACCAATGTTCTCGCTCTCTCTCTCTCTCTCTTTCTCTCTCCCTCTCTCTCTCTCTCTCTCTCTCTCTCTCTCTCTCTCTATTTTTCTCTCTTACTCTCGTCTTGTGAAACTAGCGCGAAGCGCGCTTAACGCCACCGGAGGTGGCAATTTTTACCCTTTTTCGATGGGGGTATTACTCGGTGGCTGCAAGCGCAAGCGGTGATGAAAAATCTTTCCAACAACGGCCGATCGCCTCTGAAGTAGCTGGGCCAGCGTTAAAACCCTTTGCGGTACAGCGATCGCGGTGATTGGGACCACCGTCGACTCGAACGCGCTTTTAGACTTTGTCCGCGTTCAGTTCGCGTTTTCAAATTATCGTAATAATAATTATTTTGCCTGAAACTCTTTAAAGAAATTGTTTAGTAGGAATTATCTCATTTATAATTAACACCTAATATTATAATATCTATTTAATTCTGCGTTTCTATATTTCAACTCTTCTGTATTTATTTAGTTAACTCTTTCTAAGTCTCGCTTTTTATCTAAGTCCGATATAAAGATATCAATATTGGATAAGAATCAGGTACATTAAACGACAGATGTAAAAATACGAACCATTACGATCAACAATTTCGCTTTCTGATAAAGGAATAAACGGAAAATCCCCTTTATATAAATCGCGCCGATGCATTATGGCGAGCCGATGAAGCCGCTCGTCATATTACCAAGCGACTCGATATTCAGTCTGGCTGTAGTAATTAAAAAATCTTTTTTGCGAATAATAAGGCTATCACGGTTAGAGGAGGGGAGGGGGACTGGATTAACAAAGATAAATGTGAGCGCTTCCGTCCATTTTTATAATATCGATCATCGACTTAACCCTTTCGAGACACGTGTATCTTAACTAGATTCAATGCCCCGTCGAAATTCACACAATTTGTCAAACGTAGTTTCAATTTATAGGCGCAACAGTTGAAAAAAAGAACCTCAAAATAATTATAAATAATTTAAATTTATCAAGAAAAGAAGGGGCTTAGAGCCGCGACAAGATGTTAGTGTCTAACAATTTAATTGAAATGCAATGATTTCGAGTACATACGTTTCGATCCATTTATTCGGATCCTCAGTGTATTACAATATTTAACGAAAAAAGACACATTAAAACGCAATCATCTAACTAAATATAACTAAAGTTCGCATGTTCTTATGTCGTCGTAGAGTCAAATGATAAATTGTATTATTGAATTGTATTATTGAATTTAAATTTACATAGAATATTAATTCAGCACATGTGTGGATATATTAATTTGAATGTTAATAAAAAAATGTTTTAATATGTTGATAGATGCTTCGTTTTAAATCGTAAGCGATAAATTTGAAAAATGTTATCACGATACGTCACTTCTAAAGAAAGTTAGAAAAATGATAACAGTAGAACGAAATTTATAAATTAATAATAACGACAACTTTTATGTAATATGTTGTTTTATATATAACGGCAATATTAATGTAAATTAACAGAGCAAGGCAAGTTTGTGTTTAATTAAAGAATATCCAAAAAACATATGGGATGTAGCAGTTTTGGAAGGCCATTGAACATCATGTACCATGTAAGAAACCGTGAAGGAAATCACTGGGTCGATAAGTTTGCAACGGTGATTCGTGCGCATTTACGCAGCTGCGCCGTGGACGAGCGTATCCTTTCTTTTTTTTTATTTTTTTTTTTTTTCGACGCAATTTCCTACACGGAACAACCCAGCCGACGCGCAGCGTCGCGTCGCACCGCGGCGCGGAGAAAGAGCCTGCCAAATCTAATTCCCGCCTCGTTTTATTTGATCATATTTTACATCGGCTTTTGACGCCGCCCTCGAAAGGCACGCTTTTAAAATACATTACACGTTGCATCGTGCTGGCGCGCTCCGCTACGCGATAAATACGCTCTACGTTTGAGCAATCATTCTCGCGGCTCTCCCATTAGTCGCGCCCTAACGATATTATCTCCGTGCCCCTTGCAGCACGTCGCGCGCAACGTGAAAATCTTAGGGTGAGTTAGTGACTGACTGGCTATCGATACAACGATTACGGGATGACGATGTCGGAATTTCGCTAAAATCTGTAACATATTTCATTTTACAAAATCAAATAAATTAGAAAAGTCACACATTAATATTATTGGAGCACTGAGATCCGCTATGACCATCATTGGCCTATCTGTCGATTTATATAAATTGTTTATACAAATAAATTAGACTAAAGATATGGTCTTAAAATATGAATACATGTCAGAAAAAGAAAGATTTAAAAAAATCATCACTTCGTCATTTTCAAAAAAAGACAGTCGTATCCATAACATAGAATAAAAGATATTAGGGGTAACGATAATGAAGACTTAAAAGAAAATCGTAATTAGAAATGCTAACAAATCAAGATAAGTTAAATTTCTAAAACAAGCTTTCTTTGTTAAAAAAATGTACAATAAATGTAAACAGAAATGTTGGCATGACTTAAGATCAATTTTATTGATATTTTCGTTTTTCTCTTAATTTTCCTTTTAATCACGAAAGAATAAAGTGCCGCAATTAATAATAATTAGTTAATACTAATTTGCTATTCCTTAAATAATAATTATAACTTCGCGGCATTCTGTTTTGTTACATACCATCCTGTCCTGTCGAGGTCTCTATTTCCCGAATCCTTCCAGAACATCCCGGACCGACCTAATGCTCGGCGATGCGGTGCGGGAAACGCGTTTGTGGCGCGAGGCGAAAATAATATTTTATTCATACACCGTAGACACGACTTTCCTCGCTTCCCGGCGCCTCGAGCGAAATAATGTCTGGGGACCGACGGACAGAACGATCGACCGATCGTTGCATGTTGGGAAACGGGAGGAGGCGGTCGGCGTGGTTGCGCGACGCGGAAGCCTCCTGTAAGCCTCCTCCGAAGAACGTGATGTGTGTGTATGTTTCTGTGTGTTTGTGTGTTGTGCGCGCCCGGGAGTAAGCCCGCGGGATGTCGGAGGACGCCAGATGCGAGAGGGAAAGGAGGACGGGGGGATGAAGGCGAAAGAGAGCGGGACAAGCGCGGGAACAACGGGCTGCAAAATGCCCCCGTCGCTTTGTACACATTTGCATACCGCGTTTCACGTGTGCGTGGCGACGTGTGAAATACAAGCTACCCTTTCCTTTCTTCCTTCCTCTCTACCTTCGCTCCCGGATCCCATCCGCGTGCGCGTACCACGTACCGCGTACGCGACGTGCCGCATTTCGTCCGCATTTCGCTCAAGTTCGAGGAAGTTACCCGTACTCGAGAAATACGCCTCGCTCATTATAAGAGTCGCCTGAGTCACAAATAGGAGAAGCTGCGCGACATATAAAATTCTGCACTTTGATTTATACCGTCATGTTTCACTGAGAGAAAAATTTATGATATTTGTGACTATATAATTAAATTGTAAATAATTATGGTTAGGTGCACCATTTTTATAGTTATTACTGCTATAATGCTAGTAATAATAACAAAAAAATAGTTACAAATACCACAATTCAACTATAATTATTATAGTTAATTATTATTAATTATCATAGTTGGAACCTTTTTTAACTATAATAATTATAGTTAAATTATGGTATTTGTAACTATTTTTTTGTTATTATTACTAACATTATAGCAATAATAACTATAAAAATGGTGCACCTAACCATAATTATTTACAATTTAATTATAGTCATGAATATCATAAATTTTTCTCTCAGTGTTGATTTATATCGTTACGCCAAAAAAGATCTTTTGTTAGTAAAATTTCACTATTGCAAAATAGATAATTCTTATCTATTTTGTCCAGGTTCAAATCCTGGCTGAGGTAATATTTTTCGCAATAAATTTTTTACAGTTTTTCAGGTTGGGATGGGAAGGGGGGAATCTTATAGATGCTTGTTGGCATCAGTATCATTAAATTTATTTTCAATTTAATGTTGTGATAATCGAGAGCTGCGTTTCAAGACCGATAGTAACGGCGCGCAGTTTATAGAAAAGTCACACATTATTGACCGTCATTGGCCTATCTCTCGATTTAAATTGTTTATAGATAATTCTTATAATTTTATCCTGTCAAATTTCTATATTTTTCAATTCTTAAATTAACAGCAACTCTCGAGTTCTCTCGCTATATGCAAAAATATTTAAGTTGCAGTAAAGTCAAAATAATTACTATGTAATGCAAAAAGCTGAAAAGTGCAAAATTAAGCGCGCCTTCTCTCGGAAAGTACAAAGAGAATTTTTAAGTTCGCGGAGAGAATTTACTTGCTTCTAGCAAAGACGGTATTCTCCGCGAGCGTGAAGGGTTAAAAAGACTTGCGAAAAGCGTTCTCCAAGAAACATTTTTTCAGAAAATTTCTGTACACTTTAATCGACATATGAAAAGAAAGGAAAGAATTTATCAAAAAATCTTGAAAAAAGAGAATGAATTATATCGAGGTTATCTATCATGAGTTATCGATTAAAAGCGAAGGTAGATTAAGGATTAAGGTTTCACAAGCGTACGCGTGTCGATGCTTATATTAATCGAGTTGCGACTTCATTCAATGCTATTACAGTTCCTTTTGTTGGCGTTCCGACTCACATATGTCGACGTAAAATTTTTATCTTATGGAAAATTATACGATTAAGACATATAGAAGGTAACTGTTCAGCTTTATAATAAGCACTCACAAACAACGGAAGAACAACGGACCATAAAATGTTCCTGGGCGTTCTGTACATATTTGCATACCGCATTTCGCAGTGCGTGAAATTCGACCTCGTTTTGCCTTCAGCATCGCGCAACGAATCCGCCTGCCTGTAACTATTAATTTATGAAAATTTCAGGAACAGAGTAGCTCGCTAAAAAGCTGATTTTAAGAAACCTTGTATAATTTGGAAGAGAAATAGAAAGCATGCAACTCTGCCCTTTGTATAGTGTGTTTTAAATAACAAATAGATACTCTCTCTCTCTTTCTTTGGAAGACATGATTGAAATAAGGATATTCATACGAGTTTATTTTTTAAACTTTTTAAACTATAACTTTTGATAGAATCGAAGGCCAGTTTCCTTTATGCCGTAATCGAACGATTTCTAATACTACCTTTCGGTTCCTTTTAATTCGTAATAATGTACAAATTATATTAAGACTCACGATATTACACATGGATGTTATGTCTTGTAGTTATTAATTGTTTTATGGACCGAAATCTTAGAATTCAACTATTGACCCGGAGTGGAATATATGTCCACTCACACTACTCTAGGCCTTATAGCCATGTGTTTTTGATGACATTCCTCCAGCAAGGATCTCTCTTCCTCTGGGTCCACAGTTACTAAATTATCTCTTCAATGACTGTAAGCTGAGGATGGCTCCAAGTTGAGCCGAAACGTTCTTATGAAGTTAGAATAAATTTATTTTATTAATTGTATTGCGCATTAATTACTGCGCTTGACTCATATTCGCCGTTTACCTATTTATATCGTAATAATGTGTCTATTTTTATAAAACAATTGAAGCAACAACTTACTTCAATCTTCATGGTCGCATCGGACTCGGGTTCTAGCTTGTCGCGTCGTTAACGCGATCCATCGTGAAACTCGGCGAAATAAGTAAATTAAATCGTTTCGGGCCGATGACGCGGCCGCGTAACTCGGCGGATGGCGGCCGGGAGACGAGAGACGCTCTGCAACGTCGACGTCTTCCGGTTCCGAGAGAGGAACTCGCTAACGAGCGGGGAGGAGACAGCTTAGAGAGACGTTCCGCAGGAACGAAAACGACGGCGGACAGGAGCGGAAACAATTAAATACTCGTGCCCGAGTGGTCGCATTGTTCCGCCCGTAGCGGGGTCCGCGATTCGTGGATCTCTCTGGCGTATTGAGTCGGACTCGCTCGCACGAGATAGATACACTGTGTTGACTTGGGGCCCGCTTTATTGGACCGATGCGCGGCTTTGCGAGGGGCCGCCTGCTTCGTTGCACGCGCGAGACTAATTTGTCCGCTGCATCGCGTGAGAATTTTATCTGGAAGGTGAGCGAGTACTTATGTCCATTTTTATCAGTGTAGATTAATATTAAACTCGGTTTTAACTTACTCTTTATTATTTTTTTAATTCGTAGAACTAGAAAAAAGATAAAGATTAAGTTAAACCGAGATTAAAGTTAATTCTACTGGTAGAAACGGACATTAGTCTTTTGACCATTGATACACTGAGAAAAGAAAACTGTTGCTTCAATTAAAGTGTTATCACGGGGTGCCAAAAACATAAGTAGTTCATTCAATTGTATTATTAATAGACCCAATATTTGGATTATTAAAACAATGATTGAATTATTGGTTTAAAAATGCAGACATTGGGTCTAATAATAATACAATTAAATGAACTACTTTATGTTTTTGGCACCCCGTGATAACACTTTAATTGAAGCAACAGCTTTTTTTTCTCAGTGTATATAAACAGAATCTGAATCTTATATCTCCACAGTGATAACAAGTAATATCTACCTCCTAAAAAATAAATTAATCCACTGAAACGTAAGGGTAAGTTTCCTTTTATCGCAAAAATATGTTTATTTTAATGTTAATGTTAGTTTATTTTTATGTTAACGTTTTTAAGTTTATATTCATATTGTTATTAGGGATGATTGCTTATTAGCGTTGCTAATATCTACCTCTTGAAAAATAAATTAATCCACTGAAACGTAAGGGTAAGTTTTCTTTTATTGCAAAAAATATGTTTATTTTAATGTTAATGTTAATTTATTTTTATATTAACGTTTTTAAGTTTATATTCATATTGTTAGTAGGGATGATTGCTTATTAGCGTTGCTCATTTAGCTATTCGGAAAATAAACGTATTAATGATAAAGTAAGCGTAACAATACATCACAGCGTTTATTGACTCACGCGAGGCTTAATGCAACGAGATTCCTATCTGGATTTCGAAAGGTAATCGCAGACCTTGACGAATGATGTTAGATCGCATCGGGGATCAAGATTTCCATGTTGCGGGCGCCACGTGCTATTATGCTCGAAAAATAATGTATACTCATGTCTCACGTGTAAATAAATTACAATATTCGTGAATAATATTTAAATGAAGTACGGAGAGAAAAAAGAAAGAGAGAAAGAGAAAGAAAGAAGTAAGCAGTAAAAACGTAACGATATTCATTAACGTAGTAATCTAACGATGTTCATTAACATTATAATCTTTCTTTACTAATGTTTATTTTTCTACCAATGTAGATTAACTTTAATCTCGGTTTAACTTACTCTTTATCTTTTTCTAATTCTTAGAACTGGAAAAAGATAGAGTAAGTTAAACCGAAATTAAAGTTAATCTACATTGATAGAAACGGACATAAATGAAGAATGTTAAAGATTAATTAAAATACAAATAAATATAGACATCCTTAGTGTCTAAATTTATTTCAATGAATTTATTAAACGAATTCTCACATGCCAAACTTTTGGAGTACATCACAAAGAAATCGCAGTTGCGGCAGCAAAAATACGGTTAACGCTGGAAGCGCTCTACTCGAGAGGTAAATTAGAGACCCGATCGGCGGACGCTTAAAAGAGCCGTTTAACTTCTCGTTTAACGATCCGCATTCGGAATCCCGCGAAAGCGGGAAATTGGAGGAGTCGCGCTCTTGATGCACCACGGATATGAGAAGGGCGCGTCTTCCGCGGTTGTGGTCTTTCGTGGATGGAAGACCGTGCCGAAATGCCAATCTGATTTTCCTCTTCTCGGTGATGGTAACGAGGTCAACGGAGTCAAATCCTACACCGAAAAAAACGATAAGGTTGCCACAACCACAATAATAGTAATATTTGGTACAGCCACGTCCTGTGGTTGTCACATT
>NJRL01000001.1:1049834-1090431 GCA_003063815.1 Aphaenogaster rudis | reverse complement strand
GCCTTCACATCAATGAATGTGACAACCACAGGACGTGGCTGTGCCAAATATTATTATTATTGTGGTTGTGGCAACCTTATCGTTTTTTCCGTGTACAGCTTCCATATTAAAACATTTCTTTTTCAGAATCGATACTTTTGGAAAAAAAATAACTTGTCAATCAACTGTCGTTTCGATGCGACTTTATGTGTGCATTGCAGTATAATGCATGTTTGCAGCATAAAATATTGGAGTCTTTGAATTATCTGTCGCACTTGGAGCCTCAGTATGGTCTCAATCAGCCGCTGCATACACGCGATCGAGCGACGCGACCCTTAAATCCGGCAGACTGTGCGTAACTCGTAATCCGCCGGTCTCTATTCTGCGCCGCGAAACGTGGCTTCGTGTGTGGTATCAGTAATACACCAGTCCGCGTAATGCGAATCGATCTACGTCGACGGTTCTCAAATTTCCTCCCTCGCGACACGATATCCTCTGTCGCAACGAATCGCAGCGACATCCTAAACGTTTCACTCATAGACACTCACTATACGTTTCGAAATGTTTCTTTAGAGAATATTGCTTTAGAATGTTTCTTTAGAGAATGTTTCTTTAGAGAATAAATTAACAATATTTAATTTAACACATTAATTGCCACTTTACAATTAGGTAACTTGTCTCCGATGTCATTTTTATATCAGTATGTTATATAATATTTTAATGCTATTTAATTATATTTATTCTTCATTAAAAGTCACAATAAAATTTTTATTTCTCCGTCCAAAAAATCGAATCGGCGAATAGTTGGGGTCCATCTATCGCCAATTACGAGTTAATTCGTATTTGGCAGTCAACGTGTTAAATAATATTTTAAAATAATTATACAAATAATTAAAATATTTCTTTTGGATAATTATCTAGCTTTAATGATTTTTATACAGTTATTTTTTTCGCACTACGACAAAAATTTCACGGCGCATTCTTTGAGAATCGCTGAGATGCACATACACAAGTCCACGTGATCCCATCCGCGTCTGCACGCTGCGCGCGTGAAAAGGAAGCCTGGCCGCGCGAGCGTCAGTTTGCGCCGCGGCGCCGCCGATCGCGCGGATCGGCGAGGATATCTCGAGGCTGAATAGGCCGTGGCGCGGATCAACGTCCTCGGAGAATTCGTCGAGTCGGCAGCGACCGGCGTCGACGGATTTCCTCGCTCGATCCCCTTGATCTTCTAATAAGAAGTCGCGATACGGTCCCCGATGTGCGGGGGATGATTAGACGACTACGGTCGGTTTTAGATGGGGCGGACTTGCACCGCTACAGCTTCGTACCGAGAGAAAATCGGGAACTATCCATCGTGTTTGAGCAAATAGGACGTAAAGTAAAATTCTGGACATTCGAATCACGCGGGATAATAGCACGTGTTATATAAAAGATTTATAATACTTAATTGAAAGATACACGGAAAGAACGGTTTTGCTGAAGTATCTAAAAATTTAGTCAGATGCAGATCAGAAAATAATTATGTTGCACCATCCAATATAATTATGTAGGACGCTCAAGCTGTTTGCTAGGATGTCGAAACTTTTTGCAGCATTGTCATTATGCTTGAGCGTCCTGCATAATTATTTTGGATGGTTCAACATAATTATTTTCAGATCTGTATCTGGCTAAATTTTTAGATACTTCAGCAAAATCGTTCTTTCCGTGTATATGTGTACCTCTCTTTTTCTTTTTTGCATTTCTTTCAATCAATAAATTTTTTCAAATTTTTTATATTAAGTTTGAATTTCGATATAAGGTAATTGGGGGGAAGATGCCAAATGGGGTAAGATATCAAGCAACCATGATTCAGAATTCGTTTATAAGTTAACTATTACTTTGTTCATTTTATAGTGTTCTCTAATACTGTGTTCTTTAAATAACAAATACATTTATTTGAATTAATCGTAATATATATATTATTTCTTTTATAAATTAAATACAAAATGTTTGTGGTGTCTTCCCCTAATTACCTTAATAAATATTTCATAAAATTAATCTATTGTTTTATTAGAAATTTTAAAAACCTATCTCTGAATGATCTGATTATATTGCTCATGCAAAGTTATCATTGCATCTCAAATTTCACGAAATGTATAAATCGACATTTATTAAACTCGCTATTTCTCAAAAAATGCGACTATCCGTTATATCGGGTTAAAGATTAAGTCTGCGTTATTTGATTATTTGTTCAGTAATGATGAATATAAGTTATTAGATAGTCTTTTTTTGTTATATCTTATTTTCATTTTATTTTCTTATTTTTTTTTATTGTATCTCTCCTATTTCATCACACATATGTGAGTTGCTCTATTTGTTATTATTAATGGTATTGTTATATATCTTGTGTATTCTATATTGCCACACGGTCTCTAGTAGACCACGGCACAATAAAAGATATCAATCAATCGCATCGGGTTAAAGATTAAGAAACTTTCTTTATCCGAAGAAGAAGAAGATGTTTTCGACCGACAGACGTACCGTTGAAACTAGCAGATGTAGAGCACCCTCCGACCTCCTGGACGTCGCTCTCATATCACCGAGGTATCGATGTATACCAGGCGCTTTTATCCGTCGGGCCAAGTCGACGAGGAGCCGCTTTCAACACCGTGCCGCCTTTATAATGGCTTAATAACCCGCTTTTCTGCGACGCCGGGCTGCACGGTAAAAAAAGGACCAGGACGCGTACCAGGGGGGGAAAGAGAGAGACGGCTCGAGAGCCAAGGAGGAATTCCTCGGGGTCGATAGCGGCCCCGCGCTCTGTTTGCGGGTATTTGTTGGACGTGGGTTATCCGAGCGCGGCATCTCTCTTTCTCGATGCTGTCGGCATCGGCGGCACATCGATATCGACCGCGGAATGTAACACGCGGCCCCGAAACAACATGGCCGGCGGGTGGATCTCCATAACGAGCGCGGTGACTTGCACATCCGACCCAGAACGCATTAGCCGTATTTGCATTTAATTGCCGGTTGTTTGTTTGACGTCCGCGCAACCGGCGGAATTAGGAACAGTCGGCGGGAGGAGGGGTGGCGAGAAGGGGTGAAGGGGTGGACTGCAGGACGCATCCTGCGCTCTGTGATCTGCGATCCGTCCGCGCGATCGGCCGTCGACGAGAAAGGAAGTGCGTGCCCTTCGTGCGCTATCCGTATCCCGCGTTGCCTTTTTCATTTCTTCGCATAAAGAGATAATTATGTTATTCTGTTTACTAGGCACAAATATTTATGATAATAGGCATCTGAAAGTTCCCGAAGGATGTACGAAAACACTTAAAATTTTACTGGGAAAAAAGTTACCGTGTCCCCAAGATACGAAACTAGAATTGCCGAGTGAAACTTAAATGTTTAGATAAATATGAATAATGTAACTACATGTTTGATTTGCATTACATATTACAGTCCCAATTTTCTGTATAATATAATAAAGTTCAAATTATAACAATATGATTGATGTTATTTTTCACAAAATCCGAAACCAACAGAAAGGTAAAAAGAAGTCTGCCGCACACGAAAGTCTTACTTAATTCTTTACAATTTAATTGTTTCTTTTTCGTAGATAATTAATGAACATCACGAAAGTGTCGAAGACAGGTACTATGGCTGTTCTGTTATTTTTTTCAAAGTGTTTAGAAGCCAAGTCGGAAGACGATAGAAAGCGACGCAGTTATCGAGTCGCGTTTTCCGCGTTATCAGCCGATAGCCTGCGCCGCTTTCCCAGAGGCACCCGGGGATCGCTTACGATTACGGGGACGCACGTAGCTCGTCGGACGTATAACGGTGGATCCGGGTATATAGAATCCTAACTGAATCTCTTCTCTCGGAGGATCTCTCCCGCACCTCGCTCCCTTCCCGCCCCGCCGCGCCGTCGACCAGCACTCGATGAGTGCCTTCCTCTCCTTCGCTCCTTCATTCGCGCCTCTCTTTTCCGCCAAGGAGGACTATCTTCTACTCCCTTTCCCTCTTTCTCTTTCTCTCTCTCTCTCTCTCTTTCTCTCTCTCTCTTCTCTTTCTCTCTCTTTCTCCAGTCCCCTCTTCTTGTCTGTCTCCTCGGTCCGTCTCCCACTTCCGGCGGCCCCACCCGTCGTCCCTTCGGGCAACCAATCCCGAGTAAAGTTTGTTACACAACTCGGCGAACTTTCGAAAATGGTCTGCCTCCGCCAAGTAAGCTGTTCTTGGCTCCCTCGTTAGCTAGACTTTCCTCTTTGGCGCGGTTCTCTCTATGCCGCCAGAGAAACCGCGGCGGATGCGACGCGCGCTTCATCGCTCTCTCTCTCTCTCTCTCTTTCGTCGCCGCGCAATTCCCCGCAAAATAGCGTCTTTGCCTTCGATAGTGCCGAGTTCCGTGTGTTCGTTCCGGATGACGAAAAATTTCTGCGCGAAAAATAAATGGCAGCTAGACTGAGCTGTGAGTTGGAGCACGCTTGGAAAATAAAGCGACAAAAACATTATATTCTCCAATAAGATAAAATAGAAAAGAACGAATGCAAAATCGAAATTTTTTAGGAAAGCAAACTGATATAAATAAAGAATTAATACATAATATGGAAAATATCCACAACTATGTATAACGTACATATATTAGCACTTTATGGAATAACATTTCCCGAAATTACTTTTAATTCTAAAGGGATTACGATACTGTCAACCATATCATGTTTTGTTAAATATTTATGATACGAATTTGCGCAATTAAATTACTCAACAAAATTTCGATCGGTTTACGCTGTTATTATATAGAATGTATATGAAGACCCGGGGGGGAAAACAAGGAATGTCAGTTTTATTAAAAATAGGATATGGTCGTCATTTTGTAGCGTTGAGATACTACAAACATCAATGATACTACAATGTACAGTAGCGCTCAAAAGTCTTTTGACAATCAGTTTTCATGCGTTACTTTGTAAACAGGGCTATTACGTTGTTTATGTAATATTTATTAATATTTGCGAAGATATATTTTTGTTATAAACATATGTGTTATTATATGCAAACATTATATTACAAAGTTTAATATATGTATAGTATTGGTATTAATAAAGTAATTCACAAAAAACTATTTGTCAAAAGACTTTTGAGCGCTACTGTATCTGTAACTAATCTTGGATTAAAAACTGTATTAATCAGTAAAAAAATGAAGGTAGATCATTCGGGTATAGGGGAAATAACAAACTTTAAAATTCATTTAACTCAAAAAGTATAAAACTGACATTCCTTGTTTTTCTCCTGGGTCTTCATATAAGGAATTTCAATGCATTCTTTCTAAACCTTTATATGTGCAAATCATCGCGCTTTACGCAGGTGGCCCGCGATATATTTGTATGTCGATATGTATAATCGTTGTTGCGTGACGCCGTTTTCTAAAATAATATCTAATGCGGTATGCATTAATGATAGGTGCGATCAAACTGGCGCACCGTTGCGATCGGAATGACCATCAGTAGCCACATCGGCGCAAGACTCACACAGTGCTGAAGGCTCCAGCTATTTTATCGAGATCGTCGGCTCACTTAGTCAGTTCCTCGAGTAACGCATTCATTAACGCAAATATCCGTCGGATGCATTAAGCGCGTGGTTGTCGTAATGCGTTCGTCGTATCGCGGAAATTGCGCGTCGACACAAATGCAAATTGCTCGTCCTCCGTATGCGCCGAATGCGCCTCTCGAGCTTATCACCCTTCACTGATTAGCTCTCCTGTCCGTTACCGATCTCTCACCGCTTTACAATGTTAAAAACATATAAAATATAAGCAGTTATCTAAAACGTTTTAATTTTTTTCGAAACGTCCCTTTTCTATCTTTTCCTATCTATTTTTTAAATTTTGTTTTTTTAATTTAATGTTTTATTTATTAATGCAGGAGTGAATATATTTAACTAACAAAACATTTTTAAAAATATAAAATATTGCAGCAATGAAAAGGAAATGTAAGTAATATTGCTTGCTTTAATTCGGATTGTGAAATAAATAAAATAAAATAATGTATTAATCTTTAAAGGAATAGTCCTGTGCATCATAGATAATATTTATTAATTTAAGTCTAGCAATTTAATTATTTTTACCGCTTGCAATTCTAAAAACATCAATATTGTCGTCTGTTGCAGCAAAGATGCAAATAAGTTGACTTGCAAGACATTTGACGTGACTAGGACATAATTTATAGACGCATATAGACATTATCTATGAATACTAACTTTGTATTTTAAAATTCTTACAACAAAATATGTACATAAATGTTGGATAAATTTCCACGAATATAAAATATAGAATTTAAAATGAGGGAATTTTTATCGATATTGTTTCATAAATGATCGTGAAACATTTTGTGCAATTTTACAATGAAACGAACTGATGAAATAGAAAGCCATTTTATCGGACTCTTTATGTAAGCTTTGAGAGCAAAATATTGACGAAAAATAATTGCAAAATTACTTGTAATCGTATAATTGCAATACCGCTTAAAATAATACTTTTATAAAAATAATAATTTTACAAAATGATCAAAGAATAATATTATTCGCTTTAAAAATAAAAAATATTACTGCGCATTCAATCCGAATGATCCGAATTGAGTTGCAGAAATATTCTTATGTTTCTCGTGTGACAGAGGTGAAATCCGTCATTCGAATAATACATGTGTAAGATAGTTAATTATTACTTGAATAAATACTTTTTAAACGGTTACATATGGAAACGATATGAAAAGTGATGAAATCACAATCCCAAACATTTTCGAAATAAAAACTATCAGTCCTTCATCTTCCCCGAGAGGTATAAAAATTATTTTCATTGATCAAACAATTATTAAATGTTGTAAAATTTTTGCATTCTTTATTTTGAGTTTTTTATAAGCTTTTTTAGGAATTCTATTACATTTAATGTAAATATGTTTAATATAACGTAAAATGATAAAATTTTAATAATATTGAACATATAACCTCCATTGATTTTTTCAATTTATCAAATGATATTTGTCTCAAGTGCAATTATGCATCATTAAGATAAATATTGTTAAAAAATTTCCACGTTGCGAATCAATAATTGCATTGAGATTCAATTCAATAATTGCATTGAGATTCAATTCATATTAAATATTATTTAATTATTTAATTAATAATTATCTTATCCAACATTTTGTACAATAAATAATTTCAGAAATGGAAAAAATTATTAAAATTTCTAAAATAATACACACTAAAGTTGCATATTTTTAATTCAAAGATTCAAATTAAATCACAAGAGGTTAAAAGAATGACAATTATTCATCTAGTTTTTAAAATACAAATTTACAATTTTACCGATGATTAATTCTTAACGAATGGGATAGATCAGGTAATTAATACCGCATCAGAAGGTCGAGCGTCCAGCTCCACCGATTCCAGCGGTAGTTCGCCGTCCGATTTGAGAAGGCGTCTCGAAGATTTGCCGTCGCCGAACGAATTTACTTTTCTGGCCGATCGCGTGGCCGCTCTCGGTCGACGAATCTGTCGCAAACGCGAGGTCTTCCTGCGTCTGCACGGAGTGGCGAATCGAATCGAGGAGAACGACGAGTGGGAGGAGAGGGAACAAAGGGCAGGGTTTGAGAGCTCCTTGGGAGCGTCCAGACCGAAGGACGCCCGAGCTCGCAGAAGGGCGCGAGTTCGCCTGGAAAGTTCGCCCCGCCGCGACGACAAAGCGATGGTGATTTCTCAAGCTGGCGGTCCTACCGGTCCTTCCAAAATCACCGGCGGCGACGACGATAAATTGAATCCCGCCAAATCCTCCGTGGACCGATCGGCGCGAGATGATTACTTTCGGCTGCCCGCGATTGCGATACCTCGAGGACAATCTCGGTCCTCTTCTTTATCCGAACCGTCTTCCACGCGTTTCTCCCATCACAGCAACGGTGAATCGCTCGATAAATGCAAGACAATCTCTCAGAGTTATCGAAACTTCACGCCTCGCGACAGCGGGTCGAGATCGGCCGACCTTCCGTCGATTTCACCGTTTTCCATCAGCAGCGTTCGACCGAAGAAGTTTGGAGGGTACCGTCCACCTTCCGGTGTAGTTCTGAAGAATCTGAGCTCCGGCAGCGAATCGGAATCCGCCAATGAAGCGAATCGCGGACTTTTTTCTGCCCGAAAAACCGGCAATACTGTCATGACTTTAGAATTATCCTCGCCGGAATCCACGGCCGTTTCAACTGTTAACGGACCCATCAAGAAGATGCCCATCATGTCCGCGAGAAATGACATTACCGAGTCAATTTTGCCGAATCTTTTGCCTTCGTCGCGATCGCTTGACAACGACGATCTCAATCATCGGATTGTCCAAAATACATCGCGCAGTTGCATTGGACAAGTAAATTGTGACGGAACAAAAACTTGTAAGGAGTTGGAGAAAGTAAATACATTGGTGAAAGCTTCTATTTTTAACGAGCGACCAAATCGCGACGGATTTTTAGCGAAAACTTCCAGCGAACTTTGGCAAGTCGAGCCGAAATATGAAGACACACATTATCAAAAACAAGACACGTCGCAAAATACATTGACTTTCTTCACGAGAAGTTTTATGTCAGAGTCGGAACTTGTAACGAGCACTTACAATGAACACTTTCATGACGAGCCTACAATGAAAACTTATAACGAATTTAAACGGGTTGGTTCAGAATGTGAAAGTATACAGGATGAAAAGGAAGAAGTAGAAGATTATCGACATATCGCATCGAAAATACATCATGATGACATTAAAGATCAATTCGAATTTAATTGTCCGACAGGTCGGTTTAATAATGAAACCAATTCTTTAGAAAACAACGGGAGTGTTCTCGATGTTGCAGAATGGAACCGATCAACGAGTCTTTACACCAAAGAAGCTGTCGAAACACCACATTTTATTGGAGGAATTCAAAATAACGTTACGGAAGAAGCTTTATCGTCTCAGACTTCGGAACCATACGGGAGTGAAGATCATAGTCGGTCATCCTGCACGGCAAAAATATATTTACAGAAAGAAACGTTCTCGAGTAGAAGACCTCAGAATGGCACGCCGGATAAATGCGATCAAGAAATTATGACGAAAGTTCCCACGCTCGCATTAAATTCGCAGGATATTTCGTACTCGACGTCAGCAGGCAGTCGGGAATGTTCCGCTACGCAGCCTTTCGATCCCCACGCGTTGATCAAAGCTTTATCAGATGTATCTCTGAAACAGGAAAAACAGGGCGAAGATGTGTCAAGAAAGGACTTTTATCGTGGTAAGAATGCGATCGATGTATCGAGCAGAGCTTCGAATTTTCCCACGAAAGGGGAAACGTGGCGCGTACCGAAATCCTCGACGACGGAATCGCCTAGAAAATCGCTGTCACGTGTTCCTTCCAGGATACCCGTTAGAATCTCCAGTAGCAGGATTATATCGCCTGACAATAAACTCTCAGAATGTTACAAACCAGAGAATTCCAGTGAGATTGGAAATTACGCGGAATCGAAGTTTATTGAACAAAACGGCGTTCCGTGCGACACGAGCGAAAGTAGTGTTCACCAAATGAATTCGTCATACTCTCAAATCTGCGAACGGGATTCTTCGTTGAGGTCAAGAAACAAGAATACCGAAGTTACGATCGCTGAAGGCGCATTTGCGCCGGACGACGAAGCGGAATACGAAATCAACGATCACGCGCCAGGAAGTTTAACTTCCTCGAATCTACAGAGTCCCCAAAGTACACCGTTTGACGATTACACTTACGACACAATGCAACGTTTGCCTGAGAGCAAATTTAAAGGAGAAAGTTGTCCATCCGTGTTTTCCCACAAAGCTGCTTACTGCAGCGGTCGAGATTACGCGAAGATCGATGATGACGTACGATCGAGATCGGATCGCAGTACGTCCCGGAAGAGCGTGGATACCATGGATATCACGAGCGTTACCGAATCGCCAGGTCTGTCTAAATACAAGAAGAACGAGTTGTCCCGAATCGAGTCGTTGAGAAATTTAGAGGAGAACGTTACTTGGAGAACGGAAGACGAGTGCGCATCAATTAATGACGAAGAAAATCTGGAAGATGTGAAGGATAAAGATTACATATCGCGTAATAAAAAGCTGTATTTGCAGGCAAACGAGCATTACAAATTAGCGACAGAAGGAATGTGTGATTCATTGTCGTTCAGAACTCAGCATCTTCAACTGGATTCATTATCGGAAATCCGGAAAGGCAGTAGAAAGCGGCATGTTGATGATGATCTTGAATGTAATGACAAGCTGAACTTCGACCAGAATTTGGAAATCACAAAGATCGCGCAATCGGAAAACCTGATGTTCCAGGTATGTAGGGCGCAGGAACTGTCCAACTTTGCAAGGATATCTTCGTCGACGTTGAGTTTGAATTGTGAACCAAAAAGAAAGAAGAAGAAGAGCCAGGAACGTTTCCCCTTCACAATTTCGGAGACGTCGGGAGCATTGTCAACTAAACAGGAGGATACGAGCGATTATCAGTCACCAAATAAAAATGTCCATACAAAAATGGATGATCAGCTACAAGAGAAGACTGTCTATCAGCTGAAGACGCATCCCAGCCTAACGAGACTGGCCACTTCGGGTATGGAAGACACCGTGGCGGATATCCTGTGCTGCGTTGCGCAGGAAAAGGAGAATGTGATGTCTTCGAAGTCCAAGATAAAGAAGTTCATACGGATATTTTCCTCGAAGCTGAGAAAAACACCAAAGCAGCCGAATGATGACAAAACTCCGGAATCGGCCAAGATCATTTACGAAAATAGCGCTTGTCAAGCGGATTCCAAAGCGAATAGTTGCTCAGATGATTCATCGATAGAGGAAGCTCATAAAACGCGCTCCAATAATCATTGTATTGATCATCATGCTGCGAGATCGAAACTTACGCTCGTTTCTTCGTGGGAAGCCCTGAGGAAGACGGAGAGCCTCCAAATGATCGCTCAGGAACATCCTCACAGACGATACGATCGCGATGATCTGTGGGTGCAAGACATTAAGGATTCTTCTTTCGATGAGAAGAAAGATAATACAATATTGCAAAAAAAGAATGAAATAGACAGTTTAAAGGAAAGTCCTGCGAAGGATCCCTATTCGATTTTTCTCGCGAAGAATCTCCAGTCTGATAAGCTATCGGTGTCTAATCGTGATAATTCTCCGAAAGAGCAACACGATGTGCTAATCTCTAGTCACGTGGTGCTATCAGATGAGAAAGGTAAACGGAGTATCGACCAGAAAATTCCATCAAACTTCATCTCTGAGGTTGAAGAAATAGAAGAAGACCTGACCGGTTGCCTCTGTTGGAGACTATGCCACATAATCGCGCCGTTCAAGTATCGTTCACCAATAAAGAAGCAAGTCCCAGCCGCGAAAACGAAGAAATCCAGTTCTCTGCTGCAGAAAAGAAAGAAATAATTACCTACGACAGCACAGAAATATTCAGAAGTATCGGCAACTGATATCTTCCCTCAACCGGTGAACAAGAAATAAACTGCAATCCGATACTTTTGTGGAAGACACCAGATGGCAACGATAACGGTTCTTCATTGTCGACTGAGAGAAAGTATCCACTATCGATACTTGGAAGTATTCTTTATTCGTTCGACACTACATAAAAAAGATCGCTGCATTTTCGCGTAACAGCATTCAACGTGTCTTATCATCTTTGTACATATAGAATTAGTTTGAATTAGAACAATTAGTAACAATTACATTTAACAACAACTTTGTGTAATTAGCGTCTTGTGTACAATTTCCTCGGAATAATTCGTTAATTACACGTACATGATTGGTAAAGAAAACAGAATTTAGATAGTCCAAATGATCGATTGAAATATCCTAAATAGAGCGCGCAGGAAATGAGAATACTTTAGGATGATCACGAGGATTGATAACCGGAGGTGGCTTCGGTGGCACGTAATCGAAGCCCGTCGTCGATTCATGTTCTTTATTTATTCGCCGTTCGTACATATTTCACTTGTTCTCAATAATAATTGTTGTGTGTGTCTGCGTGTGTATGCTGTGTTGTGTTGTTACATGCTTACTTCCGTACGCCATGTTTATACACGAGTAAGAGTCTTTGCCGTAGATGCGCAATTATCGCAGTTTATCGCCTTAATAAAACGTTTCTTCGCTACGCATTAACTTATTATCATTATTATCGTTATCATTATAGAAAAAATAAGTCTTTAAATAATCACATAAGAGTCGTCGAGAGCCTTTCGTGAAGGGACCAAGGGACCGGGAGAGGAGGCATATGGGAGGAGATCAGGATCGGGACACGTGTGTATGCGTACATTCATGAATGTGCGTGTGTATATGTGTAAACGCGTACGTGTACGAATGCATATGTGTGTATGTGTGTACGTAAGTATACATGGACGCATGCACGACGAAGGGACGGAGGAGAAGACGCAGATTGCGGGATGGGAAGGGCGAGGGGGGACAGGGGGGGGGATAAGGCTATCGCTTGAGAAGTAACGCTGTTGGCCCTATACGGTACTTGCTTTCCGGCTCCGTCGAAACGAGCCGCGGAGCCGCGTGCGCTAAGCCTAGAAAAAGATCTATCTACCGAGAAGACCAGTCGTTTTCGCGTTTCCTTTTTCTTAAACCCTTTTCTTTTTAGGACTACACACGAGGAACGCGACGATTACACGTTTATTCCGCTATCGAGGAGGGTTTTTAATCGATTCGTGGGAGGAGGGGGAAGGAAAGGGGTAAGGGAATGGGGGAACAAGGTGAGGGGAGGGCGGTCGACGGCCGCCGCGTAAGAGCGTAAAGAAAATCGACGCTAAAGGCAATGCGTTTCCGCGATTCCACCTCGAGCGCTCTCATTCTATCTCTCTATCTCCCTATCTATCTAGCCTCCTTTCTCCCTCTTCCCGTCGTCACCGAGAAAGGAAGAGAAGCTTCGTCCGCCGGCACATGCCTCGCATACAATCGCGCACCTCCACGCGACCGCATGCGTGCTACGTGCATCGTCGGCACGATACGCATGCGTGCCCGACATCAATCATACATCACGATGCTCTCCCGCCCTCCCGTCCGCATCACCGCATCTTCGCGTTAACGACTCGCCCCGCAAACTCCAGCCCTATGGCTTCGAGCAATTAAGATCCGCGGGGTATCCCGATGGAGATGACAAACGTGCCAATGGCACGTACTTGCTAACATAAACTAAGATAAACGTTAAGGCCGAATATCTATATAAATATGGACAAAAGTAAATAGACTAATTCCTAATCTAGGAATTCCATAAGATATATTCGTCATGTAAGTGAAAAAAATTAAACAAGAATCCAAACAGGCGAAGAAGAACGCCTGATATGATATTAATCCCAATACATCAGTCGAGTGATCGCTCGGCTATAGATACATGAAATTTGCGGGAGCAAAAAAAAAAGTAAAAACATTTTCTAATATTAAAACTATGTAGAAAAATTCTAGAAACTTTAATCTCGATTGATAAAGCGAAACAAAGCAGTTTGAACGGAAGAAAATCGTTTTTATGCTCTTAGGGAGAGACTATGGCGTCTTCAGCGGAAGGAAAAAGACGCGGTGAGAAAGATCGTGAGAACAATCTGTGGCGATACGACACGTATATCAGCACGCTCACACGCTGTACCGGTCGACCTTTCTTCGACGGACATCGAGCTAATTTAAGAGCAGCACGATTTTAATCATCTGATAAAGCGCGAGGAGGGACGCGCTCGAGCGATTAACGTGCGGCGGAATTATGTCTGCGGCCAGTTATCCCAATCGCGTCTCAAAGGTCGTCGTAGCCGGCTTGTCGAGGCGCGATAGCGAACGCGGACGAATTACGCTTCTAACGAGATTGTACGATTTGGCAACAATGAGCAATCATGGATATAATATATGCGATAAAGCGGACGAATCTTCGTCTTCCGATCTCGACGCGCTCGAGGCGCGATCCGGCGATCTCTTGCTTTTTCCGCTTGGCTGTTCGTTTGCTCGAGCTTCGAGATTCGCAAGGAACGTTCGCTCAGTTCTCTTTCGTTCGCTCCACGTCATCCTGATCGTCGTCGTCTTCGTCGTCATCTAGGCTCGTACTGCCGGGACGGGGCTTCTTGTCGGGGAAACGACGTCACAAGGGGGGTGGAATGGAGAATTCCCTCCGCACGTAGAACAGAATGTAAGGCTTACATTTAGCAACAGCGTCGGTAGTTGCAGGTCGCACCGAGCTGTCGTTAAAATGGAACCACTGGCCGTCATGCACGGCGAAGGCAGTGTAATGTCCAGTACCAGCACTGCAACACATAATTTTACAATGTAAATACAATTCCGCATTGAGTGCTTCGGAAAAATAATAACAAATTCTCCTTTTCCTTAAAGCTATGCATATTTCTATGAAATTAAGCTTAAATGTCAAACATATGTATTTAAAAATTGAAATATTTAATTACTAATTGCGATGCGAAAATTGAATAATAATAAAATATAAAATAGCACGGTATAAGTTCGTAATTGTAGAACTTTTTTATTCGTTTTCAAAATAAAAAATGTAATTGCAAGCATTACAGCACAATTTCACAATCGCTAAATACATTCGTGAGAAACTGTAGAAGTAATATTTCAAAATATAGATTATATAGGAGACAATGCTATGTTATCTTATCGCGTATCGACGTTGCGCGATAGTTGCTACTATTACGGGGAAAGTTTCAACATGTTTTCATCGTCAGGTAACCGGTTTAATTAGGAGCGTTGTTTAAGGGAACGTACCCAGAACCATGGTGCACGATAACGGCAGCCAAGTCGTAAAGATGACTATTCTGAGCGCCCAATCTCGTCCCGGTCACGCCGCGCACGGTGAACGCGGACATATCGAGAGACTCCATCGGGAAATCCACCTGCGTGTCCACCTTCGAGCGATAGGAATTGCACCACCTAAATCTTTTAATGTGAAGGCACAACACCTGTGGAAAGAACGAGAGCGTGTGAGCATCGATTACCGCGTCCTACGTCAGACTTATTTCTCTGCTCGATCAAAGTTCCCTTTTCGGGTCACGTTCGTGCGAACTATATCGATTGAGACACGCACGTCCGCGAACTAACGTTTAGCGAAATTAGAGCGACATCGAAAAATCGATGCACGTTAGAGAAGAGAGGTGCAAAGTAAATTTTAAAAATTAGAAATTTTAATTCCAGAAAAACTACGGAAGTTTATAATTCTTTTGCATTGCAACTTTTTAAAAACAAAATCCCCAATCGGGTTTTTTTATTCTGTTTTCATTGAATGCGTGGGTTGTTTAAAAAAATACGCGAATGATACTCACGTTAGGCAGCCTGTGTATCCAGAACCTCTTGGTAGACCTCTGCTTGCCCATGCAGTTGTCGCAGAAGTAGAGCTCGCTGTCGGCCAATTCTTCGACCTTGAAGAATCTCGTCAAACTATAGGTCAAACTGCACACCTCCTCCTGCTCCTTCGTCCTGCTTCTCTGCAGTCTGTCCGGTATGTCCAGTGAGAGGTCCTGGAAGGGCTCGTGCGTCTTCGAATCCGTACGACAGTTCATACAGTGGACCTGCGCGAGGAAACGCGATCCATAATTCGTCCGCGCTTCTCCCAAGAAGAAAACGAAGAAGAACATGACTTTGGCAAGCGACACGAGAGTCTCTCGAGAGCGCAGAAATTCCCTCCTGCCAAAGAGGCTGCGAGGACGTTCGTTTCGCGCGCAATCGAGGCTCGCTGTCCGGGGGTCGGGTCGTTCAACTTACCACGCTAAGAAGAGTGCCTCCAAACACGGCAGTGACGATACTCTGCTTGCCGCGCAATCCTAGGGGCTCGTGTCCCAACCTGGGCAGCAGCTGCAGCAGCTCGGTGTGCAGTCGGTCGAGCATGTAGGTGAGAAATTCGTGGGCGTCCTGCTGCTGGTAGCCCCGAAATCTCGGCACGACCTTCCAGATGGCCAGAAACAGGCACTCAGGCGATATCGCCTGGCCGTTGGAGCCGCCCAAGCTTAGACCGAGCAACACCTTTCGTAACTCCTCCGCGAGCAGGGCGTCACTCATGGACATCTCTTTCGCGCGACCCGGCGTTACGATGCGACCGCGGTGGGTGGGCGGCCCCGTGGATTCATCAAAGGCGATGCCCTCGAGACACGGCATTTGCGTGAGATACTCGCAGAAGTGGCTGATGTTGTTGAAGGACTGCAGCACCACGTTCATGAAGCAGGTATTACCGAGGTTCCTCAGGCCGACGACTTTTTTCTCTTTGGTACTCTTGGAGCTGCGACGCTTGGCCGGCCGATTGTCCGCGCTGCTGGCGTCCAGCGAGTGTAGCCTCTTGCGCGCCGTCCTCGGCCGTAGATTCCTCACGACCACCTCCGCCTTCCACAGGGCGTCCGGATCGTCGTTGTCGTGGTCGTCACCGCCGCCGTCGCGCGTCCTCGAGGACGGCGGCGTCGTGGGCGGCGACGTGCTCCAGCTCTCATCGTTCTCCTTGTGCTCGTCCTTGCGAAAGGTGACTCGCCGTATCTTCTCGATCTGCCCGCTCGTGGTGTCGTTCACCACGTATTCGTCGCAAGTGTAACTGGAAGAAGTGAAACACGAGGCATGCAACTTTTGCAATAGGAACCGGCAACATCCGCATGTGTATGTTCCAACACCCGCGGCGCGAGAAGAAATAGAATTTTTGAAATAGAGTTGAGATCAATCAATAAACTTGATTTAGCTATAGATAGATATTTATAAATCTCGCGACACAATTGGACGACGTAAGATACATGCATGTTTGCTCGTCGGAAATTCAGCTCTTCGGTTTCAATGGAGGAGAGATACGCGTAGACGTTAGCATACGAAGACGGTGAAAGCGGAGGGATGCGGAGAAGACTCACCAGAATACTGCCAGGCTCTCACAGTCTATGCACACGCAGTGCTGAGTATTAGTCTCGTAGTGCTGCAACGCGTGGCCCGCCACGTATCGTCCGCAGTGCACAGATCCGCAGTGAAGACAGAGCCAGGGACTCTTCTCGGTGCCGCACACTATGCAGGATAATAATACGAGACGTGAATGACAGTCGCAAAACAAGCTTGTTCGATGCTGCATTATCGATAATGAAATAGAGAAATCGGCATGTCGCACACGCGGAGACTAAGGCCGGTATTTATAGTCCATTCTTATTTCAAGACCGTCTTAAGACACTAATACGGCTCTGTGATTGGTTCATGATATCTTAAGATTGTACTTAAGATGGTCTTAAATATAAGATGGTCTTAAATATAAGAACGGACTATGAATACCGACCTAAATCTGTGGCTCTATCAGAAATAAAGTTTCACAAACGTGTACTAAATGTAATCAACGGAATTGGTATGTCGACGATATCTCTATTGTCATCGATTTCCTGCATCAAACCAAATAAATTAAAATATTTCATTCATGCATCCCAAAAGGCATTTGTTTCTAAATATCACATACTTTCGTAAATGTAAATGCGATAGAAGTTGGTAGATTAAAGGATGTTGATGGGAACTTAGGTTCAGTTAGTTTACGGTATTCACTTAATATTATTTGTATGCACTATTTAATAGTAATATTCTAAGATATTTCACGGAAGATTATAGCATGCAGAGATATGAATAGTGATTGTCATATGCTGCGCTTCTGTTATCAGTAGTATCATTTTAATTTCATATCGGACGGTTGACGCTAAATGTCACGATTTTATTCTTATCACAATTATAACGAATTCAATCTTTTTATAGATAAAAATCGATATGAGCTGATCGGATTTAGCGCTAAATATATCTCTATAAAATTACTTATTTTCAGAATTTTAATATAATTGATAAAGTTTTGGATTCTCCAAAGAATTCCTGTTATGTTTCAAAAAGACTTTTGGCGATTAACGATGTAAAAAAGTAAGAATCTAATGATATGAAGGTTATACGAAAATTCATCATAATTTTTTACTTCAATGAAAACCGGTTTGTGTTCTAACAATTTTTTGGATAAAATTCTTGACAAAACTGCGCAGAATTTTGAGAAATGCTAGATTTAAAAAAAAATCATATCGGAGATTTAGAAAATTTTCATCCGCTAAACGAAAAATGCTACCACAATTTTTTTCAAATATTAATCACGAGAACACTTTTCGAAACCGTAGAACTCTATATAACTCTTTGAGAAAGAGTCTAAACTCTATCAACTATATCAAAATTCTGAAAATGGAGTATTAACTTTACAGAGATGCTAAATATGGCGCTACGTAGTGACGCATACATAAGTTTTAGCCGTGATAAGCTTTTCAGTGCGCGGTATATTAATTTTTCTCAAATAATGCCAGCAATCTAACATGATCGGATCGACAACCATCCAGTCGCAGGGTGTAATATATCTGGTGGTTGTGAAATTGCAAGTCGGCACCGCCGTGTCGTTTCGGCTCGTCTCAGCTTACGTAATTCTCGAGAGACCGCGTAAAAGCGGGGTGCGGTGGCGAGCACGGGTTCGACACACCCCCTTCGCAGCCGATCGATCGCAAAATGTCTCAGAATTTTATCGGGCTTCGGATTCCCGGTGATTCGTGCCTTTTTTACCCAATTGGAATCTTATCCAGAAAACATGATCTTCTGAATTTATTCTCGCAGACATCAAGCGAGCAGGAGCGAAATCTCGAGTCATTTAATCATCATAATTGTGCAAACAAGATTTAACAAGACATAACAAAGATATTTTTAACGATTGCGGTATTTTCCAAACATTCCGCAAAAGTCCGCATTGAATAAAAAAAGCAATAATTATATCTCCTCATTTTTCGAATGGGGACATAATTTCTGTATAAAACTACAAACGATTGCAAAATTACAAAATGAGGAACGCTGAAAACCGGATAGCTCGAATCCACTGATTCAGGACATTGAAAGGTGGTGAAGCCGTCAGCGCTTTACGTATGCAAAGCATATGCAGACGAATTTATGAATTCTCATTCGAAACTGGCGTAATCTCTCTGCTATCCGAATTTTTCCCCAAGGCGGTCGCGTTATCCAGCATTCGTGAGCAGCGTCGTGATCTTATACAACGGAGAAAAAAAAAAGACACTCCCCTAGAACGGAATTTAAAAATCGCGAACGGGCGAAAAGTGAAACGCCGAAAGTCCGTGTAAGGAAATCTGATCTCGCCGAAGGTCATTCCTATCTGGGGAGTCGTGTTCGTTTTCGGTGCCGATGTAGGAAGCCTTAGAACACACCGGAGTGCTCTATCGGCACGTTTTAATCAGCAAGTCGTTGCTATGAGAATCTGGCGGAGAACAGGAAGGAGTGAAACCGAGTAGGTACAGCTCGCGATAAAATCTCACTTGAAACGATAGGTTTTCCTTAAAGATTGCTGGAGTAAAATATTCTTTTGTCGTCGAATTTGCGAATATATTTTGAAAATATTTTATCATTTTCCATTAGCCAAAAACATCATTTTGTTATTAGAAAGTATATCATTATAAAACTGTATATAGTTATTTAAAATAATTTTTGTAATTCTCTCAGAATTGAATAAAAGGAAACAAAAAGCAGATCCTTATTTCAGGCAATATTTCATGGATAAGCTGTTTAATAAATATTAATTATATTAATGCAACAGACTGACTGACGTAAAATATAAAGAATGTTACCAATGATGTAATTGTTTATATTATATTGCGCAATGCAATGATATATATTAATCTTAAATTAACTTTGTCTATATAGATGTATATTATAGTTAACTAAACAGAAGATACAAATTAACTTTATATCGTCTGATCGAAATTATAACTTCGACATTTCTTGTTGATGTATTGAGAAAGAATGTTGTTTAGCACATCATTACTGCTGATGTCTGCCAGAAAATAAATCGTTGTCGCTGAAACGACTTGGATGGCATCGGATACGGCGGTGCAACTGTGAATGTTCAACATGTCATCGCAGATAACGAACAACGTAACGAGGAACGTTATCGGTCGAAAAATGTATAAATTTTTACAGCGACGACATACGCGACATCGTTCGTACAGCAAATTCGTTCATTCATTCAATGTCCGCTTGTTCAATAAAACGATCCAGGAGATCCTCGCGTACGCGGATGTTCCTCGTGAATCGTTAGAGTAACTATTATTGCGATATATGTTTGCCGCTATATAACGACGACAAGAGGGAAGTGATTAAATAACACAAATAACATCTTATTACTTATTTTAATGTGAATGGCTCTTGTTTTTTTATCATTTTAAGTTGAGTACAAAGCTACTTAAAGTCGCACGTTAAAAAGTAACAACAAATACTATACGATAAATTTGTTTAAAGTATCCCAGGCAAGGTGACGTTATTTGTCGTCATTTTAACGTTAAAATGATATCTTTGACGACATTTTGACGTTAAAATGACGATAAATAACGCCAGCTTGCTATTTGGAATTTTTTGAAAAAAGAAATCGATACCAGATATACAATGAAAAATCTTTCGTTAAAGTAAAGTTCAAAGTTTTGAGAAAAATTGTATAGGAGCGTCTTGCATATTTAATAATCAAAGCTAAATAAAATCTTGCTCTTAGATAAGAAAAGTTTTAAATTTGTAACAAATTAATATAGTGCACATATAGTATATAATTTCTTACGGATGATTTAGTGATCTTTTTTATTTATAATATTCACAAAATTGATACGCTCTTTGAGAATCACTGAATCGTCCGTGGGAATAGAGGAAGAAATTGAACATGGAAATGCACGAGTAACACGCGAGGATTATGTTCGCATCGTAAACACATAATTCACGGTTTTTCGATCGCAAATCATCGACGATCCTCAAGAGAAACAGCGTCGGTCGATGATTAAACTCCGAGAATTATTTTTGGGAATTGCGTCAGCGAGCGTGGAGATGCACGAGCGTCAGCGGTGAACCAGAAATCGAGAGTTCCGATCGCGCCAGAATCGTGACCATTCCGGCTACATTGATTGTCGCGGAATACTGTCGAAGTACGAAGAGGAAGAAGTACCCCCCCTACTCGAAGAAACGAGTGTGCCAGACAGCTTTCTCCCACTTTATCTCACTACCCAACTCTGTAACGTTCGATTCCGCCACACCTACGTCGACGGCGTCGTCGTGTTGTCACCCAAAAGACGACGTTGTCGACGCATCATCTCAACAACCGGGAGAACGAGGTATTGCAAGACGACTGAAAGAGCGAAGAGAAGTTCGCCGATGGAAGCGCGACATTTGTTTGGTCAAATATCAAGTTGACTTATTCGGAAATAAACACAATTAAGCTTCCGAAAATTATCTTCTGTCGATTTTAATTCAATCCGGCACGGAAAAAACAATAAGGTTGTCACAATCACAATAATACCCAGGCAGCAACGTCACGTAATTTTCACGTTGATATGGGGTGATTACCGGTTCTAGACGTCATGTACCCCTGTCTCTTATACACATCTAGATGTGTATAAGAGACAGGTATTTATTTGACAGAATGTATATATGATCTTTCAACGCATATGCATTGAGAAAGTTATAGATTTATATATTTGTAGCAGAGTTGTGCATAGATCTTATAAATTTCAAGTAAGAATTTTTTCCCACGTACTTATGTGAACTCACTTGTATGTAACATATATATGTAACATGATGTACCTAAATCACTTTTTAGTATAATAAATAAATGTAAAGTGAATATATATACAGTATATTTTTTATTTTAAAAAATACTGAATGACGTCTTTCTAACGTCAGAATAGAGCTAAAGAAAGACACGTCATTTTCACGTCTCATTATGATGTCTGTGGGTTGTAACTTATTCCTGTCATTTAAACGTCATTATTACGTGATTATAAAAGGATAATTGACGTAACGACTGACCAAAAACTGACGTGAAAATCACGTGACGCTGCTGCCTGGGTAGTAACATTTGGTACAGCCACGTCTTGTGATTGTCACATTCACATTGTTTTGTGTAGTGCATCTATATATGTTTGTCTCAACATTCACTGTTTGCTGTACCAAATGCATATAGTTGCCTTCACATCAATGTGAATGTGACAACCACAGGACGTGGCTGTACCAAATGTTACTATTATTGTGGTTGTGGCAACCTTATCGTTTTTTCCGTGTGGGTATATAAATTATATAATCCTAAGTAAAACAAGAAATTGGACAAAGGCTCCATATTGTATTATATCAGATATTGCGTTAATTATAAAAAGTTACCGTAATTTAAATAAAGTATCACGAAAGTAGCACATCTCTTTCGTTTACTTGCCCCTCCAAATATTTTGTAGCTATGCGGAATACCCTCTAATGTTTTTCATATTTGTAACGTGTCTTATTCGTGTCGTTCATCCCGAAAGAACTATCCAAAATTGTTAGTGCATCCGCGCGTACTATTTGGCAGCCTAGCAGGCTTACAAGCCGACACCTCGCTGACGTCCGCAATGAGAAAGACAAGCTGTCTGCGCCAGAAAGGGTATCACGATATCACGGAGCAAAGTATCTACGTCAGAAGAATGGTATCGAAGTACAAGCGTCTTCGCTCTCGCAGCGAGTTATCCGATCAGCAACGGCGCGATTATCGATTTTGCAATGTTGTGTAGCCGAAGGTAGGCAGGCCTTGCACACCAGCAACCAGCATCAGCAGCCGCAGCAGCAGCGGGAAAAGCGACGGCGGGAGAGGGGCGGCGGCACGGACGAGGGTCCTTTTATAGTGCGTAAGGGGCGATACTTCTTTTTCCTCTCTTTCTCTGCCCCCCTCCCCCCTCCCCCCTCCCTCTCGTGCTCTCAGCCGGCGCGGAAAACACGCGGCGACCACCACCGCGGCGCGATTCCACAGAGGCATTTAAATCGATCCACCGCCGGATACGTCGCGATTCGCCGAGCGTGAACCCGCTCTCTCGCCCGGTTTCTCGCGACGCTAATCGCGACGCCACGTCCTCGCGGCTAGAGAGATAATATGACGGGAAAAATTTCTGAGACTCCCGACGCTCTTGTCCAAAGTATTTACTTGCGTAATATCGATGCCACGTTGTTGAGCATCGTTGGGTAATGATACAGTACGATGAAGTAGTCATGGAATTTAATTGGGAGCAAAGTTGGAAGCAACGCGCTTAAGTGCCATTGCGATGAATATCGCTAGCGAACATGGAATCGGGAGGAGATTGTAAAATTGAAAGTCAACTAGAAACAGGAATTTGAAACGGTAATTCTTTCAGTAATTAGAAATAGGAATTCAAAATGATCATTCTTGTCACCTTAAAAATTGTAACTTGATGGCATTATGTGGTAAAAGTTTACGTGTTAATTAAGCATTGTTATTTTAGAATTAATGCTGTCGGTTTTTTAGGGTTAATGCTGTTAAAAAATGTACTTCTTAACATCTACGTGTCGATGGCCATCCTTGGCAGACGACCGTGACGACAGAGCGCCGAAAGTGCCACGAATCCGGTGACTATCGCCGATAGCACCATGTTGAGTAATCAAACGTCGGCGAGGAGGAAAGTGTACGTTCGTCCGTCTGACTCATCGCCAGTGACGTATCTATCATCTACACGATACCAGCGATATATTATTCACGTATGTATTGCTCTTTGTCTCTGTCGTAAACCTATCGCACGTGCGTTTCTATTTTGCACCTATTTTGCCATAGAATATTAGATCATCCCCTAGTTAATTCCAGGGAATCGATCTCGTTAGATTTACGCCGACGAAATTCACCAGCGACGAACAATTGTTCTTTATTCATGCGATAAACATAATAATAGACCAGCGTCTTCCGTCGTTCAGTCAATAGAAAGAAAATGACGTCAACGTGAATAACAGAATATCCTGATAAAATTGGTGCAATTGGATATTTGGGAAAGGAGAAGGATCGATACATTTCTCTTATTAACTGATAGATAATGTCATTCTTGTTTAAGTAAGATAAAGTTCGATTCACGCTTATCACGCGTATCACCGGTTTACAATAGTTACGCAATTCTATGAAATCAACCCGTGCTCTTTTCGTTTATCTCGAATAAAATAATGACATCCTTTCTCCCTTTTCCTCCCTCTAATTTGTCTGTCTTAATATTATATATTTCTCTTTAGCCCAGTCTCTAATCGTTTATTTTTCCGCTGCTTTTCAAGCGATTATAGTCCGCGAAAGCGATAAATAATCGCAGGAAAACATTCGCGACTTGCAGATAGGCACTTCTACGAACACGGATAAAACGCGAAGACTATGATTTATTGCGCGTTTGTTGTAAAACTCGAAGTTCAGGTCAGTGGAAACATCAGAAATCTTATGTAGTAGATTGACCGCATCTACGCCACTGTACATTTGCATTATTACTGTTTTTCTCTTTTTGCGTACAACGTAAAATAAAAAGATCTTAAAAAGACCTCAGGCGAACTTGATTAGGAAATCGTAGGGTTAATTTTTAAGACACCTGACTGGTAAGGCCAGTGGCACATACAAAAACGTAAACAACAAGACGTAAGCAGTAAGTAAATCGACCAATCGCAATCAAGCAGTAAGGCAATAACGTAAGCAGTAGCAAATCAAAAATGTTAATTTCCTTACTATTTACGTTTTTGTATGTGCCACTGGCTTAACACTAAACCTACCACCGCCGATCAAATGACCGTTTTTTAACTTTTGATTAACACTAAAACTACCACCGCCGGTCAAATGACCGTTTTTAAACATTTGATTAAAAATTCTGCATCCAATGTTATCGCTTTTCCTCAATTGACTTCGCGACTTTTTCTTAATATACATATAATCCGGTTCGGTAGAAATAGGTATATATATAAATTGTCGGTAGCTTTAGTGTTAAAAATCGATAATTTATAACGATTCTCCCTGACGCCGTGGAACCTCACAAAGCTATTGTTCTATCGGCGTCTTCCTTCGTTGCCCACGCCCGAAATTAACGGCAGCCTGTTCCTCTCGTGCTGACTGTTACGCTTCCTACCGATATGTCTCCCCACCATTCGTGTCGCGGCGAGAAGAAAGACGCGCCGCAACTCCAGTTCGTAACAAGCGGCTGGCTCGAAAATCGCAGTCGTTTCTACCAACGTCGTTCAAGCCGCAAGTGTACGAAACTGGTAGCGGTAGCGAGTCGCTCGCGCCTATCTGTCGTTCTATTTCCGTCGAAAAAGGACCAATAATCGGCTCATGAGAAATGATCTTGCCGATTCAGTTACTGTATCATATACCTCGTCATGCACTGATCGAGAACTTTCAGTTAGACTGAAGAGAATACGAATGAATCTAGTAGAGTAAAAAATAAGTTTCACATTTCGTTTCTCCGTTATCTTTTGTTGAACAAACAAACGGGTGTCGCTTCTGTACATTTGACGGCGTGTTAATAAGCACTCGCTCGGAGGAGGCGGCATTCTCACAATTGGACTTTGATTACTCAAAGACGCACTATGCAATCACCGTTGCTTTCCGAGCAAATAGCTCGTTATTAGTAGTTATTCATAACCGCAATTAGCCAAATTTTCCTTCTCTTTTCCCAACTATCCAAGTAGGACCGGACTGGATCCTCCAGAAAAGCGCAGACCTTGGATGTTCAGAAAATTTAATAATTAAATAAAGATATAAAATATATTTATGATAATTTGACAACACATTAGATTAGACTATTAATTAATAATAATAAAAACGTTTCTCTTTATATAAAGATTATTTAATTTATAACATTGTCAAAAGATCTTTCGGTTAAATATTAGCCTTAGATATGAAGGAACAACACTGCAAATTCAAGCGTGTTATTTTTACACGTATTAACATCTAAAAATGACACATTTGACTGAAGCTCTTTTTACATGTTTCTTGCTGTTTTAAGTTTCATCATTTAACACGTTTAATCGTATTAAATAAAAAATTAATATGTTCAATCGTGTTAAATGACACGATTTAAAACAGCAAGAAATGTGTAAGAAAAACTTTTAAAATAACACGCTTGGATTTACAGTGAAGTAAAATACGAATGAAGAAAAACATTCGAATACGAGTAGACGGATCAGAGCTTATCAGTAGCGTAGCCAGAAATTTTGTAAGTGAAGGGCTAACTTGAAAAAAGTAAACATAATAGGCACTTATGCAGTTTTACGATGCAAACGTGGCTAAAGAAACAACATTTCTCATTTTCATCGTTTCAATTTTCTTTCACTAATTGTAAGAAGAGCCTGGACCGAGGGCACAAATTTGTCTACTCGAGGGCCCAAGGGCCCTGCACCCAAGACAGGAAAAAGGAGTAGAGAAAGAAAAGAAGCGTATTTCTCACCGTCGTTAGCCGAGAGCGGATATCGCGGACGATGCCAGAAATCGACGTGGCATCGATTTACATAAAATATTGACGGCATCGTGAAGGCACGAAGCGCGAATCGCCGAAACGGAATTAGCTCAGGCCGGACGGCTGTAACTTCGGGCGTACTTTGCGCGACTTCAATTGCGCCGATTCCATGGGGGTCTCGGGACGGAAGAAGCGGAGGGGCAGACGCGCGTGGACGCGCAAGGGGAGAAAAAACACATACGTTTCGGATAAATATAGTCCCGAGGTCGCGTAAAGAGAAAGGAAGGAGCTCGCGGCGCGAAGCAACGGCGAGGATAGCACCAGGATTCGGGGAAGAGCCTCCTCTCCCGTCGGTCGTGGCCGTCGTGGATTTCACGGCCTCCGAGGACGCTCTCGAGCGATCGTCGACGGTCGTTCCCCCCTCCCCTTCCTCGTCTATCACTCCGTTCCCCCGTCGCGTCTCGTGCATTGTCTCGTAAACGCCGCCACTTTAGCACAACTCGCGCACAGCGGTCAGCGATAATACTTATCCGCTGCTCCGAGTTCTGTAATCTGTAAACGACTGTTTGCGACAATAGCGCGGGTTAATGTGTTTTCGGGACGGCCACGAAACGTTCCTACCGCACGTCGCGTCCGACGGCTAATGACAGCTTGATGATCCTCCATTTTCTTCCGCGCTAGAGCTCCAGAAGAGTTCTACGAAGGAGAGAGAGACAGAAAGAGAGAGAGAGAGAGAGAGAGAGAGAGAGAGACTCGCTCAACTTTAACTAATGTTTCAAAAAGTAGTGCCTCCATTCCCCGAGGAGGCTGTCGACTATTAACAAGTGGTACTATGACCCACTAAAGTGGGACAGAAATCCAAAAGGAGACTAGTCTCGGGACTAGTAGAAGAAGAAGAACTAATGTTTATGGCAACGATCCTGCGTCTCTATAGTATCCCCTTATAATGACCGTTGTCCGTGTATCTTTAAATCGATACCTCGGAGCTAGCACGACCAATGTCACTGCCTGACTCGGCTGAACGAAGGTCCTATATAATCCGCGCTCGCACGGACAACGCGAGTCGCGGGGTCCCCTTCTTTCTCCACGCTGCAGAATCGACATCGATTGCGGCCCATCGAAATTTCCGCACGGACGATTCTACAATACTCTCGTGTATTTCTCTTTTTTTTCGCATCGCTTCTTTCCCCTCTGTCTCTTTCCGATCGAATCCCGAATCGACGCGGGATTCTCAACGACGAGAGATTCCGCCGCGAGAGCGACGGCGTCGGCGGCGGCGAAGCGGAGGACCGTTAACCAGCGAGTTCTAATGACGGTGGATCTTAGGGCCAGCTGATTAGTGCCGTCTGGTATTGATTTTCCGATGACGGCCGCGCGGCGCATACTGAGAACTCCCAGCAGGACGACGACGCACACGCGCACACCACCATCGCCGCCGCCGCCGCCGCCGTCGCCGTCGCTGCCACCTCCACCACCAGCAACACTACCACCATCATCACTAACCACGCCGCCGTCGCGCTCTCGCGCGCGTAACGAGTCATGGGACCACGAACACGCTGTGCGAGAGCGAGCGGGCACACATCGATGCACACACCTACAAACTCATGTTACTCCACTCGCTCGCTCGCGTCTCACGCGTGTATATCGCTTGGAGAGAGAGAGAGAGCGAGAGAGAGCGAGTGTGTGTGGGTATACGTATGCACGCACACATTGCCGGGCGACGAGTTCGATCCGCTATACTTCGCTCGTTCGTTGCTTCGTGCGTCAAACGGGGAGAATCCGAGACGGCCGACGATAAGCGGGCGTCGCGAAAATGCACGGAGCGACGCGCCGCGCCGCGCTGTGCCGGAGTGGCGCTTTTCCCGAGGGAAACAGCGGCGGATCCGCTCCGCTCCGTCTCGTCCCGTCCCGTCCCGTCTCGGCTACGACGGCTCAAGGCCGCGAGAGGAACGGCCGGGGCCTGGGTCACGAGAGAGACGGAGCACAATGCGAGGAGCGTGTGGCATGGCACACGAGAGCGTGCGGGAGAGACGGAGAAAGGGACGGACGGAGAGAGAGAGAGAGACACACAGAGAGAGAGAGAAAGAGCGTGTCGCTTATGTGTGTGCGTGTCCGATTCGTCGTGCGGATTCGCGAGAGGAAGAGGAGAGTAAAACGGAGCCGAGGAAAGAAAGGGGCAGGAGAGGCGACAGCGAGGAGAGACCTGGGTTCCGAGAGACAAGCCGGCTCCCCTAATCCATCTACCCATCCATCCATCCATCTCTATCATTCTAACGTTCGCTCTTTCTCTCTCGCTCTCTCCCTCCGTCTCGCTCGAGCTGGCTTGGAATCGGTAGAAGGCACTCTCGGGTCTTTTGTACGAGTCCCTACCTTCGCAGACGAACGGCAGATCCTTCGCAGCACAGCCCGATCCATCTACGTTGTCATCGCCAAATCGCACGCTCTGAGCTAGGTGCGGGCACTCCATGTTTTCTCCAGGCACGCTTTTCCACGAGGCCCTCGTGGCCACCACGTCGCCGTCGTTCCCGTCGCCGTCGTCGTCGTCGTCGTCGTCGTACGAGCGTTCACGAGGCAGTCCGTCTTTCTCTTTTTCCACAACGGGGCGGTGGACGAGGATCGGGCTCCGGGGGAAAGGGCGGGGGAGCGAGAGGGGAAGGGGAGGGCAACCGGGAGAGGAGACGGAGGAGGGAGGTGGGGTAGGTCTCGGTAAAGGGCGAGGGGGTACGCCGGTGGGGTAGAGTCCGGGTTGGGAAACGGCGGGGACGCGGTAGAGGCCCCGTACACGCTGCGGTGCCCCGTGATATCCCGTCACATAGCGCGGTGGTAGCGAGGACACTGTTACGTCGCCTTTAATGAAAGGAACAACAAAAAAAAAACAATATAATTTTTACGAGGCGGGAGCACAGAGAGACGTGTGCGTGACGAGCGGACCGTCGCTCCCGTTGCGCAGCGTACGACTTACTGAGAGGCGGCGCGCAACGCGAGAGCGAGCGGACGAGGCGGACGGGCGGACGAGCGAGCGAGCGAGCGAGCGAGCCAACGAATGTACGAACGAACGAACGAATGAGCGAGCGAACGAGTGCGAGGAGAACGGCGGTGCGGCCGACTGGCCCCGACTGCCGACCGAGCGCGACCGAGCTACGTAGAGCTCGGTTCTGCCGGTGGTCGGCCCACCTCTAGAGTCACAGACTACTAATAGTCGACTGACTCTCGCCAGCCAGCCGTGTGGCGGCTTCTCCTCGTCCTCCTCCTGTCCCCCAAGCGAACCCGCGAAGCGCGCCCCGACGTTCTCGCCGCCGCTCCTTCGCCCGTTCTAGCGCTCTCTCTTTCCCACGGCCGGGCCGTCGCGCCCTTTCTTCCGTTATATACTTTATATATGTATATATATCTCTTTCTCTCTCTCTCTCTCTCTCTCTCTCTTTTTCCTCGAGGACGAGGTTGCGCTAGGTCTCCTAGCCTTGGATCGCGCTAGGGCTAGGGTCGCGCGCAACCTCGCGGCCCGACCGACCAGGGACCAGGGACGGCTCTCGTCGAGGGCACGAACGCTCGCGAATTTATCGAGCGTCGAGGCCGAATTTACACCGCGAGACCCGCCGTCGCCGCGGGGTACCCCGCTGACGCGAATCGATCCCGCGAGATCGCTGCGCGCGAAACGACGAGCGGCACGCGGTTTACGGAGTTCTCGGCGTTTGCCCACCTGCGTATCCGCGTATCATGCGAATCACGACGGACGCACACACTCCGCTGAACGGCAGCACGACGCGCGATAAAGCGTTTACGAGGAGAAGCGGAGTCCCCCTCGATCCCGGACCGTTTCGCGATCGCGTTTGCCGAGGACTCGATTTCGCGTCTAACGCTTCAGATGCATCGTCCCCCTCTCCCCTGCGTAGAACGCATTGTTAGAGAACCAGATCACCGAGAGAGAAAGAGAGAAACGGGAGAATCTCCCGCGTCACGAGAGGCCCGCTTGGGCGCCGAGAAACGTTGGAGCTGCACCTGGCCTGGCCGATGCAACGCGCCAGGGATGTAGTCGTAACCCTCCTATCCCTCGCCTCGGTACGCTCTCGCGCACGACCGCGTGAGAGATATCGCGAGCTAGCGGAACCAGTTCTTTAAAGCGGCGACGATACCAGCCGGCTTAGAGCGGTTCAACGCGGTCGACACTGTCGCGGAGCCGCGACCGGCGAGGCGACGCGAGCCTTAACAAAAACGACACTCTGCTCCGATAAATTGCGACGCGATCGACGACGACGGCGATGATCCTGACATTGGCGCACATGTGTCGCAATGAGATTATCCGTACGTCTGTGTGTGTGCGCGCGGAGATCTACGGATTGTAGGATGACGAGGGGGGGAACCTGCCCAGCTGACGATTATGCCTCACATAGCGATCGCGGTAGACGAGAACAGGCGTTTTCGCCCGAGACGTACTTGGCCTCGCGGTGTGAAACGGACGATCATCGCACGCGTTTCTAGTGCGATTAAAATGGCGGACTGAGCGCACGCGCGCCGCTATCTTGTCTTTTCTCTTTTTTTTTCCCTCGATGCATTTGTAAATCGTATCGTTTTCGACCCTTTTCAATATTCGGCGTATCACCGAGGACATAAAAACAATAAATGGATCGATAAAAACAATTTTCTCTTGAATTAAAATTATAGTTTTAACCAGTTTTAAACGAACATTTTTTTTAAGGACTTGGAACGGACGGTTAAGGTTAACCAACATTGGGACTGATTAATGATCAAGGTTTAGGAAAAAGATGCTCTGACATGGACAATAAGTAGCACGTGTATCGTTGGTGTTAGTTTGCAACTTTATTGAAAAAGTGCAGGACCAACCATTTTCTTAGTAATGTAAACGGAGAGGGGAGCGCTATTTAAGAATGTTTCTTGCGTTCGAACATTAATTACGTCTGTTAAATTGTGGAACGGGTTGTGTGAGTTGGAGTCCAGTGATGTTGTTGAACTCGAGCATCTTCAACATCTCCTTGGTCTCGGGATCGACCTCGATGATGTCGTGCTCCAAAGCGGAGACCTCAGGAACATAGTTGTCTCTGCGTTCCCTCTCTTCCTCCTGCAGCTTGATGGAGATACCACGTACCTGACTGTGTCTCAGCCTCTTCATCAAGTGAGTAACAAATCTAATGGTGATTAAAATACAATTGTTATAATTATATTATTATTAAAAATCCATGTAATAATATGAGTAATAAGAATATAATCATAGAAATAATCAATACGATTAAAGTTACAAATTAATCTACACTAGATTTGTAATAATTTTATAATTATAGCATCATATCAATCATAATCAAAACAATTATGCTACATTTAATTAATATTTAAATAAATCTGAGCATTAGTAATTATTTCAAACTCCTTCACAAAAGAAGTAACGAGCATAACAAACTTCGTTGTTGGTTAGTTAAAAATAAGATCAAATTTGTTGAGTTTTGAGAAATTGAGATTTCTTAAACATTGCGGTGTACTTACCCAGCAATCTTGTTGCGCAAGGATTTGCTAGGGATAATAGCGATTTCCTCGCATATCCTCTTGTTCGTATGGAAATCCAAGGTAAGACGCGGGTAATACTTCTCAATGATGAGCTTCGCGGCCTTTTTGACCGTCTTCGTTCTAACACGACTCTGCAAATCGTAGAAAGGCAATATGAATCAACAATCCGATGCGGCACAATACATATATCTTATTATACACAATTGTTGTGAATCGCACTGCCAAAACTCGAACATAACCTATATCTAAAGTAGCAAGCTTCCGTGCGTTATCAACGAGTTATCCTGGCCGATTAATATTCGCACTTTCGAGTCAAATAAAGAATCCGCGAAACGAAAGCGTGCGGATCACCGGCGATTTCTCACGGATCGCTAGAAATTTTCGCGGATTAAGATTAAAACACGTCTTAACATACGCACCATGTTGGCTTGGATACCGGAAAAGGCACGAAACCACGAAACGAAACGAAATGAAAGGAAGGGAAGAGCATCGATGACGCCTCGCGCGACGCTGGCGACGACAGACGGAGAAATTACGAACGAACTCGTGAAAACGATGCCAGGCCAGGGTAAGAAAGAACTAAGAAGCAGCCGAGAAACCAATGCGAGAATGATAATGAAGGAAATACGGTTACGCGGGAAATATATCGTTGTCGGATATGTATGCCCACGAAATATCTAGATAATTACAAATTGTAAAGCAAATAATGAATGAACAAGTATAAGAGATGAATATTCTTCGCCAGTGAATAATAAACCACAGAGGAGATTTGTTTTGACACTACTGGCTAATTTTGTTTAAATTAATATGTCACGACGTTTCGATCATGGATTTTGGTCCTTCTCAAGTAAATAGATTAAAAATAATTGTATAGATCATGCATAATAACATCCAAAGGAAATGACAATGTGCTAACAAAAGTCCAGAGAACTAAAAAGACAATTATAATATACAAAATCTATGATAACGAAAAGATAAAAACAGTTTATTAAATAATAGATATTATAGGTATATAGTTTTTTAAACAATAGATATTATAGATATTACAGTTTTTTAAACAATAGATTTTAAACAATAGATAGGAGGTAATAACGAATAAATTGGAGATGTTAAAATATCCTTATATATTACTTTGTACTACACATACACCTAAATATTAAATTTCGTGAAATTTTGGTATTATTTTCGAATGTAATTATCGATATTTAAAAAACGGACGTTTTATATATTATTATATAGCAATATATTAATATTACATATTGTATATTAATATATATATATTTATATTATTAATGTAATTAAGGCTCAATGATATAAAATCTAAAGAAACCAGGAGGAAGCCAAGTATGAGACAACGCCGATATCAATTGTAAATTGTTTTGGTTCAATAAACAACATTTTTGTGCGCCCCGATATCGGCGTTGGCTCATACTTGGCTTCCTCCTGGTTTCTTTAGATTATGTATATGTTATTAAATAAATTATTATTACAATTAATTTAATATTTCGGTTGTTTTTGATATCTATAAAAATATTCTAAATCTTATTTCTACATAAAAATAATTACCGTGGTATAATTAGATTGCTGCTTAGATCATTTCGATATTATTTCCAGAGTGGCAATACTGCTTTTGCAGTAGATTTCAAATCGCGGTTATGCGGAATCGCGCCGCAACGGAAAAATTTCGTTTAATTTAAGAACGGCCCCGTAGTTTTCGGAATTATTTAAGTCTTACAAATGCGGAATTAAATATCGTTGCGTTAGATATTGCGTACATGTCTATTATTGCGATTTCGGCAGGGTTGGGAACGTCCCAGTGAGAAATGATTCATCGATCGACGTCGATTCGATGTCGATTCGATGAATTTCAATTAGTAATTTCTCACTGGGGTTACTCTAAAAAAGTAACGCGTTACCGTTACCGTTATTTTTTTGTAAAAAGTAACTCGTTACCGTTACTCGTTACTAATTTTAAAAAGTAACGCGTTACCGTTACTGTTACTTAGAAAGTAACGATTCGTTACTTTTTTGAAATGCTAAAGTAAGATGTTAGATTATAAAATTACATTATTTAATAATCAATATTAAAACTTTAAACTCCAACCTAGTTTCTATATAACAAGCTTTTTTATATTAAACTTAACTAATAATTCTTCTCTAATTCTTTATATTAATATCTTTATTTTTTAGTATACTTATCTTTTTATAGGAATTTATATTGTAATTCACAAATGTCATTTTGTCAAAAATTTCAATCAAGAATAATGCGCGCGACCAACGCGCGATCTATTGAACAGATATAAAAAATAATAGGAAACTAAAGTAACGATAAAAGTAACGGCTGAATTTATTACCGTTACTGTAAAAATGTAACGACGCTACCGTTACAGACAGAAAAAAGTAACGATCGTTACCGAAAAAAAGTAACGAAAACGGTAACGGCGTTACAAGTAAGGGTTGGTTTATAATAGCCGTAATCGTAAAAATTGGCCATTCGTATTGGCCAATTCTTGTATAAATCGACTACGATTGGCCAATTTTTACGGTTTACGGCTATTATAAACCAACCCTAACGCGTTACTTCCCAACCCTGGATTTCGGTAATAATATTATTGCCGGTCCGTTTCTATGGCGACCATCGAAATCTTTTTCACATATTTCATATTTATCTTCCCGTCAAAGTGCGCAGGAAGTACAACATGATCACCGTCAGGCAGAGGCGTATCTACGGAAAATAGCTCCTATGGCAAGCACTGAAATTGCGCCCCTGTCCAAACATATGACACATATCTTTTAATTTACCATAATATCAGCTTAAAAATACACAAGTCAAGCTTTTTAATCTTTTTAAATTTAGGTAGCAACTTGTTTGGCCCTGCTCACAACGGAGGAATATTAGATGCCGTAAAACATTTTTCATATATAAACATATATAACAGATATAAACATATATAATTATGTATCAAATATGTCTATACATAAATTTTTCATATATAATCATATATAAATGTCTGGAAAAGTTGTATATGATTATATATGAGCAATTTTATGTATGGACATATTTTATACATAATTATATATGTTTATATATGTGTTTATATACGTTTATATATGTTTATATATGTTTATACAAGTTTTATGTATGTTTACATATGAAAAATTTTTTATACTGGGATATATTAAAAATAGAAATTAAAATTTTAGAATCAGTTTCCTCAATGAATATTGAACGTAACGCACAATAAATATTAATAAGATATAAGATATAAATGTGTTATACGAAACACTACATAACATTATTATTTATCTATAGTGTTTATTGAGGAAACTGATTCTAAAACTCTAATTCCTATTCCTAATATCTAATATTCCTCCATTGTGTGTGCGCAGGGCCTTAGACTGCTGTTTTAGCTTTTAAATGCATTGAAGTCTACCGTGCTTGAGGGGAAGGACGTTGGGTTGTACCAGGTTAATAAAAATTGCGCCCTCTTCAAGTGGTGCCCAGGGCATGTGCCATACTTGCCATACCCTAGATATGCCTCTGCCGTAAGATATGCTCACACGTATTATCATTATAATTAGCTGCATCAGGTACGCCTCTCATGTAATACACCGTTTGATCATTTTTTACATCTGCAGAAATATTTCATTTTCGCGCGAAGTAGTAATTACGTTCGTCTAATTGCACTTTTCACATTTTTCCTTTATTCTCCCTTCGTTTAATCATTAAATAATACATATAATACACACACACACACACACACACACGTATTTAATTATAATATATATTCCTATTAATTTAATAGAATAATTATAATATACAGTCTTGGCCAAAAGTATAAAAAGTACCTATATTTTTTTATTTATCTGAAAGTTAAAAAATTGATTTATAGCACTTTTGCTGTGAATTATTCTTTGTTTCAAAAACTCTTTAAACCTATGTATAATGCCGGTAACCAATAGGAAACAATACAGGTAAAAGAATTTCAGATAAATAAAAAAAACATAGGTGCCTTATACTTTTGGCCAAGGCTGTACATTCCTATTAATTTAATTATAATATATATTTCTATAATATATATTTAGATACATATTAATCCTTATAATATTAAATTTCATATTTCGCGCACGACTAAACTTGCTTCGATACATATGTCCGCCATTGCGATGTTACCGACGAAGCGTTCGAGTTTTGAACCAACATGGTAGGTAAAGTTCGTTTTATCATCTAAAGCGAATTTGGATTCGTTGATATCATCGCAATAAACAATATTTTTGTAAAAATAAATTGTGATTATATGATTTACATATTTATAATTGAAAGTAAAACTGCGAAAATTTGCCAATTTTCCAGAGTAATTTGAATAACAGTTGATAAAAAAATATAACATTTTTCGTTTGCGAAGTCTAGAAAAATCGTTTTAATATTGATTTTCGATAATGGAATCTATTTCATATCGGAAATTTAGCGCAAAATTTATTCATGAAGTACTGCATTACCGAGTCGGTTTCGTACAATCTCCGACATCTACTGGCATAACAGGAACGATCAGACACGAGCTAAACTTCACGGATAAAACGTCAAACGTTCGATTACTCCTCGTCCGACTCGTTGCTTGAACTTCCTCACTGAAAGATGTCGCCAACGGGAGCACGCGTACTCCGAATCACGATACAGATGTTCCAAGTACTCTTGAAATACCGTTCCGTACCCTATCACGCACGTAAACGTGTTCCTTCAGTCACAGAAATAATTCAAAACAACGAAACAATTCAATAAGCACTCGTGCGTCTGTTAAAAGTCAAAGTGTGATCAAAACAATTCCTCGAATTCGGTAATAGTCTGAATTCTTCGAATTCGGCATCGGACGAAGCGCGCGGCGCGTGGTAGGACGACGACGCGAACGGAGCGGAGCGGAGCGGTGTCGTGTGTCAAAACAGAGAGAAAGAGAGCGAGTGAGAAAGAGAGAGAGAGAGAGTGTGAGAGAGGGCAGGAAAGGCGAGAGACGACCCAGTGCGCGCGCCTCGGCCCTCGGCGTGACGAGAGCCGCGAGTGGGGGCGTGCGAGAGCGGCCGGAGCGGGAGCGGGAGCGAGAGACGCCGGGCGCGAGCGAGAGGGAGTGGGTGCGCGTAGTCGTGTCGCGGGAGGGGCGGGAGAGGCGGCGGGCGGCGAGTTTGTTTATCGCCTTGGTGAACGGCGAGAGCAGTCAGTGCGCGGTGCTACGTTCGGTGTGCTACATCTAGTGGCGGCGGTACGGGACGCGCTCGCGATCGGGTGACTGTTGTCGGGGCAGGAAATTTGGCCGCGTCTTTCTCTTTCTCTCTCTTTCTCTCGCGCGCGCTCTCTCTCTCTCTATCCGTCTCTTTCTCTTTCTCCTTTCGTTCGGGTGAGTAATTGCGCGAGTGCCGAACACCGTTCATTTCATCGGTTCTCTACGCACCGCGACACGGCAGTCCGGACCGCCTTTCCGACGTCAGAGGGGAGTCCGCCGTGTGTCATGCCGCGGTCCATCGCCAAGAGATAACAGAAGCCTCCCGCGACTTTTCGGCGCGCCGATCCGCCGGTGGTTGACTCTCGCAGCGACTCTCGTTCTTCCCTCTCCTCCACCTCCGGAAGCCTGTCATCGATTACGTGGAGGCCAGCGTTCGTCACATCCCGGGTAAGTCCTCGCGCGACGTTTGCGTGCGTAAGTCGCGCGATGCACATCGGGGTCACCGGACGTCACCTTTGACGCGAAGTTAGCCGCCGTTCGCTCCGCTCGCGCGATAATCCGCTCCGCCGTACGCGCGGTGCTTCACTCCCGTCCCGCGCTCAGTATCATTAGTATCATCGCGGTTATTAACTTACAATTAGATCCATTTCTATCAATGTAGATTAACTTCAATCTCGGTTTAATTTACTCTTTATCTTTTCCTAATTCTAAGAACTAGAAATAGATAAAGAGTAAGTTAAACCGAGATTAAAGTTAATCCACATTGGTAGAAATGGACATTAGACACTTATTGTGCTAACCAATGAAATAAAGATTGCCAGTTTGGTCGAAATTAATGAATTTTATATATTAGACACTTATGTTCACTTCTACCAATGTAGAGTAATTTTAATCTCGGTTCAACTTACTCTTGATCTTTTTCTAATTCTTAGAACTAGAAAAAGATAATGAGTAAGTTAAACCAAGGTTTAAGTATCCATTGAGTGGTGACATTGGTAGAAGTGAACATTAAAAGCGCTGCCATGTGCTCGATCTATCTGCGCCTCTACTTTAATTCCAAGGTCATTTCCCATTTCCGCGCATATAATTTCTAATCTCACGTAGCGGAAAACACCACGTAAGGTTAGAGCTGCACTCGTGGTTTTTTATCAGCTACACTTTCTTAATCTCCGGGAATGTATTCTCTTCCTTTCAATATACACTTCGTTGCGTTTTAATTACGAAGAGTGTGGTAATGCGTGACGAAGGATAGATTTCTTGTCGCATCCCGCGACTGTTAGACCCAGTCGACAATGGCTGTAGGAGACGATGAAACGTTGATATAATATAACGCAATAAGAGTAAGGCCTAGTCTACAATGGTTATAGTTATAAACCTTTAAGGCTAATCTACAATGTGCTCTTTGCTTCCTGTTTCTTGCTCTTTGCCTCTTGCCTCTGTGCTTTTCCACGCATTGTTTTACCAACAATCGTGTTTCTTGTCTCGTGTTTCTTGTGTTTTCCAAAGTTCGTCAACTTTTATTTTGGACGACAGAACGAACAAACATCGCATTACGTGACATATACCAAAAATTGACAAAAGGCAAAAAGTAAGAAACAGGAAACAAAAAGCACATTGTAGATTAGCCTTTAGCCTTTTGCTTTAAGCTAAATAATTTTCGGCCAAAAGCGTTTTCCGCGTTGCTTCATAATCCTTGAACTTCAGATCCCAACTGTTAAGTTTTGGGCTTAAGGCAGCGCGAAAAATGCTTTTTGCCAAAAATTAATTTACTTCGAGCAAAAGACTAAAGGTTTACTGTAACCGTTGTAAACTATAGGCCTTACTCTTATTGCGTTATATTACGATCTGTCAACGTCTCATCGTCTCCGGCGGCCTTCGTCCCCGTCAGCTGACATCCAGCGTGCCCCAGCTAGTCCGTCAAATGACTTTCTCCTCCACGCGCATTCGTCCTTCGCCGATTTCTTGTCGCGAGAGTCGTGCCGTAAGACTCGCCCGTTCGCAGCGAGTGAGCGAGCGTTTTTAACTTGGCGTTCATGCATACTTGTTCGAAATTTCTCCGTCGAAAGGTCGCGGGTCGCGTACGTCCTCTATCTTCCTCGCTTTCGTCGAAAATCGAGGTCGGCCTTGACCGCCGCCGGCCGAATCGCGCTTTTGAACGCGGTGAAATTTCGGCTTTCAGTATCGGGACCATCGCGGCATCTTAAGCTCGGAAATGTCTCCTGTAAAACCTCTTTCTCGTTTTGCTAAAAAAAAATTTGTCTTTTTTTACAGAATGTATGTTTCTATTTGTTATTTGTATAAAGTTGTACTTTCAAGTATTTCCTTCGCTCTGTCATGACAATTATTTCCTAAAATTAGGTTTTACTTCTGTATTGTCAATTGGTTTTTGTTATTTTACGATGTAAGCCTAAATTTTTTTTTGGAAGGTTTGTGGTTAAATGAAAGAATTTTTGCATTCTTCATGACATTTATGTGAAATTTTACTTTTAAGTATATCTCCTTCACTTTGTCATGACAATTATTTTCTAAAATTTGGATTTTCTTCTATATTGTCAACTGACTATTTTTTATTTTACGGTGTAAATTTAAATTAATATTCTTTACATGTTTGCGGTTAAATGAAAGAATTTCTACATTATTTTTTTATATGCCATTTATATGAGGTTTTACTTTTAAGTATATTTTCTTATCTTTGTTGTGACAATTATCTCCTATAATTTGGATTTACTGCTACATTGTCAATTTTTTATTTTGCAATGTAAATCTAAATTAATTTTCTTACTTTTTACGTGTTTGTGGTTAAATGAAAGAATTTCATACTCGATTTCATACATTACTCCTCGTGCCATTTATGTGAAGTTTTACTTTTAAGTATATCTCCTTCACTTTGTCATGTTAGATATCTTCTAAAATTTGAATTTACTTCTGTATTGTCAATTAACTAGTTTTTTTATTTTATGATACAAATCTAAATTAATTTTTTTACTCTTCGCGTTTGTGGTTAAATGGAAGAATTTTCATATTACTATATTCGTGGCATTTATGCATGTGAAGTTTATACCTTTTAAATATACTTTCTTCACTTTTGTCATGATAATTACCTTCTGAAATCTGGATTTTGTAGTATATTGTCAATTGGTTTCTTTTATTTTACGAGGCAAAACTAAATTAATTTTCTTATTTTTCGCGTGTTTGTAATTAAATGAAAGATTCATTTATTACGCGCTCCTCGCGGTAGATCTCCTCGCGTGCAATCATGTACGTATAATTATGTACATAAATTAAGATTTGACCGCGATGAGCGTAACCTTAATGCACATATACTATAAATTGAAAGTATAACAAATACTATACGAGGCATTTTTTATGGCTATCGGTTACAGAATCCCTTAGCGTACTAAATATTCTTCTTATCAAACTTACCATCTTACTCTGTCAATTATTAGAGGCCTAAAAACTATTAATATCTATTTAATACTCGTAGCTTTTAAATCGTGAAATGACTTCTACGACGAAAAATCGCCTATATCATTCTACTTAAATGTTTCAATTGAAAGTATAACAAATACTATACGAGGCATTTTTTATGGCTATCGGTTACAGAATCCCTTAGC